>JARHVA010000050.1:4665000-4830000 GCA_037957365.1 Torreya grandis | reverse complement strand
ATTCAAGGTTACTAGATATATTTTTAGATATGTGGACTAAGAAAATCCATAATATATACTTATAAATTTGAATGAATTTACCAAATAAATTCTATTTTGGATTTTTTTTTACTACTCAAATAAAATAAAAAATGATCTCTTTATATATATATATATATATATATATATATATATATATATATATATTAAAAAAAACAAAAAGATAAGGTAGAATATATATTGTTAAATATTCAAGGTAACATGTATTTTACTCTCAACAAATTGAAGCCTTCAATAATATTAAAATTAAAATTTGAAAGAATAGATAAACATAATCTTATCACAGATTCATTGCAAGAATTTTATGATTATAAGAACTAGATAATAACTTCATTCAACTACACACTATGTTTTATTGACTATGAACATATTATAACATACAAATAATCTAACATATGGATTTAAAATTTAAATCATTTAACTTAAAGGATAAAATTACTAACACATGCATCTTAAAAAAATTTACATTTAAATATATCAAATGGCTTAGCACTTTCAACTTACCAAAAAAATAATTTTATCATACATACTTATTAATCCCTAGACATATAACACTTACACATATAAATTCACCTTCCTAGAGAGACCATGTCTAGAATCAACCATAGATAGTAAAAATAAAATATCACTTTCAACCCAATATTTTTAAGTAAAACATAATTTTTGTATAAAAAATATTCATTATCATGATATAGTTTTTTAATTAAAAAATACATATAACAAAATAATTATAATAAAATAGTACTAGTATAGGATGCATTAGCACTAGTTACTTATCTTATTCCATTTTTTTTAATTTTAAAAATTCATAACAAATCATGTTATCGCATATACTGCTTCCAAACCTATTAACTCCAGATTGGAGTTGAGACCCTTTCAACAATATTCCTACATTAAATTATTTAGGGTTGTGTTATTTGGTTATCTTGAAACTCTATGTTACATTGCACATAATTTTGGGTGATTTTAATTTTATCTAGGATTATATGTAATCCCACCTATAATTTCCCTTAATATAATTATTTTTCATCTCCCTGAAGTATGATCATAGGAATCCAAGAAGGGAGGTTAGTATAGTGTTATTTAAAGCAACAAAGACTCAAATAAAACACACTAACACTTACACTCCAAGCCTAAAACTTAGGGAGATCTTAATAAAAAAATCTAGGTGAAAACACAACTAAAACATAAAGATACAAATCCTTTACCTTCCTTGGGAGCTCTAAATTCTTTGTTGAGTGGCTTGCTTAGGTTGTGCATCAAGTAAGTGTTTGGCAAATGAATCTTGTTGGTTCCTTCTCTCCTTGACACAATTGGATTTGATGTGGCTTGATGTAGTTTGGATTAAGATTTTGGCATTATAAAACTACTTACAATAAGATAGCTTATATTTCTCTCCAAATTTGCATTATAACTTTGGTTTATGAGAGATTTAAAATGAAGAGGTATAGTATTGTATTTATAGCCTATGGATTTAAATCTCACCCCAAGTGAGTTAATGTTGAGTTAAGGCTTGGAATGTGTTCAAACTAAACCTAGGTGAGTCAAATCTAACTTCAGTAGAGTTAATAGTTGTCAAGTAATTATGATTTTTAATGAATAGGCATGGATCTCCAAAATTAGATATTTTAGGATTTTTTCAAAGAGCTTGACAACTCATAAAGGTCATGATGAAAGGCTAAGATATTTGAATGTATGAATTTTAATTTTTAGATATTAATTAATTTCAAATGGATAATTTAACTAGGCATTTAATTTAGTTTAGTTTGTTAATTAATTCTGATTAGCCTTTTAGAATCTATAAGATTTGAATTAAGTTTGAATTGCCTAGCTTAATAGGTTCATAAGCCAAATTGACTATTATGATGCCACAAGATGATTAGGGGAGAGGTTATTATTGTATACAATAGGATACCTCAATTAGGGATATATCAACATGATTATGAACTTTTATGAATAATGCACAAACAAATTTGGGATGTTTAATGATTTTTAGGCTTAATTCACAATGGTTGATAGGAATAACTTTGAAGCCTAGTAGAAAGCCAGTTGTGGCTAGTTTTAGGTGTCTACAATTTTCCCCTATTTGGGAAGGTGTTACAAGTTAGAGGCACAGTAACATATTTTCAAAGAATGAAAAGGTCCTATATGCTTATGACTTAAGTGACAATGGATGAACTTTAGGTTCCCCCTTGAGGGAAATATTAGAAAAGGGGTTCGGCAATCAATCCCTCAAAAATAGGAAAAAATGGGACCAAAAAGATGAAATGATGGGGTAGAAAAGATTGATTTGCCCATAGGTGGTTATAATCAGTGGCATATGGAGTTGCCCTAGTTGGGTAGACAAATAGGATGATTTTCCCACATGTGGCTATAATTATCAGCATAGGTGAGATAAAAAAAGATAATGATTTGACTGAAGGTAGTTACAATAATAAAAAAAAGGGTTAAGGTAACAATAGAATGATTTACCCAAAGGTAGTTATAATCATTTAAAATAGAAAATAATGAGTTGCCCACAAATATTTATAATCATTGGTAGGATAAAAACATGCCCTATTTGGGTGGATAGAGATAATGGTTTGCCAAAAGGTGGTTATAAGCATTATCATAATGAAAGCATGCCCTAGGTGGGAAAAGGAAAGATAATGATTTACCCATAGGTGTTTATAATCATTAACCTCAAAATAAACCAAAACATAATGATTCACCCAAAGGTAGTTAGACTCACTGACATCATAAGTGGGATCGTATAAAATGATTTGCCCTAGGTGGTTATAATCATTGGTATCTTGATGATGAAAAAATGATGACAAATGGGCATAGAGGATAAATATGAATTTTGGAAATATTCTAGTAAGGAGATGCTCATACAAACTAACAAGGGAAAAAATCTTTCATGATTTAATTACTCTACATTTGGGATGATTTGGGTAGATTAGGAATTTTTTATATGCTAAGGAGATACATCATGGCCACAATACTTTGTAGACTTCCCAATTTGATTTTTTTTGTATCACATGATGGTAGGAATCATGATAGAATGCCATGATAACTTGGTCAAAATATGCATAAGGATTGACACATATTCTAATAAATAATTTAAAACAATATAGCAATGATAAAAACCATGATGATAATGTTGATAGATTAATATGGATGGATTCAAGAATAATGCAAAATCACCTAATAAATGCACATAGATTGAATCAAGGCACACCAATAAATCAAGAAAATAAGTAAACAAATAAAACATGAGAAAAAGAAACAACAGACAAAAAAATAAAACAAACATGAAACAAATGCACACAATGATTAAGCATAATGTTAACACAAACAAGATGATGAAAAATACCCCTAAGATATAGGGAAAAATGAAACAAACAAATAGACTAGGGGAATAGAAGAAAAGGAAGGGGGTGGATAAGTCAACTCCAGATGCACTAGGTAAGTGGATGTTGCCTACATAGTTCCATAGATGTAATATCCAATAAATAATTTAGGCCAAATGTAGTTCTCCTAGGAAATAGGATAGAAGAAAATAACAATCAAGGGAAAATGATTGATGTTATAGAGGAATATCGAAAAGGACTCTCAAAATGGTGAGTTCATGGGATGCTAGGCTAGTAAGGATGGGGAAACTAAATGACAAGTAGTTTCTTCTGAAATAGCTAGGGATCCCATAATATTTAAGGCAAAGAATTGGTTTATGTTTAGTATTTTTATAGATATTTTTACAATTTTTTTTGGAATTTTTGAATCATCTCAACTCGATGGAGGATTATGAGATACTAAACGGTCCAATTTTACAAAATGGTGAGAGTGGTCATAGTTAAAATAATTGAAAAATGGTGAGAGCATGGAAAAGGGTGACTGATTAACCTCAATTTGAATCAAGTGCTACTTACATAGTCCCAGTATGGGAACTCAAGTCATCGTAGTTCCACCCTACAACAAAAGATTCTAAATAGGTACTAACAAAATCATAAACTAGTTAAAGTAGGAAAAAGGCATAGTATGGTATAGGCATGGCAAGGTTGTAATTCAAGGCATGATTAATAATGTTATTTCTAATTTGACCATAGGTGGTTATAATGAGGAAACAATAGTATAGGTTAATAATACTAATTTTCCCATAGGTGGTTATAATTAGTATCACGATAGTAGGACTCTAATTTTCCCAAAATTACTATAATGAGTAGCACTTGATTAGAATGAAACAAAGAATGAAGGATGAAATAGCCAAACCACTGTCATATGACTCCAAAATATAGCCTCTATCTACAATATTGAATCTACTATTGAAACTTTATGTTAATTTTCATGGTGAATGTGGTCGTGGAACCAATTGAATGGAACCAAGGTCAAAAGGGTTGGGTAGGTAGGGTTAAACCAACTTGAGTTGATAGAAAAGGTATGGTATAATGGCATGGTATAAATAATAATGTTAATATTATGGTAAAACTAAAATGGGCCTCATAGACAATACATCTAGGTCTCTCAAGCAAAATAATGCTTGAGGTGTTTAATGTTCATCATCTCATCAAGTTCATCTCTATTTGGTGTAGTGAGTATTATGCTCTAGATCCATAGTTTACAATAATGATGTAAGGGCCTATCTAGTTGGGTTTATAATTTCACTTTTGCTTCTTTTCAATCTTGGTATTTTTTTGGTTTTCTTTAAGTATAATATCACCAAGTTTAAATTCTTTGTGTATGACCCATAAGTTATAGTGGCCATGGAGTCAGTTATGGTATGCTTGAAGGTTATTGACTATGGCCATGATTTTTTCATCAAGTAACTCTATATCTTATAGGTAAGCTGCTCGATAAGATTCATCATCTAGGACATGATTCAAAGAGATGTGTAAAGAAGGTAACTTGACCTCAATGGTAAGAATGGCCTTAGTATCATAAACAAGTGAATACAGAGTGGATCCTATGGGAGTATGTTAATTTGTATAGTATGCCTAGGGCGTGTGGAATATTTGAAGGTGACAATCATAGCCATCATCATTGAAAATATTTTTGAGGATGTTAACAATAGTTTTATTTGTTACTTCTGCTTGGCCATTACCTTGTGGGTAATATGTGATTAAAAAATGTTGAGTAATCTTATACTCAACATAAAGTGATTTGACATCCTTATTCTTTAATGATCCACCATTATCAAATATAATTTTAAATGGGATATCATAATGTTAAATGAGATGGATTAATATGAATTTGGAAATTTGTTTTCCAATCATGTAAGTGATGGGTATAGCTTCAACCTACTTAGTGAAATATTCGATAGCAGTATGGATGTGTTTATGGTGATCAAATAAGGTTAGGTTTATCTTCCCAATGAGATTGAGACCCCATATGGAAAATGGATAAGGAGTAATAAGTGGTTTTAGATTCTTGGCTAGAGCATGAATCAAATCAATATGATTTTGATAGTTATCACACTTTTTAAAATATGCAGCTGCATCTGTATCTACCATTGTCCAATAATACCTAATACGTAGGAGATTTTTGGCTAGGATTCCACACTAGTGTGGGATCCACATACTCCTTCATGCATCTCTCATAATGCTAATGTGGATTCTACTAAAGTTAAATATTATAGCAGAGTTCTATCAAAGTTGTGGCAATAAAGGGTTAGTCCAAGTAAGGTATATCATGTGGCATGGTGGATAAAAGCCTTGGATTGTTTGCATGATAGGTTAGGTGGAATAATTTGGTCATGTAGATACGATAAAAGGTTTGAATACCATATATAAGTGGTACCAACAATATCATAAATCAATGTAATGATTAAAGATTCATGAGCTAGCACTAGTAGATTGTTAATGAGAAATTAGTATTCCTTTGTCATGTTTATATGACAAATAAAAGATCTAATGGTGGCCATGGCATCTACAACTATATTATTGGCCATTGGTATATGTTCAAAATTTTCATCAAAAATATAATGTTTAAGAGTGTTGAGCATGGCCTTGTATGGTACTAGCTTGTCATCCTTGGTTTAAAACTAGTCTGTAACTTGATTGATGATTAATTGAGAATCACCATAAACCTTTAGATGTTGAATATTTCATTGTAATATCTAATGAAGTGCTATAATGAGTGTTTTTTATTTGGCCATGTTGTTAGTACAAGGGAAATTGATTTAGACTGACTTAGGGATAAGATCTCCTTGTTGAGTAATAAATAATAGGCCTACCCCATATCTATATGAAATGAATGATCCATCAAAATATAGCTTCTAATGCTACTCCTCAAGAGGTGTTTCAATGATGGTCATAATGGACTTGTATAAGAACTAAAAGATTAGAGGTTTTATATCTACAAGTGGTGCTTCATCAAGTTGATCTGTAAGAACCTATCCCTTGATGGCTTTCTAGTTGATGTATTATATATTGAACTTGCTTAATAACATGATCCATTTAGTAATACAACCTTGTAAAGATATTTTGGATAGTATAAACTTGAGTAGATCTACTTTTGAAATGACTATGGTCTTGTTTTTTAACATGTAATGTCATAGTTTTTTAGCTGTAAAAACCCTAACTAAATAGGTTTTTTCAATGGGCATATAATTATTCTCATATGCAACCAATGTATGGCTTAAATAGTACACATCATGTTATTTTCCATTATCATCATGCTAAGCTAGAAGTGTCCCTAGGGATTTTTCTGTGGCTAATAAATATAGTAAGAATGGATTTCTTAGCATTGGTGGTAATAAAATAGGTAGATTGGTAAGATAGTCTTTGAGGTACTGGAAGGATTTTTGGCATTCATCATCCCAATGAAATATGAAACCTTTATTTATTAGGTTTTTAAAAGGAAGGTATTTATTAACCAAATGATAAATGAAGCATCTAATAGATTGAATCTTTCCCTAAAAATTCTAGAGCTAGTTCATATTAGATAGTGGCGGCATCTTGGTAATGGCTTGTACTTTGGTTGGATTGACTTCAATGCCTCTACAAGACATCATGAAGCCTATAAATTTGAATGAAGTAACTCCAAAAAAAAAATTCTTAAGATTGAGTCTGACTTTATATTCACATAGTCTCTTAAATAATATATCCTTGTTATTATTGGATGATCGGCCCTAGTCTTTAATTTTCCCAATATGTCATCGATGTAGTCTTCAACAATCTCATGTATCATATCATGAAATATGATGGTCATGGATCTTGGTAAGTGGACCCAACATTTTTGAGACAAAATGACATAGCTTGATAGAAAAACATTCCACATAGAGTGGTAAATGTTATTTTATTTTGGTCTTATGGTGTAATCCAGATCTGGTTGTACCCTAAAAATCCATCCATTAGTGAAAGAATTTCATAGCCTATTGTGGAGTTAGCAATCATGTCAATGTTTGGTAGAGGAAATTCATATTTGGGGTAGGCCTTGTTTATGTCTTTGAAATAAGTGAAAATTTTGATTCCTTCTAGATTCTTATTGACTAGCAAACATTTGAGATCCACTCTAAATAGTTGATCGGTCAAATACATCTCATTTCCAAGAGTTTTTCCAACTCTTTCTTTACTAATACAATAATGCGACATATATATTGTGTAATTTTTGTTTCATAGATCTGGCATCATGATATAATCATGTAAAATCAAGGAGAGGTAAAAACTAGGCATGTCTGAGTAGGCCCAAACAAATATATCAACAAATTCCTTCAAAATGGTTGTAAAGATGTCACATTCCTCCTTAGTGAGGTATGCACCTAATTTGATCCATTTCAAGTCATATAGAGTCCTGATGTTAACCTATGTAGTTTCCTCTACAAGTAAAGTCAAACTAACTACCAAAATGGTTGGCAAAGATTTAAATTGGCCTGTAATGACAAATTCCTCTATTTAGATTGGCTCTTCAAGTTTCCCTAGGAAAGACGAGTCTAAATATCCCAATGGTAAATATGGTCATGTGACAAATTTTTTTGGAAACTCTTGAATGATTTGGTTCAACGCATGCTATTCTTCAAAACTAAACTCATATCTATAGGCAAGTTCATCATTGGTGGTCTCTTGAGTTATTGTTGAAGAAGGTTGAACACCCCCATCTAATGGTGTCTAAAACAAGTCTTCACCATAATACTAGCCTTTCTCTTTACTTTTACCCTAGTGTAAATGTGCCTCAAAGAGGTTTTCACTTTGGGACCTCAATGTTTTATTTAATTTCTTGTGGCTAAGGATTTTCACCCATTCTCCAAAATAGGCTATAGGATCTAGTTTGATTAAGAGCCCTTGTTTGTGGTCTCCCAATGGAACATTTTCCCTAAAGCATAGAAAATCATAAGAGGCCTCATCATTCTCAAAATTGTCGACAGGCACTATGGATTCTTATTGGTCCCAGGCTATAAGTTGAGGATGATATAGAAGAAGTAGATTATGGTGAATAACTAGTATAAGGGTATAAATGGCATGCATATCAAATAAATTGGTATTAGCCAAATATTCATAAGGGCTATGACCAGACTCTACTTCATTATTAGAATTGTCATCACTAGTCATAGGTATTAGAACACAAATAAGATATGTGGGGTCACCCCCAAGTAGTTTAAATCTAAGACCATAAGTTCCTTTATACCAAGTGGTAGAAATTAGCTCAAGCGATCCTTGTTGATTTGGTTTGAGATCTTTCCCATCATATGCATGATTCCCCATGATCCCATTTGGAATAGGATTCTTGGAATTTTTATAACAATCAACTAGTTTATTATTGTAAAACTAAGATTCATCATCTACAAGTGGGTCATGTTCTTAGCCAGTAGCTAGTGTGAAAATTGTGGAAGCTGGACTATGCAATTTTATTTTTCCATTTTGTTTCCATTATATGTAGGGTAGTTTTTCTTTAGTTTTTCCTTAAGACTTGTGGTTTTGTGGAAACTTGGCAATGTGGAATGTATCATGGGTAAAATATTCTCTTGGGCCATTATATGAGATGGTATAATGATTAGACATTTTAGGAGGCAACATATGGGAAATTTAATCAAGGGTATCTGGGTCAAAGTAATTGACCTTTGGTGAATCAATAAGTATTTCTTTCACCTTGTCCTTCTTGGGAACTAGATTAAAACCAAAATGGTAGTTATATCTTTCATACTCAACCTCTAAATGTTTACAATGCTTGTATGGCTACAAATATATGGGGATAGTGACCTCCATACTTGAATGAGAGAACTTGATACATTGGTGCAATGTCGAATGGATTGACCAAATTTCATGTATCAAAGGACTACCTAAAATCAAATTATATGATAAATTGAGGTCTAACACATGGAATAGTGTATCATGGGTCAAGGGCCCAATGATAAATGGTAAGCTGATGGTGCCTTGTGATTCCCATTATTTATTGTCATAGCTTTGATGGTGATCATTTATGGTTGGAGATTAGTTGTTGTATACCCAAAAATCTTGATGAGTTTTAGAGAAAATATTTAGACTCGATCCATTATATATGAGGACACATTTCACTTTGTGCCACATTATGATATCTTTGATGTACAATGGATGTTACGTAGAGGGCCAAAGGATGACATATCACTTTGGTCAAAGGTTAATTTTTAGCTTGGGGATAGATATCCAATGAAAGATTGAAAGTTGTCTAGGGATATGTCATTAATAACTTGAGATTGGCTAATGAACTCTATTAAGATGTTATTTTGGATTGTAGATGTTCACAATAAATCCAAAATAGAGATTTGTGTGGGTGTTTTCTAAAGTTTTTCCATAATATCAAATGCCTTTTTATTTACAATGGAAAATGGATTATTCTTATCTAGAATGGTGGATTATATGGGTGTAGTGGCAGATGGTTATGAGCTTGGGATGATAATCTTTGACCATCAAATTGTGATTACACAATTGAGCTTAGATACAAGACCATTTTTTCTATCAAATGATAATGGCAAGGGACTAGATAAGATAAGTATTAGTTGCTAGTGTACTTATATGTGGTCACAAGGCAAGGATGAGTTATTGATATAATGTTTAGTAATAGTAATCCCTACTTTTTGGTATGCCTGTATGCAATCCTAAGTTAAGGAAGAATCATTGGCATGGGTTGGTTGGTTGGAATTGGTTAAAATGGTCTTATTTAACTAGCACTTGGTCTTGGATTGATGGTGCTTGTGGAAACATGACCTCCCACAATATGGCCAACAAATTTTTTATAATCATGTGTAACTATGTGATAGGTCTGTTGGTTATTGGTATCATTCTAACCTTGGTTTCATCCATTTGGATAACATTGTTATTAGTGCTACTTATTTTTTTATTATTGTATTGACTATTGATATTGTTGTTATTGTTGTTGTTATGTTGTGAAAAGGGGTTTTGATAAATACCTAGGTTCTGATTAGATGTAGAATCTCCATGATCCAATGTTATCTCCTTATTTTCCAACATAATTTGAATAAGATGTTTGATCTGCACACAATGACATAGATTATGTCCATTAACATGATGGTACTCATAGAATTCATTTTGTTAGTACCAATATGGATAAGGAATTCTATCAAGATAGTGTTTTGGTATGGGCTAGCTAATCATATTAGCAGTGGATATTTTTCAAAAAATGAATTCAATGGGTTCTCCAAGATCACTAAAGACTCGATGAGTAGGCAAAATTATCCTTGGAGGAGGGGGAGTTTACAAAGTCAATTTTTGTTGTGTTTATGGTGTTGGTACTATACTTGCTAAATAGGTTATTGGTTAGGAGTAATTTGCATATTTAGTGTAGGCTAAGTAGATGGTGTTTGCACCATTTCGACATGTTGTAACTTGATTAATCCATTTCTAACAACATTATTATTGTGATTAAATGAATTGGAATTTTCATAATTTTTAGCTTGGGCTGGTTATAATGCTTGTGCTTTGACTTGTTTTCAATTTTGATTTTAGCCATTTCCTTGGTTTATGGTTTGGTTCTAATTTTATGAGGTAAACTTAATAATCCCTTTGTTAATAAAGGCTCTTTTTATCAACAAACCTTTGTCAATGATTTTATTAAAAGTGTGTGCATATTGTAGCTCTACATGATATGATATCTTGATGTGTAAATTCTTGGTAAACACAATAACTAATTACTTATTTGGTAAACTTTGGGTGAATTAGTTAGCAAGTGCTCTCCAACTCTGTAGATAAATCATGAAGCTTTTACTAGACTTTTGTTTGGATTGAGTCAAATATATCAACAAAATGTCATTTTTGACATTCTAGGAGAAATGATACACAAACTTGTTTGAAAGATCATCAAAATTAGATACTTAGTTCTTAGGAAATTTCAAGAACTACTCCAAAGCTTGTCCTTCTAGACATCTTGGAAAAAAACAACATATAATTTTGTTAAATGGGCCTTGGGTTTTCATTTACCCTTGTATTTTTCAAACTTAGGTGGTTTGTACCATAGAGGAAATTATATTTATAGATACTCCACATTAAATGGGTAGGAACACATGTTTTATAACTTAAAATTCATTGTCTATTGGTCGGTTTAGATGGTAGCAATTGCATCCTTCATTTTTTGTAGTTTTTGTATGATAAATTTGGAGGGAACATTGGCCTGAGATGGAGGCTATATGGTTAAAAGTGGATTACTTTGACCAGGGTACAATAGAGGCATGGTTTTTTATGGAATTTTGGTTTGGTTGGCGAATTGATCAAGAATATGTATACACAGAATAGGGTGTAATTATTAAAATTACATGCATTAAGGTGTGATATTATGGTTAGGATTTGGTATATAGGCCTAGTTATAAGGAAATTATGGATGAGATGGAAGGATATGGATTTGAGTGAAGTATTGTGCGTAATTTGATTGAGTAAGGACCTACTATCAACTAGTCAAACCTGGTTGAATAAGGGGAACTTGTGAACCAAGGCCTTATCATTGAGTTTTTAGCATGTTTGGAATAAAAGGTAATTGTTGCTTAATTGGCACTTGTCGAATAGTAGAACCTCTTGGTTACATGAACCCTTGATGGGATGTAAATGCTTATATAGTGTTCAAAATTTATCTCTAACTAATAGACATACACTATTGATTAGACATCATTATTTATTGTAATGGTATGTTGGTCTATGACTGAAGAGGTATGTTTGTTGTTGTTTGATGAGGTGGAACATTGGTTACCCCCTTATTGAGGTGGTTGGATGTTCAATCTCAATTGTGTTAGTAAATTAGACTATGTCTATTATTGTGGAATGTTAGTCATCACCTATTGTGGTGGAGTAACATTCATCATTTTTTTTGAGGTAAGCCACTGGTTATTTCTTGACTACTTAACCCTTGCAGTTGTGTGATTAAAGAAGCAACTAGTTGAGGATTTGAGGTAACTTATTGTGGTTGGGAGGTATAAGTTCCTTCTACTTGAATTTTTGAACCACTTGTGGTGTTAACTAAAGGCACATTTTTTTTATGGATTAGTTATTTGCATAGTTATACCCCTTTGATCTAGATTGGATGACACTTGTGTATTATCCACTGTGTTTGGCTCATTCATCTATGTAGAAGCATAAGATACTTCTTTGATAGTGGGGGAATTGAACATGTCACCCACTAAAGTGCTTTGTGTAAATGGGTCTATACCCAAATTATCTTGGCCTGTCAATTTGATTAATAATCATGTTGAAAGAACAAGACCGATAAGTAGAGAATTTGACATGGTCATGTTATTGAAATTATGGTCTAAGTTATAATAGGTCTCATATGTTATCTACATCCATATAAAGTGGTCCTCCATGAGGCCCTTTCCTATGCAAAACATACATGGGTCCTATGATGGCATTGACACTAGATCTTGAAGATTTATAGAAGAGGGTTGTTCATTCATTTGGTTGTAAGGCACTCTAACTAGACTTGGGAAATTTTTGTGGGGCAAGTTTGCTAGAAACTTGGCCTCTACCTTTGTGGATATAATTAAAACTTTGTCCTTATTTTAAATTTAGTGATGATCAAACAAATAAGGATCATATGTCAATGGCATCATGATGTATTATGGTTTTTGTTGAGCTTGGTCTACAACCAAAGGTACACTAGCTAGGTGGTGTGTTATTTGTTCTTGGTACTGCTTTGAGTATGGAGGTGTATTGAAGAAATAGTGATCTAAAAGATCTTTGATTTTTTCCCTAGTTTGATTATTTTAAGGTGGATAAGGATCCATCTCACAAATTACATTGTCACCATAAGTGTCTTTAACAAAGTCTTCTTGTGAGACCACATCACCATACCCTAGATTGTACATTGCTACACTATGAGTATAGTGAAAAATATATTTGAATCAATGATGCATGTTTCAAAAAAAGAGGATTAGAGTTATAAACACTCTAAAAAATTATGTCCAAAAATAAAAATGGTTTGAACTTGGTCTAACTTGGTCAAAGAATGGATCCATATCTCCAAAAAGGTCTATGTTAAAAACTTGGTAAAAATAATCTAACGTCAAATGTCTAACATCAAATGTCTCATATAAAAATTCAAGTAGATGAAATAAAACCATAATGTTAAACTCTAGGTTCAAAGTGTTCCAAAAAAGTCTAATATAATAAAAAAATGTTTTTAGGTCCTTTGGCCAAACATGGCACAAAAGCTAGGATCAAAATAGGCATATGCTAGATCATTTGGGAAAACAAGTCACAAAAGATAGACTTTAAACAAAACAAGGTATGATATTTTAATCTAACAAATCTAAAACACTTTGGCATAAACTAGGCATTCAGAATAAAATATAAACTTGGTCAGTTTGTATAAGGCATGAAACAAAATGATAAGAATTAAAAGAGACTATATGCAGTCTTAACTCATATAATTGACAATAGAGAGCCGAACACAATAGATAGTTATATTTTAATCACACTGATAATATATTATTTCTACACACTCTGATAATAAAACATCTGAGACATTACACATACATATAGGAATATGATTGCTATAATCTTTTCGCTGATTTCTCACCTGAAATATCTCAAATTAAGCACACTCTTATATAGATATATTGTTATAACTTATTAATAATATATCTCAAAAAATATAATATTCTAAATAATATCATAATATTATATATACAACAATATTTTGATTAAACAATTACTAATTATTAACAACCAATTATTATTTATCTCTCGATAAATATCCAAATTTACTAATGTAAAAGATAATTCCTAACATTATGCCCCATGGTTTTTAGATGGTGAAAAAACATTTGCACTCTTATTTATAGTATGTTCACCCATTGTAGCATACCCTATTTGGCTCATGACCTTGATATAAAGAGAGCCTCACTCCTCCCATGGTTTTATAGGTTTACCAAAAACCTTGACATGAACAAGAACACCATCTACATCCAAGAATTGGAATGAATAAAATCGTATGCCACCACATACTCATAAGTCTGCATACTACTGATGTAATCTTGTTGTAAATGACCATCATTATGTGAAGTAACACATCCTACATTTACTTTACATGACTTCAATAGACGTGTCACTGAGGGTCATCTTCATAAATAAGTAAGGCAATCATGATATCTCTGCTTTAGCTACTCTTTTAACTATTACCAAAACACTATTAACCTCCTATGGTTTTTTTGGATCTCTATCACAAACCCTTTCAAGATCCATGAATTGACTTACATTGATGCTTTTGTCCTTTCACAATGTCTTCACATCAATTTATCATGTTTAGATTTTTACACAATATATATTATATGAATAGGCATTATTATTCTATTCTTATTTTTAAAACACATAGCAAAATTAAAAAAACACACCACACAAAATGTCACCACATCATTGTTGTGGGCTTGTAGTTGGTGACTGATGAGAGGTCGTTGACAGACCTCCATCCTTCATGTATCCTCCAACTTCTAGTAGAAGAAGATACTCACTTAGAAAGAAAGTTGATGAAGCTCATATGCATTAATTTTCTAAGGAGAAGTCTCCCCTATAGTTTGGATGTCACTTACAAGTGATAATGTGTCCTTATACATTTGAACATTTTTTTATTATGACTCTGACTCTCAACTTTGATTTTTTTTGATTCAACTACTATTGATATGGATCAAATACACCTACGACTAAACTTAAAAACCCAAATATTGACATGATCTACCTTATAATGACCAAACAAATGAATGACTATAATATACAAACTAAAAATGTTGACAAAGCAAATAGCTAAAATTGAAAGAAAAAAAAAAGATAAATAGATGCAACATGACTATTGACATATTAGCAAACCATATACCCAAAAAACTATGAGATATTATTACTATAATATAATGAGACACCTATCATGACTTAAATAATAGATGATTCAACTACAACTCTTAGCAGTGTATTGAAAAATAGTTGTCAAAGATTAGAACACCATCAAATTTGCACATAGGTAGTAGCAGATTTGAATGACGTCAATACAAAGGGCATAATTATGACAAGTAGACCACATAAAGAGATCTGAATTTGTAAGATTTTTATAAACATAGTATAGGTTGTCCTCATGAATGACACTGTTATATCATAGAACGCTAATCATGATGTATAGATCTATCAAAATTTATGAGCTTAATAGAACTACATAAAAGATATGTGAAATATAGATATGCATATGAAGAACAAGTTTTATTTTCCAATGGAACAAGTCTTCATGATGAATGTCCAGACATTATTGAGTAAATATAACCTATAGGTCTAAATCTTTAACCAATATGTAGCAGATTCTATGAATAGAACAACAAATAAAACTACACACTTTACACGTTTCAAATTTGGATCAAGAAGGGATCAATAAACATGAATAATCTATTAAACATCATAAGTGGTTTAGTGTGAAGGCTTCTATAGGTAACATCTAATCTATAAGAACGGTGAGAAGACCATAGGCTCTAATGCAAATGCAAAGATTGACACAAACTCTCCTCCAAGAATTTTATATTTCATCAACAGGGGTGAAGAACAATACAAATGCCCCTCTAAGCCACTTAATCTTTCATCATCTCTCCTAATGTAATACCGATGATAAGAATTGAAAGAGCTTATATGCAGTCTTAACTCATACAATTGATAATAGAGAGCCAAACATAGTAGACAGTTATATTTTAATCACACTAATAATATATTATTTCTACACACTCTGATAATAAAACATCTGGGACATCACACACACACACACACACATGAATATGATTCCTATAATATCTCCACTAATTTATCACCTAAAATCTCTCAAATTAAACACACTCCTATATAGATATATTGTTATAACTTATTAACAATATATTTCAACAACTATAATATTCTAACTAATATCGTAATATTGTTTATATAACAATATTCCAATTAATCAATTACTAATTACTAACCAAATCACTAACAAACAATTACTATTTACCTTTTGGTAAATACCCAAATTCACTAATGTAAAAGCTAATTCCTAACACAAAAAGGCATACAGAGATAGGCTACATCTCCCAAATAAAGGCACAAATAATAGTTTTTGAATTGGGTAAAGAATTAACGTAAGTTGCATAACTCAAAAGAGAAAGATCAGTGTCTAGGCCAAATTTACACAAGGCATAGGCATACATCAATAAATATTTGAATTTGAGCTTGTCAAGGTTAATTAAAAACTCAACTTAGGAAACTAGTCTTCTTCAAACAAATAACAAGCTAGACAAAGATAAATGGCATAACGACACTAGACAAAGATCCAAGAGGCACACATGGCTTTAGTTTTGAAAATGGAATTTTTGACACAAAGCAAACAAGTCTATGAAATGATTTGAGAAGTGTAATGACGTTATTGTGATTTAAAGATATGATCGATGGTTTGTTTTAGGACTTAAAGACAAAAACTTGAAATGGATTGGGTAGTGTAATGTTACCCTTTTTAATCAAGTGACATGCACACAAATATTTATCAAAAGACTAAGGCAAAAGATATAGTGTCAAATGGACATCATAATGCCTCCTAAAACAATGAAGTGATGTATAAACAAAACTCATTTTGACATGGCACAACAAAAAAAAAATAGTTTAGACTCAAAAATCATATAATAAAATATAAAATGACACAAACACCTAAGTGTAACATCCTAGATCCTAAAATTGATAAGGTTGCATAGTAATGTCAAATTTTATCTATATACATGCTCTTGAGAGGACTTTAAGTGTTAATACAAAAGTAAAAGTGAATGAATAAGTAATGTTTCTATATCCCCTTCTCTCAAAATATTGTACGAAGATATGAAACTTCAATCTACTCACCCCACATCAACAGTATGTCCAACCAGGCATGCCATTTATGATCATAGGAATCTAAGAAGGGAGGTTAGTATAGTGTTCGTTCAGGCAAAAAAGACTCACATAAAACACACTAACACTTACACTCTAAGCCTAGAACTTAGGGAGAACTTAGTAACAAAAGCTAAGCAAAAACACAACTAAAACATAAAAAATATAAATCCTTTACCTTCCTTGGGAACTCTAAATGCTTTGTTGAGTGATTTTCTTGGCTTGTGCATCAAGAAGTCTTTGGCAAATGAATCTTGTTGTCTCCTTCTCTCCTTTTCACCATTGGTTTTGATGTGGCTTGGTGTGGTTTAGCTTAGTATTTTGGCATTATAACACTACTTACAATAAAATAATTTGTCTCTCTCCGAATTTGCATTATAACTTTGGCCTATGAGAGATTTAAAATGAAGAGCCATGAAATTGTATTTATAGCCTATGGATTTAACTCTCATCCCAGGTGAGTTAGGGTTAAGTTAAGGTTTTGAATGGGTTCAAAACTAAACCTAGGTGAGTTAAATATAACTCTAGTAGAGTTAATAGTTGTCAAGTAATTATGATTTTTAATGAATATGCATGGCTCTCCAAAATTAGATATTTTAGGATATTTTCAAAGAGCTTGACAACTCATAAAGGTCATGATGAAAGGCTATGATATTTGAATGTTTGAATTTCCTTTTTTAGAGATTAATTAATTTTAAATGGATAATTATAATTATCCATTTAATTTGGTTTAGCTTGTTAATTAATTCTGATTAACCTTTTAGCATTTCTAAGATTTGATTTAAGTATACAAGTGCCCCACTTAATAGGTCCATAGGCCAAATTAACTATTGTGATGTCACAAGATGATTAGGGATGAATCCATGAGAGGTTATTATTGTATATGATAATATGCCCTAATTAGGGATGTCTCAACATGATTTTAAATTTTGATGAATGATGCATGAGTAAATTTGAGACATTCAGTGATTTCTAGGCTTAATTCATAATGGTTGATAAGAATCAATCTGAAGTCCGATCAAAATCTAGTTGTGACTAGTTTTATGTGTCTACATGAAGTAGTTCTAAGATGACTTCTAAAATTTTAATTAATGGATTATATGAATAATCTACTTATTCTATTGTTATCCACTAGGGTACTAAGGTCTAATAAAACTAGAATAGAAACACAAAAAAAAAAAAAAAAAAAAAAGATGAGGGTGTGATGGTTGAGTTTAATACTGATGTTGGAGAATTAACCTTAGTCTGGGTCCTTCCTATAGTTATTAGGCTTATCCTAAGTCTTAATGTGCATGTCGAATTTTTATTTATGTGAATTATAAATTCACGTAAATCTAGATTCTATGAGGTGTCACTCATGTTTTTGTTCCGTTTTGTGAGTTGAAAGTTACTTGTATAAGTAACTCCTTCCCTCACTTGACACACACTTCCCTACATTCTCTAAGAGAATATGCCACACTTGATACACACAAAATATACTTGTAAGGTAATCATGAGATTGATTGTAACTCTCACTCTTTTTTTCTTTCTCTATAAAGGAGATTTTTTCTCTTCATTTCCTCACTAGAAACTTGTAACTCTCTCTCTTCTTCTCAAATTTCATTTGCTTCTAAAGTTGTAATTATGGATATTTTTGATGACAAGTCTTCTTATAAGATCACATGGGTTTTTCTTCAATATATTTGGTTTTCCACTTTAAATTTTTTATCTCAACATTATGGTTTGATCTATTCAATGTGATGTTAGTATTTTGCATTTATTTGTTTATTTATTTCAACATTTAAATTGATCTTTAGCAACATTTTTGTCATGGTATTAGAGTGATTTGGTTTCTAACATTTATTCTTGAGTGTTTGTGAAGGTTTAAAGGTGAGAAACAAGTATTTTCCTCATTTTTTAAAATCTATTTACACACACACACACACACACACACACACACACACACACACACACACACACACACACACACACACACACACACACACACACACACACACACACACACACACACACACACACACACACACACACACACACATAACCAATTTGTTTTTAATCCCATATTCTATTTTTATTTTTAATTAATAGATTTTGGATATATTTTGGTTATTGCGAGCTTGAGCTTTGGTCAGAATTTTTTTTTTTTTTTTCTAATTTTTTTTGCAAGCTAATTCAAGTGTATTTTTTAATTCTATTATGGATTTACTCTTGCAATATGTTTCTAATATTAAGTAATGATTTTAGAGTTATTTAGTTCATTCTAATTTTATTTTATTTTTAAAGGTGGTTGTATGTTGTTTAGATTTTAATAGCCTTATTAGCTTTGGTAACATTTTTAGTTATGTGCTTTTTTTTTTAAGTTGGTCTATTTCCATGCCCGATTATTCTTTAGCTTTTTAAGCTTCTCATTAGCTTTTTTCTAGCTTGCTCAGTGCTAAGGCATTTTTTTGGTGGGTTTTTTTCATAGCTGGATGTATTCTCTATATATTTTGGTTGTTGTCTATTTAACATTCTTATATTTCAATGCCATTTTCATTTGTCTTGTCTCTTACCCTGGTGCCATTTTTGTTTTGGTTCTATTTTTTGTACCTTTGAGGCATATTTCCCAAATAATACACTTATGCTTGGCCATTTTGGTTTAGGTTTTCATCTTTTACATTATTTTTTTTTTGTGTCAGCTTTCGATCCTTTGATGCCTTTGTTGTCTTTCATCTAATATATTATCTTATTTTCTAGTAGTGTTCCTCATAGTCTCCAACTTTGATCTATTTTTTCTCTTGAACTTCTTTGACCCCTTCTTGACACTTTACTTGTAATTATTTGTTTTACAGTTGTAATGCATTCCTATTTCCTTATTTAACTTCATGCTTTGAAAGCACATTTTATTCCTCTCTTTGTGCCATCCATTAGTTAGCTTATGATTGATTTAACCATACTTTTTATAACATCTTATTTATTTTTGGCATTACAGCTTTCACGTGGGATTTTTTTACTCAATGATGATTCCTAATATAATTCATTTATGAGAAGTGGTTGCTAGTATGTTCCAAAACAAAATAACTAAAAACATTTAAATTTATAAACTCGACGTGAAATGGTTTTGTTTTCATAAGACTTGTTTTTTTAATTTTATAAAGGATTTTTAATTGTTTAAAATCAAGTCAAAACCAAAAAAAACAAAAAACAAAACACAAGTTTCTTTATGACTTTAAACTTAAAAAAAGAGCTAGATTTTTAATGTTTTGACAAGTGCCCTTTTTTCTATTTTATTAAAAGATTTTCAAGTAAAACAAAAGGGAATATTCTTTAAAAAATATTTTTAACATTTAAATGATTCAATTTCTTTTGGTATCTTTAACCCCCAATAAAATTATTTAAAGTTTTCTTCAACTCAAAATTGTTTCAAATTCAAAATAAATAGTTTGTTTTATTTTTTCTCAAAAACAAACTTAATCTTCTTCTTCTTATTTTTTTCTCTCATGATAAATTATAAATTTGAATTTTTTCCCCCAAAGTGGCATCCATATTCATATTTCAATATTTTATAAACTCACATAAAATTTAGAAGTTTTTTATAAAAAAATTCTTTTTTAGATGTAGACTTATAGTTAATTGATCTACCACCTTATGTTAAAGTCTTCTTTAAAGCATATTATTAAGCATTATTATTTTTTTATAAGCTTAGAATTTATGTTTTCACATACAATAGATTTCGAATTAGCCATTTTAAACATTAAAGAACACTATGTAAAAAATTTCTTCTAAAAATGATGAGATACATGCTCTTAAACATGAAATTGAATGTCAAAATGATACAATTTCTAATTTACATAGTTCTATTCTCGTACTTCAAAATATTTTTCAAAACTAAGTGATGCACATGAAATATTTTATTGACGTGTTAAATTCTCAATTTTTTTTTTGATAATGTTAATAGCTTCAATATTGATTGAACTCACTATGCATCTCAAATACATACAAATTCTTTGAACACTTATTCTATCAACCTGACTTAAAATTCATGCAACCTATGCGCTACTCAAGTTGTCGACTTGGAAAGTGAATAACTGGTATACTTGAACCTATTTTGATTCCTTCTAATGTAAATTTTAAATATGTTGGCTATAATGCTTCATGTACTTTTAATCCAAATTCATAATCTTATTTTCCTCCACATCGAAGGACTTATAATACAGCTTATTTTGATTATATTGATTCTAATACTCGTGTTTTGATTTAAAATGTTAAACATTGTGTGTTTTATATAAAATACAAGAATCGTATATCTAAATGTTGGAAATTACATCCAAATAAATCTTGTGGTAAATCCATGCATGACACTTTACATTGCTAGAAAATGGATAAATATCCTACCTCTAAGGGTAAAATTGTTTGGATTCTTAAAGAAAATGAATCTTCTAGAGACTTTGATATGTCTTATTGTGATAATTCTTTTGATTCTTCATACAAAATATCTTTTGTAAGTGACACATCTTTTTTGTATCTGTTTTGATTAATTATAAATATTTTTGCATTCTTTGTTTTTTATTACATATGATATATGTTTTGATTATGTTGACTAACTTATTTTCATGAAGTTTTATACATTTTTTAATATAAGTTGCCTTTATTCCATTTACTTAGTTCTATATCTAATTTTATTACATTATGTATGTAGATTATATTTTTAGCATATTGGTTACTTAATTTGAAAGATTGGTGTTAGCTTGCTTGTTTTGCAGGTTTGTAGATCATTTAAATTTTTATTGGTATTTGTTCCATTGTAGATCAACCACATTATTTGAATAAGATTCTTGGAATTTTTTTTTGGTCACACTTTCTTCCTTGTGACTTTTGGTAACACATTCTCTTCTTTCTTTTCTCTAAAATTTTGTCATTCATCTTGAAGGAAGTTTATATTAAGGGAGAGTATTATGTAATTTCAACTACCTTCTCTATTTTTATAAGATTTTGTTCATTTTTTGTAACCCTAAATTTAATCTTAAGGGCGAGTGTTAGAGAATCAACCTTAATTTGGGTCCTTCTTATAGTTTTTAAGCTTATCTTAAGTCTTAAAGTATGTGTGAAATTTTTATTTATGTGAATTATAAATTCAAATAATTTTGGATTCTACGAGGTGTCACTCACCTCTTTATTCCCCTTTAGTATTTGGGAGTTACTTACATAATTAAACTTTTTCTCTACTTGACACACATTTTCATACACTCTATAAGGGAATAGGCCACACTTGAAACACATAAAAGAGGCTTGTAGGATAATCATGAGATTCCTTGTAACTCTAATTCTTTTATTCTTACTCTTCACAAGATCCTTCCTCTCCTTATTTCCTCTTTAAAAAATTGTATCTCTCTCTCTTCTTCTCAAATTTATCTTGATTCTAAAGTTGTAATTATGAATATTTTTGGTGACAAGTATTTTTATAATATCACATGGATTTTTATTTGATATGTTTAATTTCTCACTTTAAAATCTCTATCTTAACACTTTGGCTTGATCTCTTTAAGGTGATTTTATTATTTTGCATTCATTTACTCAATTATTTCAACATTTAAATTAATCTTTGATAACATTTTTTACACCTTTATTAATGACCATTGGGATGAAAATTAGTGGGAGATTGGATTTTTTTGTGTCAATACTGAAATGGACATTATGAATTAAGTGTTAAAGATAGTTGTGGTTAGGTTTACAATGGTGATTAAAGAAATGATAAATTTTGTTTCTTTGTTATACTTATATTTACACTTGAACTAGAAACATTGGGACGAAAATTATTTAAATTAGGAGGTATTTTTGGAAGATTGAGATTTAACTTTGTCGTATTTATAAAGTAAGATGATGTTACAAAATGAGGACTAGATAATACTTCTTCAAGTATATGGGTTGGGTAACATCCTCTATAATCTCATATATTATTTAAATTCCTTCTACCTATTCTTTATCTTCATTTATTGGTCTAGGTCAAGGTGGTAATATCCCAACAACTATTAATCTATCCTTCGTTGATTCATGGCTAGCAAGGTTGATAAAGAGAAAATCCTTCTTTGGATTACACTCATGTTGGTAGACTATGATCATTTACCATTTTATGCCAAAATTTATTTTCCTAGAAGGGTCCCATGGTATACTTTTATAAAAGATAAGATTATATGTTCAGATATCTTGCCCTATAGTATAAAGGGTAACTAAGTAGTTAAGGGAATAGGTTAGGAGGAAATGGGGTTAACATTTTCCTTTTAAATATTGGGATAAATCCTTAGGAATACTAGAAAAACATCAATAATAATCAACCTATTAGGTAAATAAAACTGAAATGTATGAGGGCCTATTGTGATTAGTTCAATTATAATGATAGTGGCCTTTGTAAATAACCACCATGATCTTATCACTTTCTACTTATTCATGATTATTAAAGAGCCCCTTGGAATAAATAACTAATGAATCCAATTGTGCATTATTATGTATAATTAAACACATGTTCAATAATATTATATGAGATAATTTTTCATTTACAATGTTAACAATTAATATTAGATAGTAATATGTAAATAATGTTCCCATTTTGTAAATTATGACTAATCAAATGTTTAAAGTGCAAAGAAAAAGTATATTAAATAGGAATTCATGTGTAAATTACCCCCTATTGGTTGATCTTATTTACATGATTAAGTTATAATAAATCATAGACCCAAGATTTAATTTGGAATTTTATTCATGGATAATGAAGAGAATGAAAATCCATGATGAATTCACGTGTTCTAATTGAGATCTCCAAATAATCAGTTCATAAAAAAATATACCCATTCTCATGATATGTATGAAAGTGTTGATAATGTTGCAATTGATATTTTATTTGTTGGTCAATTTCACACTATCATCCTTCCATTATTATTTTAATTCACTTACTTTATGTGTTTTCCACCAATATTTCACCTCCTAGACATACAAAGTTGTTGGCTCTTGTATTTGAAACATTTATTTAAAATTAATTTCATTGATATTAGATAATGAATAACCATTAAGTGTATGTACCCATTTACTTCATAAGACTAACACATACCTTGAATTATGTCACTGTAGGGGAAAATTCCATATATAATGGTTGTTTTATGTAATTTCAACTTGTTGATGGCTATGCCATCATCAATAAATAAACCCTAAGGATGTGTGAAAAACTTGTCCATTATAAATATTTTTAATGAATCTTATAAAAAGTGAGTGTATCTAAATATTTGGGGTTGAATTAGAGCTAGTGTAACCTATATACATAAAAAAAAATTCAAATTTATCAATTACTGATGTTTTTTCTCTTGTAAGAACCTATCGAGTCTCAATATCTTTGAGTGCATGCCTTAAAGGGTGCACTGGGAAAGGGGTAGGTAGACCATTGGTGCTTCATAATATTTTTGTCCCCTATAACACCACTTGTAATCAACACAAACATCTCATATACACTTCCCTAAGCTTTGACACCTTCATTACACACTCCAAGAAATTCACCACCATAAATAGTCCCTACCTAATCTAAAGCCTCTTTTTGACATTTACTAAATAATGTAAATTGGGTCGACCCTATATTTAAATTATATTAGCACATTATGGGTCTAGGTCAGCCTCAGATAATGCAAAATGGGACCTAATTTGATTTTATCAATTAATAATATAGGTTCAATTAGGTGGAAACTATCGACTAAACTTTGAGAAGGGTTTAGGGTTAGATTCAACTATATATACAAATCCTTTTCACCATTTATTAGAGAGAGAAAAAGTTAATAATTCACTTGTGCTTCTTTACAATATGATCTTTCATCATTCTACTTGAGGAGTCATTGCTTAAGGCACTTGGAGAGGAATATTATCTTATGGAAAAGACTTGGATGCTTTGGCTTATCTTAGTGATCCTTAAAATCCAAAACAACCTCTTAAGAAGCACCTTTGGCTAAGGGAGAGATTGTGTCTCGATGGGTTTGTCTTTAAGGTAAGTATATCTAGATATTAATCCTCTATTTTAGTAGACATAAGTAATTTATTTTTAATGCATTTCTCTCTCCATGCATTAAGATTTATTATACATTGAATTAAGTATATATATTCTATGCATGTTTACTTTTATGTTTATTACCTCCATTTTGTGCCAAATTTTTTTGTGAGAACTTAGTTAGATTTTACTTTACTTTGTTTTTTTTTTTGGATAAGAAAATATAGGACCTAACTAAGGTTAGCACATGTTTTTTGACTAGAGGTTTTGTAACCCTCTCTAGTGATATTATTGTGGTAAGGGGCCCATTATTTAGGTATAGTGAATCCATCTTGGTCTTGACCTCGATTGTCTAAATTTACTAACAAGTGGAAGGGTAAGTGTGATTTATCTTTTTTAAGCTAGGATTGATTTGTACAACAACTTCACTTTCCCTTGTATACATTATGATGAACCCGATGTGAATCAAACCCTTGTGGGTTTTTTTTCACACATTCATTTTTAATCATCTTATATATTTTTATTTTTATAGTACTGTATCAAACCTATCAATAAATATAATAGTATATGTGTAGATTTAACACACAGTCAATCCAAATCAAATCTATTTTCTCTATGCAGGTCTTCTCTAATAATATCTAACTAGATTGATCAACTTGACATAGTTCTATTTTTCAACCATAGGTTTGTAGACTTCATTGACCTAGTCAACTCTGTAGATAGATTATTTTTAGAATACGAGTTTGTAGACTTCATTGACCTAGTCAAATTTGGTCATAGATCATTTTTAGCATACAGGTTTTGCAAACTTTGTCAACTTAATTGACTGTATTAGTAGAATATAATAATTAAAATTTGAGTAACACAACATAAAATTTTCAAACTAAGCATCTTAAAAAATTATCAAGGTTAATTCTTACCTTCTCTATCATTTTACTTTTCATTTTCTATCCTTCTTTTCATAGTTTGCCGTCTATAAAATTGCAACCCTTCAATGAACTGGGTTAACTAGATTGACATAGTTATATACCTAATTTTTATCTATAAAACTTAGTTGACCTATTTTATTGTGTTATTTTGGATATTACTTCCATAAATAGTAGTGACCCTATTGACTCTATTCTATATTATTTTCATAAAGTGTGACTTGAACCAACTCTGTACTCTTCACAAACAAAGGAATTAACATTTATTGATAGTAATTAATTTACTTTTCATTTATGTTTCCTACTTGATTAGAGTAACAAACAAAGATTAAATAGGAGGTTTTTAATTTACTGATTTAGTCACACTATTTTTTTCTTTTACACACACTTATAAATCAATTAACATTAAAAAACATTAAAAATTTTCTTCCCAAGGTCTAACTACTTGGATTTCATCACCAAGGGGGAAGCCAACTTAGTATTTTATCCAAGTATAAACATGTGGTTGATGGTATATATTGTAAAAACATTTGATGCCCTTATCATTGCATGATTATGAAGTGAGGGGGTAGGCCCCAATACCAAGCCAATACTATCACCAATATAGATCCCTTTCAATCTAAACTACCTAAAACTATCTAGATTAATTTATATTTCCTTCTTATATCCAACTAATTATCACATTAATTTCAAAATTTATTATAATCGAACAACATTCAAGAATGACCACTTAGCTTAGCATTTGCATTCAAGTTTTGTTGCTTGCTCTTTGATCATTGTATTTTGTATTATAAAACTTGTATTAGCTAGTGTTAATATAAGGTTTGTGTTGTGTGATAAAATTTTATCAAACACATTTATCTAATTACTTGTGTGCTCACTCAAATCTATCGACTCTACCTCTTACATGCTACTTATTTTTATTATCTTTAGTACATATTCAACCTATCTAATTGTGTATATGTTTGGCCTTTCATAATTTACCATTTAAATAACACAATCTAAAAATTTGAATATGTATTTTTCATCATATTCTATTGAACTTTCCTATAAACTCTGTCAACCCATTTGAATCTAGACCTCTTAGCTGAAAGTGTTCTATATTTGGTTAACTTTATCCCTATTTTTCCTCTTTTCTTTCTGATTTTAGATTCTACGTTCAATCATCATGAAATCTTATATCATAATATTTTTGGAAAACCTAAATCCATTTAAATTCTATATGGGATGCTCTTTCCTCCCTACCTTTTCTACCCAAGAGGATCTTCACTCTTAAAGCACCTTTTTTCATTCTTCATCTTTGGAATACAATATGTTCCAAATTAATCAAATTGATGATATTGATGGATCAAATCCATTCTACACTTCTCAAGATAATTCTCATTTTAATTCACCTTATTACACTAGGGGAGAATTGACACAAGCCTAACAAACAAACCCACATGAAACCTTATCAACACCAATAACCTTCCTCTTAGAAATCTGCCACCTAGCAACCCTCCCCTAATACCAATTTGGGGAATGATCCTCCTATCAATCCTAATAATCTTCTTCTCAAAACCAATCCACTAGTTGACACCACTCAAATTATTTCACAAACAGTGCAACAAATTAACATCATGCAAACATCTAATACCTCTCAAATGATGCAACTACAACATCATCTGATAAACATGGCTAATCATCCTCCTCTTTTTGTTCCCTAAAATAACCAAAATTTTATCCCTTCACCTCTTAAATATGTCATGATAAACATCATTTCCCAACCTATTATTCATAACAATATGCTTCAACACATTCAAAATGAACCTTTAACCCCTTTATTGTATCTGTTGGGACTAAAGACCTATGTATTTTTTCTCAAAGCATTTAGCAATTTTTATAAAGAGTGGAATGAAACTAATACCTTCACCACTACCAAAAATTTAGTTAAAACCTTCACAGGTGACATATTATAATTATATAACCAAATTACCTAACATTTTATGTATGGTAACCTGACGATTTAGTCAATCCTCTAGTTAAGGAATTTCAACATAGTAATCTTCTCAAATTTTGTCTTATTTATTTCATTAATGTTAAACAATCCTCTTCTGAATTAGCTCATGATTTTATCAAATAGTGGAAATCTTTGGCTCACAAACCCAACACAACATGACTAATGATAACTTGTTCAAACATTTCATAATCGCTTTAACACTTTCTCTCTAATATAAGGTTCAAAGTTTTACTCCCCAAACTTTAAATTATGTTATCGATTAGGCTAAGAGACAAGATTTTCCCATGAAATAGTTTTAACCCAACACTAAAAACATCAAGGGATATTGAAATCAATAGTAACCCTCCTCAACCAAAACCAAGATTAGCCAAAATGAATAATCCCCAAGATTCCCATATGTTGCTAACTATTTAATAAATGAAACAACTTTTAATGCCTTCTAAACCATTCACATATGCTAATAATCACCTACATAGTATGACCTTTAAAAAAATGGTTTCATGCCAATATCTATCATTCCCATGAAATATGTCATTCATTTATTTCATGATAAGAAATACATTTAATCATGATGCTATGATCAAAATACACCATCATGATTTTGTGAATGCTTCTGAAAAGAAATAATATTTCAAGCCTTTTTCCTCTAACAACCCAAAAACATTTTATACCTCCAACCCTCAACATTCAAACAAATATATTTGTGTGATTGATGCTGACTATGATCAATAATATATAAATTCTCAATAGGTGAATGTGGCTAAATTCAATTATTAATGTGAACCTTCCCACAAAGATCTCATCACAAAGCCAAAGAAACCATCACTCAAATACCAAATTATAAAAGATACCACTGCCACTAACATACCTTCAAAAACCATTGAGGAACTATTTCATCAATTTAAACTTCTAATTACCTCTCTTTTTACCAAAATATTTTACCTTCTAAACATTGTGATGGTTATTCATCTTCAAAATATCATTGGATTTTATTAGAGGAACTTAACTCTATGCCTTATAGAATACCTCTCATAGAGTTATTTTACACTTCTCCATATCATCATAAATTCTTAATACAACTACTACAAGAAATTATAGAACCATCTTCCTTGTAAGTGGAATAACCTTCCCACGAGCCTTCACTAAAAAAAATTCATACCATTAAAATTATTTTTCCTTATTCAAAACCTTCCATGGAGTTCCTTGAATAAGACATGATCAATGATGAAATTATCTTTCAAGCTAATGACCCACCTCTCTTTATTAAAATTTCCATTAATGCCACCCTTATTCTAAAAGTCTTAGTAGATGAAGGGTTAGGAATTAATGTGACATCTCTTTGGATAATTCAAAAACTTGGGTATAACAAGGATCAACTCAAGAAAACTCATCTAACATGTCATGGATTTGAAAAGGCCAATAAAAAACCACTTAGTTTTATTTTTCCCCCTCTCACTATTGGACCTAAAACTATACATACCAAGCTCATGGTTCTCGATTTACCACTATCCTATTGCATACTCCTAGGTTGCCCATGAACACATCACATGAGGGATATTGCCTCTTTTATTATCTAATGTATCAAGTTTATTCATAATGTTTAATGGTATAAACATGATGTTGATCCTAACACATGGATTATTTATATTACCAACCCTAAATCTTAGTATCAGATTCTAAGTATTCCATAACTTAATAATGCACCTTTACCTAAATTCATCAATATGAATCTAGATTTATAGGTCACTCTTGATTATTTTGATTATGATGAGCCAAATGATTTGAAAAACACTTGAAATACTACTAATCTACCTCCTTACATTTTAGAGTGGTTCCCTCCTTCCTTGTTACCTTGTGATCATACCATACCTCTCATTGATGATATCATTGACTTCCCTCTTCCATGTAATGCACATGAAACATCTTACACAAAATATGATTTAACCTATAAATAATATGGAGTATCCAAGTTATTTTAAGACCATTTAACCATGTCACCTCAAAAATTTAGTGATATAGGTGTATCCCCTTATGATACTCCTCTAGAGACATAAGAATGTACTATCTCTCCCACCTATGATGATAACTACATCATATCCAAAGCTTAATCATGAGACTTGGAGGTTCAACACTATCATTAAACCTTAAATAAAATACATGATTGCAATTGATACGCTTATTCCATTTCCTTAAATATTGAGTTAGAACCTGAAGATCATGTACATCTAGTTAATTCTCCACTTCTTGATACTTCTTGGGTTGTTGAAAAAATATTACCTCTCATAAATTTAGAACTTATAAAACCTTATATTCATCCTATCTAACCATTCACTCTACTAAATCCCTTCCCTACTAATGATTCTAAACATATGCCTATTATCAATCTAATTGAATCCAATCAACCTTCTTTAATAGTTTCACCCACACCCAAGATTACCTTAATGCCAAGACAATAGATGTACATGACATACCTTTTGAATATAATCACCATGGTAAACAAATAATTGATATTGAATTAGATGTGGAATACCCATTCCACCTAGTGATGAAGCCATACTTGAGTTACTCCATGCTAGAGAACCTCAACTTCCTTAGCAACATCACACAATTGGAAATTTCAAATGAAAGGCTCTTCATTTTAATAATTTCATTACTATCATAAATCCCAAAAGAATCCCATTTATTCTCTTCCCAATTCTCCATGTCATTTTCAAGATGGAAATACTATGTTTATTATATAAAATATGAGAATAGAATATGACACACCCTCATGTCCTCAACTTATAACAGTCTCTCGAGAACACATGATGACCGAATATGATAAATTTAGCCTATTTTTTAAAAAATATCATAAATATTTTGCTTGTTCATATGAGGACATGCTAGGTATCAACCCTAATATCATTATGCACAACATAATCACATACTTATATGCCAAACCTGTCTGATAAAAACAATAGAATATTCCACATGGAGTTTCCACCCTATGCCATAAAGAAATGATCAAAATATTAGATGCCAAATTTATTAAACCTATGGACTATTTATAATGGGTGTAAAACATTTTTCCCATTTTCAAAAAATTCACCATGGTTATTCACATATGCATCAAATTTCACAATCTTAACTTCACATGTCCCAAAGACAATTTTCCATTACCTTAAATAGATGAAATCATAGATTTCATTACTAGATATGACATGTTTTCACTCATCAATGGTTTTTGGGATATAATAAAATTCATATGGCCCTTAAATACCAACACAAAATAACATTCACTATGGAATGGGGCACCTATTGCTATGTTAAAATGACTTTCAAACTTAAAAGCACTATAGCTATCTATCAACACACCATGACTTACATTTTTCATGATCTTATACATAAAATTATGGAAAAATATGTGGATGACCTCATTTCCAAATCAAAAAGTCACACAACCCATCTCTTTGATCTAGCCATCATCTTCAATTGATTAATCAAGTACAAAGTTAGACTCAATCTCTACAAATGTGTCATTGGTGTTATATCTAGTAAACTGATAGGGTTCTTAGTATATCTTCATGACATTGATGTCTATCCCACTAAAATAAATGCTATAGTCAACATTCCCATTCCTCACTCCATTCCATACATTCATAATTACCTCAACAATCTCAGGGCAATTTGATGATTCTTCCTCAAAATGGTTTACCACATATACTCTATTAATTATCTTCTTAAAAAAGGTGATGATATAAAATGAATTGATCCTTGTTAAAAGGAATTTGACAACATTAAATAATCCTTACTCCATCCTCCCACCTTTAATCAACCTTCCAATGATCATCCCTTAATTTTAAACACCTCTTCTACTCCCATATTAGTTGGGGTAATGTTTGCCCAACAAAATGATACCAAAATATAATATATTATTTACTATATTTCTCAAGGCCTCATTGATTATGAAAAATGTTATACTAAAGTATAACATGATTGCCTTGTTATCTACTTTGTAGCTAAAAATCTCTGTCATTGTATGTTTTATAAAACCACCTATGTCACTATCCATTCCGATCCACTTCATAACTTTTTCTCCAAAGCATTTTTACCTAGAGATAGAATTGGAAAGTGGATGGTTCTCTTCATGTAATTTAACCTTTGAATCATAACACAATTTTTTTTGAAAGGGTAAGTCATCATCAAACAACTTGCAATAACACCCATCATCGCTACACTTCACCTTCAAGATAGTCTCCTTGATGATAGCATTCTCTATATTGAAGGTCTTAACCAGCCCATCTCTCTTAAAGATTATTTCCATAGTTTCATTACTGATTTAAAGATAAAAATGCTCACATATAGAGCTGTGTTTAAGCTAAGATCACATGCTTTAACTCTGATTGATCGATACCAATGATTATCAATTTTTTAAAATTAATTAATTAATTAATTAGGTTGGTATGTGTTGTTTCATTGTTTTTTGTGATGAGTTTTAATCTTAAATTGTGTGGTTTTTATTTTATTTTATTTTATATTTAATTAATTTAGATTTATGCTTTTTAGGTTATGATTGTTGAAATTCATTGTTTTATCTTCGAGGCTCATAGTTGCTCTAAAATATATTTATAGTTTTTAAATATTTTTTTTTGGTTGTGTTATGGTTAGTTTATTTGGATTTAATGATATTTGATAATGGTTAATATTTTTAGAAGGCAAATAGTTTATTTGATAATTTTAATTTTAATTTTTTTATTTTTTGAATAAGTCAATCAAGTTTTTATCCCTTTTAAGTTGTAATATTAATAATTTTATATTTTTAAATTAATTTTACATATATTAAAATTATATTCATTTTATTAATTTTTTATATTAAAAAAGAAAAGATAATGTAATACATATTAAAAGATAAAAGATAATGTAATATTTATTATTACAAATTTGAATAATACTAAAGAGACAAAACATATGATAACACACAAAGTGAGCCTCTGTGTAATTGTGAGAGAAGAAATATACTAACTCAAACTAGCAATTAAGGCTATCTTAGTATAGTATAGTTTAAAGATAATTTATTTTTGTGAAATAATAAAAATAATTTATTTTAATAAATATAAAAAATTTGGTTCATAAATAATCTTGTATCTATTATTATAAATATTCTACATTGTGATGATAAGTGGTTTGGATAAAGGCATTATTTGCATGATTTAGGCATGATTTAGACACTTTGTGATGATAAGTGGTTTGGATAAGGCTTGTAATTATCTTGAGGATTTGTGAGGGGGTTTATGATGTGATTAATGCTTAATATTTGTGAAGAGGTTTGTGATGTGTTGGTTGATCACCATTGACTAATGTTATTTTTAAAGGAGTAATGTTATTGTTAAAGGGTTGTTGATTATTAATTCAATTTGAGTGAATCATGTATCTGTATAAACCCATTCTCTTCATTTAAAAAGGCATTTAATTCCAAAAAGGAGAAAAGTTTTAAGGTGTAAAGTTTTGTGTCCAAATTTGAGGACTTATGTAATTGAGTTATGTGGAACCACATTTGTAGTGTTGGATTGATTTTTGTAATCATGCAGGCTATATAATTCTTTGTATGTTTTAATGTTGAAAGGTTGTACCATTATTTTTATTTTTTTTAAATTTGTCCCCTTATTGTGATATATCAGATTATCCCTCCTAGAATAACTCTTGATCACTTGTTCTTTATTATTGATCATTGGAGTATAACCCCTCTATGCAAGAGCCATACTTATGCCATTCTTGTTATCTATGGGTCCTCATGGAATTTATTGAGTTAGAATCCCTCATTTTCTTATGATCCTTCTCAACCATCACCTTTTTTTTATTCTCATTATATATGTGCATCTTGATCTCACACTCATTTGGTCTCCTCATGATGAAGCTTTGTATGCTACCCTTCAAAAATCATGACCCTTTCACCTTCTATCCTTTGGGATACTCATACATGTGAGAACATATCCATCCATTATAAATTTATCTATATCACCTCTACTTACCATCACAATAACAAAATGTGACTGGTCTTAGAAATGAAACTAAAATGTTGGTCAAGTTTTAGCTATATGTGCACTCGTTCTCTCATGCATTCTATTTAAGATAGCAACACTTAACCTACTCACATTGAAATATCATGTTAGGGAACTTTATGTGATCACTCAAAGTAAAAAGAGGTTAATCATGATAGGTTTGGGGTAGTTGCATGTAATGGTTAAGTTTGTATGGTTTCACACATTGACTGGTACTTAAAGTCTAAACTATATTATCTCACTAACAAGTGGCAACAAGTATTCATTATAATAGTAAGTAAAACACATTAGACATAATCATTATATAGTATTAAGCATAAAAAAAATGTAATTTTCTCACAACAAAGATAATTCTCACAATTACTATGAAAATTAATCATTAATCATTATAAATTCTATTGCATAGCCATTCAAGATGATAAGACATTAATGGTGCTTACAATTTTTTACAATAAATCACTACTGACCATGTCGTTACTCTATATGATAGTCTCTTGATTCATATGGTTCTCTATAAGTAATATGGTAGTGTTTCTCCTTATCCTAATTTCTCCCTCCTTAAGCTCATGAAATTATTAGTAGTTGATCAATCTATTCTTCTTCTTAGGTGGCTGCCTTGTATAGGATTCCAAGTTACCTACAGATCACCAACTACCATCAAATATTAGTAAATGTGTTATTTTTCTACTTGGAAATTAATGCTCTGGTATGCTCAAGGTCATCTACCTTACTACTTTATTTTGTGTTTTAACTAATTTTTAATATCAACCATCAATCATAACTCCCTCCATTTATCCTTGTGATCTCTATTACATTTCATGGATTTGTGTGATCTTGTCTATATTGATCCTATTGGTTTGTAATTTTTTACATGTGGACTTGATTTTTAATTGGATTTCACTTGCCTTACTTATATTCCATGTTGTGTTGACATTCACATGGAATAGGTAGTTTGGTACACATCCCTTGTCACTTCCTCAGGTTATTGGTGCCACTCTATTCTTTCAGCATTCATGAATGCTCTAAGGCTTGGTTATAATTAGCCAATGTATGGTGTCAATAATATTTTTTCAAAAATTACAAGACTTATATTACTTATATTATTATATTGGAGGCATATTCAAGGAAAATGTTCATAATTTTTCAAATATTATGACACTTTAACGCATATCATATGAATTAGATAACATAGTTTATCAGATGGAATGAAAAATTATGTCATTATCTATTCAAATATCACTCATATTTATTCAAATTCAAAAACATATACTTAGACATTACTTAGATTGAATCAAATAATATATCTATAGTGGATGGTTCAAAAACTTCATACATATATATTGATTTATGGGGGGGGTGGCATTTTTACTTATAGGAACTCCTCATATTTATTGCAACCTATAGTGGTTTCCACCTTCAAGTAGATAATTATGTTTTTGGGGGGTGAAGCTTGGCATATATTAAACTCTAGGCACTTATTTTTTTTCAATGAGGGTTAGGGCACATTCATCTCAACCCATAGTTTTCTACTAGAATCTCCAAGGGGCATGATTATCCCATTCTCCAATGTCTTTAGAAGATGTCTTGTTTCACATTCATAAAAGTGTATTCATTAATTCATATTTAATTTTAGCTTAATGTTGTTAATTCCATATTTTATATTATGAGTAAATAGTGATTTATATAATTTCAATTATAGGTTGCATGGAATAAAGCACACTGCTCAATACATACTTGGGAAAGACCCATCGTAGTTATCTTCAGGTATCACCTTCTAACATTTTATTCTAAAAATTATATTACTAGATTAAAAGGGGGGAAATGTAGACATTCACATTTGGTATTAGATGCTTGACAATCTATAATTTGACCAATATTTACCATCCTTGAATTATGCATGCACACGACTCTTATTCAACATTTTTCCTATCTAGTCATTCATATATGGGATAAAAATTTCAAATTACTATTATTGGTTTACATGATTTTCCTAGTCTCTACCTAAATTAACAAATATCATTCTCAGATTATAGTTATTGTCTCCTAGATAAGTTTGCATTCCTCAGATAGTGCCACTATGAAAGAATTATCCATAAGGGTCAAATCTATCTGTGTTCCCCTTAATGGTCATTTTACAAATTTAAAATGTACATATGGTTTGACCATAAATTTTACATGTTAGTTTATATAAATTACCCAAAGATTCATCTATATAAACATATCAATCCTAAGCCTAATCTATCTACCAATCTATCAAACACTCACTATAAATACATCGCAGAACATTGAGAGGAACTTCCCTAATTCTTATAGATTTTAAACCCATCAAAAGAGAAATCCCTGAGCTAATATTTAATGTCATTAATATGTCCAAATCACATTTTTTCAAGTGTCAAAATCCATACACAAGATTGTACAACATGTTATTTCTACATTGATTGCAACACTCAGCTAGGTGCTGGAAGTATATTGAGTTTGATTTCACTCCTTGGAGTATTATTTATGTATGGAGTGCTCAATGATTAATGGGAAGTGTTTGGGCTGAGCTCAACCTATAATTTCCACTTTTGTTTTCCAATTCATACAAGTCATAAATAATAAGCTAAGGTTTGGAATTAAAGATAAGGATAATAGAGTTGTTTTCACCCAACCAAAGAAATATAAATATATAGGAACCCTTTAAAGACAAAAAAAAATATTCCAAAATTATTTCCAAATTTTTATAGTCAACATAGATGGTTACACACTAAAATAGATGGTTCCACACTACATAGATGTCTAGGGAAGTGAAAACTTATCCCAAGAGGTGAAACTCTTATATTTCCATATTCGATTACTCTCAAGACCATTATAATTCATTTAAAATAATTGCATTATAACCATATATAAACATGCATCATAAAGATAAGAACTTAACCCTCTAGGTTATTTATAAAAATAGTAAGTTACTATATTCTACCTAGTTACACTTCGATTTATTTGGTTGTTATATATTAAGTGATATAACTTTCTTATGATCTTATGTTATTAGGGTTGCAGTAATAAAAAATACATAAAACACCAAGGTGAAATTTATTTTGATAAAATATGTCTACAGTAGTTTGATAATTTCAAAAAACATAAACAAAACATTAGAATTTTGGTTATGATACTGTGTAAGATATTCAATAGTTTGATGGATCTCCAACTATTAATGAACTCAAGATTCTTAGAATTAACTATCTCCAACATAGAATTTTTAAACTAATAGTCATTAACAATATTTTCAAAGTTAAATATTTCCATGTATCTTTAAATCTTGGTGATGATAAAACAATAACTAATTTCACAATGTTTTTGTTATGTGATTTTTGTGAATGGCATCCTTTAAGTTTAATCCCTATTTGATTGACTAAGAAAAAATATTAATACTATTACATGTGAAAATCATTTAAATAATTCACTATAAATTTACACCAAAATTTTGTTTTGTATCTAAATATTGTTAAAATAGGTTTTTTTGACCCTCTTCCACCTATCTGTCCTCGCTCTGAAGTTCTATAGTAGCATTGTTTAAACACATCAACCAAAATTTGAATATTGGGAGAGTTGTTTGGATTAGAGGGAAAGTTTTTGGTAGGTGATAATATTGACAATATGAAGACAAAAATAAAAATATACAAAACAAAATAAAAGAGAAGAAGAATAACATGCAATAGACTATGTAAGATAGAAAAGAAGAAAAGGAGGTAGATTAAAAAGAAGTCTATACCAAGGATAATATTTTTGATGATATTAGTGAGAACATAAGCCTATAAAAATAATATAAGGAATAAAACAAAGAATTTAAAACATTAGACAAAGCAACATTAAGTAAGAAAAGAAGAAGACAAAATAGAATTTTTTAATGAGTTTGTTTGAATACAGTTGTAGTTGTTTATATAAGGTTGATGTAATTAGTTTGTAATAAGAACTAGAAGTATTTTAATATATGAAATTTTTTGTCAGTTTTGTTTAGAGCATGCCTTCCCCAATTTTGTGCTCTATACTTGTCAATTTAGTGTGATTTAGACCTACAATTAATTGCATTTTTTATTTTATCTCTAGCTCTGGGATATGTCAGGGGATGCACTTTTATGTTTTTTTGTTCAATATTCTTTAAATTAGTTTAGTGGGTACCCATTTAGAATTAGTTTGAGAAGAATTGGTATCAGATCCCTTAGGTTAATAGAGTCTTTTAGACATGGCAACAAATATTTATAATTCAAGACAACAATGTCCTACATTTGAATGGAAGAAATATGACGTATGGTGTATAAATATGAAGACAATATTTTTCTCACAAGATTTATGAGATATTACATAATTTGGTTATAATGAGGTTACAGACATATCAACATTCAATTCTCTAACCCAAACTCAAAGAAATGTGTTGAAAGAGAATAGGAAGAAGGATGCCAAAGCCCCTAGCTATATCCAAACGACACTAGTTGATTCATTTTTTTTAAGGATAGCAACATTTGTTCATTCAAAGCAATCTTGGGTATTCTAAAAAATGTCTATAAAGGTAGTGATAAGGTGAATCTTGTCAATTTACAACTATTAATAAGGGAATTTGAGACATTTATAATGAAGGAAAATGATTCCATAAATGATTTATTCATACAAACAATGAGCATAGTCACTCTAATTAAGACAAATAGAGACACTTTTGAAGATCATATAATCATAGAGGAGGTGTTGAGGAGCCTTCCAATTAAATTTGATCCTATAGTGGTTTCAGCTTAGGAGTCTAAGGACTTGAGACAAATGGCAATAGATGAGTTAATGGGTTCTTTGCAAACACATGAGCAAAGTTTGAATAGGGTAGCCACCTCCTCTCATGAACACAATTTCAAGTCTAATGTAAATTTAAGATGTAGGGGAAGAGGAAAAAACAAGGTATAGGAAGAAATTGAATTAGCTAATAAGGTGGAATACATAACCATCAAGAATCACATGCAATAGGAAGGAGTACCAACACTTAAATAGGTGGTTCTACACAAAGGTATAATAAATCAAACATCCAATGCTATTATTACAACAAGTGTGGACACTATGATAGTTAGTGTAGAAAGAAAGAGTATGATTTGAATAGGAAAATATCAAATTTCTCCAAGGTACAAGAAGCTAAACCTAATGGAAACTTTTTCACATGTAACATTATTGATCAAAGTAGTAGATAGAGATGTATTTGGATAGTAGTTGTAGCAACCACATGAGTGGGAAAAAATACATGTTCCATCACATAGATGAGCCAATAAAATCAAAAGTGAAGATGGGAAATGATGAGAAGGTCCCCATCATGGGTAAAGATAACATTTCTATTCATACTAAGCATGGTGACAAAAGACAAATTTAAGATGTATATTATGTTCCCAAGTTGAAGCACAACCTAATTATCATAGGGAAAATTGTTCAAAAGGATATAGGGTGAGATTTTAATATGAAGAGTGTATCATATTTAATAGGAGTGGCTACAATAGGTAAATTTTAGTAGTCAAGATGAAAACTAACATTATATTTCATTTAAATATGTAAAGTTATCTCACAACGATGTTCAAAACCGTGGTAGTATATGAGTCTACTCTTTGGTACCTAAGGTATGGGAATTTTATTTTTAATGGGATGAACATTATTCAAAAGAATAAAATGGTGAGAGGGATTCCCCTTATATAATAACCAAAAAAAGTGTGTGAAGGCTGCATGTTGGGGAAACAACATAGGAGTGGTTTTCCCATGTGTAAATCATGGAGATCAAGATCTCTTCTTGAACTAATACATTAATATTTGTGTGGTCATATGAAGAATCCCTCATTATATAATAATATATATTTCATTACTTTCATAAATGATGTTAGTATAAAAACATGGGTTTATTTTTTAAAGAGTAAATCAAAGGCATTTGAAACCTTCAAGCAATTCAAAGGCATGGTTGAGAAGCAAAGTGGACATTACATAAATAAATTGAGAATTGATAGAGGTGGAGAATACATATCAAATGAGTATGAATTTTTGCAAGGATAATGGAATTAAGAAGAAATTTACAATGAGATATATACCAAAAAAAATTGTGTAGTGGATAGGAAGAACTAAACCTTCCAATAGATGGCAAGGAGCATGCTTAAGGCAAAAGGTTTGTCCAATGAGTTTTGGGCTAAGGCTATAGAACCAACCATAGGTTTACTAAATATATGACCCACTAAGAGTGTTAGGGATGTGATCCCTCAAGAATTATAAGGAATCTAAAAAAGAGTGTTGAACACCTTGGAGTGTTTGTATGTGTGGCATATAGACATATGCCCAAAAAAATAAGGTCAAAATGGGATGATAAAGGAGAGAAGTGTATATTCATTAGATATATGGAGAAATCAAAGGCTTATCTATTATACAATATTGTCACCAAGGATGTTATAATTAGTCAAGATGTTCAATTCATTGAAGATGTAGTGTGAGAAGAGACACAAGAAGAGCATCATGCACAAAAAAAGGTTAGTGGACCCTTTCTTGAAATTGAAATGGTAGGTGGTAAAAATACTCATACACCAAGTTGGATCCCTATTTCACAAAGGGTTGATTCATCTAGTGTCATCAGCCAATAAAGAGGTCAAAGAACATCTTATAAGTCAACATCATCATCATCCAACTCAAGTTAATGCTTACCAAGTACAAGACACTTGAAATAATTCTATGAGCAGTCAAGGTATGAATAAAATAAAAATGAAATAATGAGTTTTTCTCTCTTTTTATGAGTTGATCCTATCTATTTTGAGGAAAAAATAAACTACAAGTGGTGTGAAGCAATGGATGAAGAAATGTATAAAATAGAGAAAAATTAAATATGGGAGTTAGTAAACCTTCTAGAAGGAAAATAGGTCATGTGTCAAGTGGTTTTATAAAACCATAACGACTCTTGAAGGTAAGATAGAGATACATAAAACAAGACTAGTTATGAAAGGCTACAAGCAAAGGCCTATATGTGACTATAATGATACATTTGTACCCATATCAAAGATAGAAATGGTGAGAATGTAATCATTGTCATAGATTATTAACACAAATGAAAGTGCATTAAATGGATGTCAAGTCAACATTCTTGAATGAAATATTAGAAAAAGAGGTTTATATGGGATAACCACCTAGTTATGATATTCTCGAGCATGAAAAAAAGGTATATATGTTGAAGAAGGTATTGTATGGACTCAAGCAAGCACCAAGGGTGTGATATAATCATATAGGCTCTTATTTGTTCAGAAATGACTTTAACAAAAGTGGTAGTGAGCCCATTATCTAAATCAAGTCATGTAATAAAGGAATTTTAATAGTCATTTTATATGTAGATGATATAATATTCACTAGGAATGCAAATCAGTCCATTGAAATGCTCAAAACAACCATGAAGGAGTTTGAAATGATTGATCTAGATTTATTGAATTATTTTCTTGGGATAGAATTTAATAAAATTAATAAAGGCATATTTATATGCCAATTCAAGTATGAAAAAGATAATTTGGAGAGGTTTAGTATGCTGGATAGCAAACCAATATCAACACCAGCTAAAACAAGCTTGAAATTACATAAGGAATATTGTAACAATAATGTGGATCTCATATGGTACAAGAGTTTAGTGGGAAGTCTTATGTATTTGACTAAAACTAGATCAAACATCATGTATGTAGTCAACCTCATATCTATATTCATGGAGACATCAAAAGAGACACATTAACAAGCAGGCAAGAAGATTTTGAGGTATGTGAATGGAACAAAAGAATATGGAGTCTTATATATAGTAGTAGATGAATTCTAATTAATTGGATACTCACATAGTGATTAGGTTGGTAGTCTTGATGATAGAAAGAGCACATCAATATATGTGTTCCATCTTGGGTTAGGAGCCATTTCTTGGGCTTCGAAGAAATAACCCATAGTTTCACTATCCATGGTTGAAGAGAAGTATATAGTAGAAAATGTAGTAGCATGTCAGTCCATATAGATTAGAAGAATACTTTCAATTTGCATGAAGAGCAATGAGGAGCGCCAACATTTTTGTGTGATAACATATCCTCCATTACCTTGTCAAAGAATTATGTTTTTCATGATAGAAGAAAACATATTACAATTAGGTATCACTTTATTAGAGAGTTAGTTGAAAAAAGTGTGATAGAGATTGAATTTTTCAACTCAGATCATTAACTCTTTGATATATTCACTAAACATTTATAAAAATATATTTTTTTTTAATTTAAGAGAAATATTAGGAGTTGTTGATGTAGAAACATTGGCTCTATAAGGTTTTATGTTAGCTCCAGAGTTCACTAGTCTAGATTTGAAGTCCAATAGTTTGGCTTCAGAGTCCTAAAGGATGGCTTCAAAGTCAATCAGTTTGGATATGGAATCCCATAGGCTAGCTATAGAGTTTACCAATATGGATTTGGAGACTCACAGGCTAACTCCATAGTCTATTAGTTTGACTCTAGACTCTATTATAAAATATCTAGAGATGAGCATAATTGGCACATAAGCATTTAGGTAGCTAAAAATAAGTTTGAAATATGATTTGTGGATTGAATAACACTTAGTAGATCATGGTAAGAAGTTGAAGAATAAGGGAAAATATTAAAATATGTTATTTTTACCCTTTCCACCTACCTGTCTTGGCTTTGAAGTTCTACTGTAACACTATTTGAACACACTAACCAAATTAATTACATGTAGTTTGAAATGTGAATCTTAGAAGAGCAATTTGGATTAGAGAAAAAAAAATTGGTAGATTAGAAGACCAATAATGTGAAGATAAAAATTAAAAAGAGACAAAAAAAATAAAAGAGGTGTTAGGTTGTGGAGCTAAAAGCTTCAACCCTTTGCAAACTGAGGAACAGAAGGTTGCTGAGATCCAGGAGCACCGGCATTGACAGCAGGACCGATGTCGGTCGAGACCAGTGCAGAAGGCCACTGGCGACGGCAGGAAGTCAGCCGATGTCGGCAGAACTAGACTAGCAGGGACCGGCGTCGGTTGCCTGTGTGTTCCAAAACTGCTCATTTCACAGACAGTTAGTTAAGTGAACGAAGAGTTTGCATGTTAAGACCAGTTAGAGTCTTGGGCTACGAGGATAATTGTCTAAATTAAGAGTCTAAGTTATTGTTTAAGTTAGGGATCTATTTATAGACCCATTGGCATGTATTGTATAAGTATGAGATAGAAAGGAAGAGTTCCTTCTAGTTGTAAGATCATTGAGTTACAGGTTGTTGCAAGCTCATAGGGGATCTACATGTAAGTTTGGTCTTTGAATTGCAGGTTGCAGGTTCATGGGAGATCAGCTTGAAGTGCTATAGAGTGCTTGGTGTACCAGTAGGGTTATTACTGACTGGTTGGTGAGGTGAACACCAATTCTGTGTGTGAGTTGGTTGTTGGGACCATTTTTTGTGTAGGAGAGTGTGTGTGAGAATAATTACTGTACACTTGAGGTGTGGCGAACCTCTGTAAGGTGAAAGAGTGTGGCGGCTCTTTGTTGTATTCTTTTCTGTAAAGTGTTAATACAAGATAGTGTATTGTCTCTCATATTCTGTGCTATTGGTGAATTCTAGTTACTTGTGTTTCTGGTTATTTCTGCATATTCAATTGCTTATATTTGGTAATCATACTGTGCTCTTTCTGAGGAGCAAGATCCTAACAGGTGGAATCAGAATAGTGTGTTTGTTCTTGGATTCCCACCACCCCTAACAAGAGGAAGATGAATAACACATATTAGGTAGAGGAGAGAAGAAAAACACAAGAGCAGTTTGCGTAAGGTAAAAAATAAAAAAAAGGAGGTAGGTTAGAAAGAAGACTACAATAAGAAGAATGATTTTGTTGGTAACAGTCAGACCATAAACTAGTTATCATAATAGAAGGAATAAAATAGAACATTTACGACATTAGACATAGCAGTGTTTAGCAAGAAAAGAAGAAGACAAAATAGTTCTTTTTTGTGAATTTGTTTGAATACCATTGAGCTATTTATATAATATTTATGTAATCCATTTGTAATAAGTATTAGAAGTATTTTAATATATGCAAATTTCTAACATGTTTTGTTTAAACATTGCCTTCCTTGGTTTTAGTGCTCTATAATTGTCATTTTAATATGATTTAAACCTACTATTAATTTTATTTGTTATTTTATCTCTATCTCTAGGATATATAAAATTATAATCAATGTGAATAAAAATCTTTGAAATCATACTTTTCAATAAATATTCTCTTTTTGTGCATACCATAACTTTGCTTTTCAAGGACTAAATGTAATAGATGATCTTATCAAGCATCTGTATGTTTCTTATAACCTGACAATGATGCCACAAAACATTAGAATGCATATTTCCTTAAATAAAATATAAGATTTATGAATTGAGAAAGTAAATCTCTTATATTTGGCCACAACCATGAACAAGCTTTTGTAACCTTTCCATGCATTCCTGAATTTTCTCCTTTCTCCTCTATAATTGAAGGTGTATTATGTTATATAAACATTTGAATTGAAAATATCAAAAAATTACATAGATATTTGAATCTCTACCCATATTTTATATAATTGGATATATGTGTTTATTTAATTTCATTGCTCCTTCAAAAAATTTGTTTATATGATAACTAGATATTTTACTCTATCATAGAGGCTATGCATGGTGGTTGCGTAACCCCTCCTTGCTCTCAAGTGCACAAGATCCTTATAAAAATCAACTTGGTGATGTTTTGAGGAGCTACATCTCTTCAAATGTTTAAGGTTTCACTTATTAAATTCATGAAACAAAAAACCAACATTCAGATTGAATAGAATGAGAATAATAGATCATATTCCCTTAGTGACAAGACATTAACCAAGAAAGAGGACGAGAAAAATATAAAATTATAACCAATAAATGGTTAAGGAAATAATTTGAATTCAAAATTTACCTGAATTAGCTCTTTATTAATAGAGTTACAAAATACATGAACATGACCTTTTATAGGTGGATGTTGAAGAAGATATAGATGGTTCTGATAATGACTCACCTTTGAAATATCTTGAACCCTCTGCTCCAAATAAGGACCTTAAAATTCCTTAATCTAAAGATGTTCTATTGAAAGACCTAATCTCTCCAAGGAAAGCCACGAACATGGTAGTCCTCTCTACACTAGTCTCCTCCTTCGATAAATTCCTAGACTTGGAATTATCTAGGGCAAAAACTTATGAGGACCCAATATCATAATCCCAACCCTATGTTGTTATAGAAGATAAGGAAGGCTAGATGAAGGTGTAGAAAAAGAAAAAATGTTCTAAAATAGTGTTACAGCCTTCTTGTATGACCCTCTGCTTAGTAGGTATTTGGGTAGAAACTAATGGCTCTGAGAGCCTCAAAACAAAACCACAAAAGACATTTGTTGAAGGTAGAAAGAATGTGGAAGATCACTATTAATTCATTGAAAGTGGTTGGGTAGAACCACTATTTTTTTAATCTTGTTTGTTGTTTTAGCATGTTGTTATTGTGCTTGTCCCATTACCACTGGTAGAGGCATTCTTTGAGTGTGTAAATGATACATATTTATCTCATTTGTATTAATTTTTTATGATATTATCTCCTTTGTTATAATTTCTTCATTTTCTGAGATGCATTCCTTAGATCTGGGGTGTGTGACTTCTCTCATTGAAACATTGTGTCAATATTTTTCCACTAGAGGGTTATAATTATCAACAATAATGGATTGATTGTATACTCTTGATGGGATGCCATCATTGACAATCACTAGTCTAATCATGTTAACCATGGTTTCCTAGTGTTGTAACAATATTTGGTCTAAAATTGACTTGATGGTTGAAATTGACTTGGGTTGAAAATTTGTGGTATGAGGTAATATATTTCCACACTAGTTGATATCAAACACTTGATATATTTCCTACATAAACCCCTTATTTTTCATCAAAAGAGAATATATCTAAGTCATTTCTAGAGGATCCTAATAAATATTGATCATGCAATAAAAAATCTTCCATTAAGATAAGCTACTAGTGAAGAAAATAATCAGAATACGGCTTGTAAAAAAATCCCTACCTAATATTGTAACCTACTATGGTAGCTACTTGTTTATATCACTAAAAATATTTTTTTATGGGCATTTGTATAAAGATACCCATTTCTTCAATCCATTGGTTTTACATATTATGGTGAAAATCAGCTCAATCCCAGATATGATTAAAACTTACCTCAACTTATTCTTTTTAACATGTGACATCTTCTCTCTTTTAAATTGACACACACGATGCAAAATTTCAAGTTTTTTAAATGAATTAATTATAGTTTCTATTAGTTTCCCAACAATATTGATAGATAAAAAATCATGTAAGCCACCTCACTTTTATTATATTTCTTACAAGAGATTTACAATTGATTTCAATAAAAACTTATTAAAAAAACAAATTAAAGAAACTCAAATCCCACATGTCAATGTTTATTTTTATTTAAGAGGGTCTAATTTCAGGACATCCATGCTTAATTTACATCTAATTAGTGTAAAAAATCATTTCTTTTAGCAGACTTATTTTCTAAATGTTTTATAAAGAGGTGGAAATGTAGTAAAAAATAGATTAGATGGATTTGAAATGATTATTTTGGAGTTTGTGATAAAGGATTATGGGTTTGTAATTTGATTTTACTTTTATTTTTGGTAAATAATTTGTGTTTTTAAAAGGAAAGTTATAAGTTAAAATATTTAAGGGGATAAGGTATGTATGTCTCATATTTGTAGTAGTTAAATGGTTTTTATATTATAAGAATACATGGTGGTCTCATATACTATAAATTACTTTGTAGACTATAACCAAAACATCCAACATTGTAAATTGTTGGAAATAAACCAATATTTGAGTGTGTGGTATATGCACATGTGTTAAAGGAAAAGAGGCAAAAAATTGATGATAAAGGATAAAAGTGTATCTTTATTGGATATTATGAAGACATTAAAACATATTTATTGTTTAACCTGTTACAAAGAACGTTGTGATTAGCACAACCTTATTTATAACAGGGTTGAACAATCTATATGTTTTAGTGTCTTCACAATACCTAATGAAATCTGAGAGTGAAAAATGCACAACACAAAAACATATTGAGATGCTATAACATTAAGAAAAATCACATAGATACTTCTCCTCAATTACACTTTGATTGCTTGATTGTTTTTTGATATCCAAATGGTTTACAAGTACATCTATTTAAAGAGGTCTTATTTTTATATTTAGAAAACCTACTAATTATGACTTAATAACAAAATTAAATATTTACTACATCAAAAACATTATGCCTTACAATCATTTAATGGGGGTGAAATAAATTACAAATTCCAACATTTCCCCTTAATTTATTCCATTAGCTATCATAGTATTTATTACTTCAAAATTCTATCTCAAATGTTCAAATACATCCTTTGTTAGTGCTTTCATGAAGATATTTTCTAGTTGATCTTCAAATTTGTAGAATGCTATTTTTATTTTACCATCTTCAACGAACTCACATATGAAGTGATATTGAATCTATATATGTTTGATTTGTTCATGAAACACTGGATTCTTCATCAAGGCTATTAAAGACATATTATCACAAAATATGATTATGCCATCTATTTTTTCCTTCTTAAAATTAACTAAGACCCTCATGAGCCAAATAGATTGACATGCTGTCGCATTTGCTACAATGTATTTATCTTCTAAAATGGAAAGAGAAACTATGGGTGCATTCTTTATTCGAACATGGATTTGTTGGCCCTTCTCCCACATTCTCCTCTAGGCACTTCCTTTGAACAACAACATTTAGTTGGGTATGGTTGAACTCCTTGGCTATGCTTTAACCTAGATCTACAAGTTCTGATACCAATCCAAAAATAAAAAATACATAACACAGCACACTAAAATTCTACAACACTCAAAAAAACACAAAGATACTTCTCCTTAATTACACTTTGACTACTTAATTACTTTCTAATATCCAAATGATTTACAAGTACCTCTATTTAAAGATGTCTTATTTTTATATTTTGAAAATCTATTAACTCTCACTTAATAACAAAATTAAATACATACTACATCAAAAATATCATACCTTACAAACATTTAATAGGTGTTCCAACATAAACATTAAAAGGATTCTATTTACATTTTATGATATGACAGTTATTTTTTGATAAATAAAAAATATTAAATTATTTTAAAGAGTAGTAATTTGTAAGAATGGTAACTACTTCGTCAGATTTTTTTAGACCTTAAGCATTCTTACAGAGATCTTAATATGCCACAAATCCCAAGAATTAAAATAGTAAGTTCATATTTGGAAAGGATATAAGGGATAAAAAATAATAGCAACCTTGAAACTTCTATATGGTTTAGATTTTTTTATTTTCCCATGATTACATGAATTAAGGGTTTCATTATTCATGGCAGTATTCTAAGATTTAAAGCAACAGAAAGGTTATAAAGCAATAAAAGCCTCAAATTTATGTAAGATTAGATTATTGTTTGCATGATTATTAGTTCATTCATTTATGAAAATTTTCTTCTAAAACATTAAATGTTATTGAAATCAAAAGTCACAAGAGATTGATGATGATAGTCTGGTGAAGATTGAACTCTATTTGATAGTATTTTACTGCAATAGTATTGTGGAGCTCAATGGCAGTCCTCTACATGTTATCAAGTTATTCCTATTTAATACTAATGTCATCTTCTTCCATTAATTTGTACTTTATGCCCTAGGTTTTACTATAATCCTACAAAAAATAGAAAAAAATCTATTGTAGCCAGAGCCCTCAAGATCTCCAGAGACGAAATAAGGCCTTATATTTATGATAAATAAGCTCTTCCCATCATAACAGGTGTATAATTTAAAATGATTGGTGTGACAATTAATGATGTTAAATGTGAAAAAAGAGTTGAAAATTTATCTTTATTAAAAAAATTAATTATTCAATGAACTTAGAAATAAATTTAATTAAAATCAAATCATAAGTATCAAAAAGAATGATAAGTTTTAGATTACTTGAAAATAAAATATGAATACATTTTTTTATTTGATATGGTAAATATTATGGGTTTTGAAGATCCCAAAAATTTAATACAAAAGAGAGAAAGATGTATTGTTTATGCACAAAAAGAACACCTTTACCAGTGGCATTGGGACAAGCACAACAACAATGTGTTAAAAGCAACAAAAAAGATAAAACAAATAGTGGTTTTGCCTAACCACTTTTCGTGAATGTTAGGAACCTGTGCCTTACCTGTATTAGTGTAATGGACGCATATGCTTTGTAAGTCATCCCTTAAAGCTTATTCAAATTATCCCACATACAAGGGAAGTAGTAGTTGTTAGAATAGAGTTAGTATATAAGTAAGTGTTGAGGCCGAATAAAGGCATCCACGAATTCATTGTATTGAGCTTGCTCAAAGGAGGTTGCCCTCTCGAAGAGGCCTGCAATCAATATAAGCTTTTTGTGTTTCTGGTATTGGTAAGAGTTATTTTATTTTCACATATTTATGATTAAATCTATTGTAAGAGGTAATCTACTATAGGAGGTTCATCACATTTGGTATCAGAGCACTTTCTTGGCTTTGTGGGTAGATTTGGAGCAATTTTTTTTTCAAAGCAGGGCTTTCCAAGAGCTGCGCCATTTTTTGGCAAGAAATTTTTCATTGCAGGTTCCATCATTTTGGATTGGGTAAATACCTATCCACTTAACTATGGGAAGTGTTTGGGCATAAGCCCTAAAACTCATTGTGAGGAGTACCACAGGAACCCCAAAGTAACTAGCCCATTGAGAGGACCTGCCAGCGAAAAGGGCAACGATCCCATCCTAATTGACTAGATCCCATGTGTGAGGTAAACCAAAAGTTGTCGTTAAGGGGTAAACCCACGGCCAAAATTTTTTGGAGAGTGGTACTCGGTCAGACAGCTTTGGTGGCCAGAGAGAATTTAAAAATCCTTTAGGTAGCCAAACAAACCTTGGGTCCATATCCAACTTATCAGGTTCAGAGAGCAAACAACATCATATCCATAGTTGATGATATTTTGAACCACACAGTTGCAGCCAATCCATTCCTAAAATAGCTGCAAAAAAAATAGCACCAAAAAAAAAATAGCAGCAACAAAAAAAAAGTCCAAATTTTCTTTCAGGGTGCTGCCCCGAACCCCGCCCTGCATCGCGGTAGGGAACGTGAAGGATCCCCGACTATTCACAACTAGTTATGGTCACCACTCATGCTAGCACACAAATCATGGAAGAAGAAATCACCACATTGAAATCTCAAGTTATAGAGTTAACCGATATGATGCATGGCTTGAATCAATAGAATAACATCTTGCTCAATAGAGTGCAGAAGGAGGAGTCTTCTTCAAAGCATCGCTCCTTTGCTTCCAACTTCTCTCGTGGACCTAAGCTAGACTTTCCATGGTTCAATGGTACCGATCCTACAAGATGGATATATCGAGCTGAACAATTCTTCAACCTCCACAATACTTATTCTGCAAATAATGTCCCAATTACTTCTTTTCATCTGGAACACGAAGCACTTTAATGGTACCATTGGTATCTCAAGATAAATGATGACCCCGATTGGTCAACTTTTGCATCCTTGATTTTGGGCAGGTTTGGTCCCTCAGCATTCGAGGATTTCATAGGAGCTCTCACCAAACTCTGTCAAATAGGAACTATTCGTGAATATCAGATTGAATTTGAAAAACTCGCTAATCACACTAAAGGGTTATCAGATGACTTCTTCAAAAGTTGCTTTGTTAGTGGCCTCAGAGAGCCGATCCACTCGGAGGTAAAAATGTTTTGACCTGAAAATATGATGGATGTTTTGGGTTTGGCTAAGTTAGTAGAAGATAAACTCTCCACACAACGTCGACCTCCCACCTTTTTACCAGCCAAGAACACCGTGAATCAGCAGACAACCATAACCACACCAATCAAGCGCCTGACTGAGTCAGAGATGTGGGCTCATAAAACTTTACTTGCTAGATGTGGAGTCACCACCAGAGCAAGATAGCGAACTTGATATTCCAGAATTTCAAGATGCTCAAGATGAACCCAGCATTAAAGAGGACCCAGTGGTTTAAGAGACTCAACCTAAGATCTTAGTACATGCACTAGCAGGTGTCACCACTCCCCAAACCATGAAGGTCAAAGGGTGATTCAAAAAGACCCCTCTCACAATCCTCATTGACTCAGGTAGTACTCACAATTTCATCGATCCTCGCATTGTTAAGGCGACAGACTGCTTTATATACCCTCGTTCTAGCTTTGAAGTCATGATTGCTAATGGGGGCACATTGCCATGTAAAGGGAAGTGTCAAAATGTGCATCTTTCAATTGGTGATTATAATTGTTGCTCTGATATGTTTTCCCTACCCTTAGGAGGGTGTGATGTGGTTTTAGGGGCACAATGGCTTCACACATTAGGACCTATTTTATGGGACTTCTCTGAGCTTTAGTTGCAGTTCATAGATAATGGTCAGAAGCACATCTTAAAAGGGTTGTTACCAAGATCTGCTAGCATCATCAGTTCTCATCGCTAGGAAAAACTTTTAAAGAAAGGCTCCCATGGGGTCATTGCACAGTTACATTCCATTCAACTCCAGCCCCCTGCTACTTCTAACCACCCTACAGACTTACAAGCCATACTTGACAAGCATGCAACCATTTTTTTAGAACTAGTAGGGTTACCCCCTTCACACCTTGAAGATCACCACATTCCTCTCCTTCCAGGAAGCATCCCACCCAACATTCGGCCATATCATTACCCCCATCTGCAAAAGACTAAAATTGAGAACTTAGTTTGGGAACTCCTCAAGTCCAGAGTTATTCACCCCAGCACCAGCCCATATTCCTCCCTAGTGCTTCTTGTCCACAAAAAATATGGGTCATGGCACCTTTGCATTGAATTTTGAGCCCTTAACCACCTCACTATCAAGGATAAATTCCCAATTCCTGTCATCGATGAGCTTCTTGATGAGCTCCATGGGGCCAAATTATTTTCCAAGTTGGATCTGCGTTCTAGCTATCATCAAATTCGAGTGCATCTTGATGACATTCCTAAGACAGCCTTCCATACACATGAGGGTCACTATGAGTTCCTTGTCATGCCATTTGGCCTTACAAATGCCCCTTCCACTTTTTAAGCACTCATGAATAAAATCTTTCGGCCTTTTCTCTGTCAATTTATTTTAGTTTTCTTTGATGACATTTTGATCTACAGCCGCACATGGGCCGAGCATCTCCAACATATTGACAGGGCATTACAATTGTTAGCTGACAATCAATTATGTGCCAAGCAATCCAAGTGTTCATTCGATCAAGAGGAAATTGAATATCTGGGGCACATTGTTTCTACCAATGGGGTTCACACGGACCCAAAAAAAATTAGTGCTATGCAGAATTGGCCTCAAACAATCACCCTCAAGAGCCTTCATGGTTTCTTAGGCCTGACAAGATACTACCACAAGTTCATCAAATATTATGGAAAGATTGCGGCTCCTTTGACTTCCTTATTGAAGAAGGATGCTTTCACCTGGGGTGCAACATTTGATTAGGCATTCATCCAACTCAAATAGGCTATGTGTAGTACACCAGTTTTAGCATTGCGAGACCACCAAAACTTTCACCATCAAAAGTGATGCTAGTGGCATCGGCTTGGGTGCTATTCTTCTCCAAGAGGGCCAACCAATTTCCTTCACTAGCAAAGCCCTTTCTGGCCGCAATTTAGCTTTGTCTATATATGAAAAGGAAATGATGGAAATTTTACATGTAATACAAAAATGGAGACCCTACTTACTCGAAAACCATTTTTGCATCAAAACTGATCATCAAAGTTTGAAATATTTCTTGGAATAGCGGGTCTCCTCTCCAGCTCAGCAGAAGTGGGTTAGCAAACTCATGGATTATGATTATGAGATCACCTATAAGAAGGGAAAAGACAATGTTGTGGCTGATGCTCTCTCAAAAACCTTCGAGGACCAGCCTTCCCTCTCTGCCATCTCCATGCCCATTCCTAAATGGTTAGAATCTGTCCAACAAGGGTATGTAAATGATCCCTCCTTATGCCACCTCATTCATCAATTAGCAACTAACCCCTTTACAGTACCACATTATTCTTGGGATGGTGCTTCTCTGCGATACAAGGATCATTTGGTGCTTCCCCAAATTTTAGACCTACATCAGGGTGTCTTTTATGAAATCCATGCTTCCCCCTCAACAGGGCACTCAGGGTTTCTCAAAACCTATGAGCGGGCACATCGACACTTCTTTTGGAAAGGCATGAAAACTGAAATTAAACAGATGGTGGTCAAATGTGAAACATGCCAATGACACAAAGGTGAAACCACATTGACTCCTGATTTTCTTGCACCCTTGCCCATTCCTACTAGGATTTGGACAGATATTTCCATGGATTTCATTGAGGGCCTCCCTAAATCTGGGGGAAAGATAGTGATCCTAGTCATAGTTGATCGCCTCTCCAAATATAGTCATTTTTGTGCACTCAGCCACCCATACACAGCCTCCACAGTTACACAGGTTTTCTTGGATCAGATCTTCCGTCTTCATGGCATTCCTTCTTCAATTGTCTCATATCGTGATGCCACTTTCACTAGCCATTTTTGGACAGAACTATTTTGTCGCATAAGCACACAGTTGAGAATGAGCTCGGGGTACCACCCACAAACAGATGGCCAAATAGAAATCATCAATAAATGCTTGGAGACCTTCCTTCATTGCTTTGATTTAGACCAACAACATCAATGGGCCAAGTGGCTTCCCCTAGCTAAATGGTGGTACAATACCTCATACCACACTTCCACCAAAATGACTCCCTATGAAGCAGTTTATGGCCAAGCACTACCACCACTTCTTCCATATCATCTTGGTAGCTCACCAATTCAGGTAGTTGACACTACTCTCTAAAACCAGGATTAGATTCTCCACACCTTGCATGACAATCTCCACATGGCACAAAACTGAATGAAGTAGTAGGCTGATTAGCACCACTGTGAGCATACCTTTCAACCTGGTGATATGGTCTTTCTTCATCTGTAGCCATACAAGAAATTATCACTAAAACAAAAAGGGCACCAAAAGCTTGCTCCAAAGTTTTATGGGCCATATAAGGTTCTCCAAAAGATTGGGTCAGTTGCTTACAAGTTAGAGCTTCCACCTTCCTCCCAAGTTCATCCTGTCTTTCATGTCTCCTATTTGAAACAAGTTCTTGGATCTAACATCTAAGTGCAGACAGTTTTACCAACACTTGATATTGAAGGCTCCATCTTTCTCGAGCCAAAAGCAATCTTGGATAGGTGCACCCACCAACTTCGATCCCGCTCCATCACAGAGGTCTTGATCCAATGGCACGACATGCAACCATAAGATGTAACATGGGAACCACTCTTCCAGATTCAACAACAATTCCCACATTTGAAGCTTTGAGGGCAAAGCTTTTTTTTTAAGAGGGAGGGGATGTTAGGAACCTGTGCCTTACCCGTATTAGTGTAATGGACACATATGCTTTGTAAGTCATCCCTTAAAGCGTATTCAAATTATCCCACATACAAGGGAAGTAGTAGTTGTTAGAATAGAGTTAGTATATAAGTAAGTGTTGAGGCCGAATAATCTGTTGTAAGAGGTAATCTATTGTAGGAGGTTCATCACAGTGAATTAATAGTGATTTTCCACATTCTTTTTTCCTTCAACAACTATCTTCTGTGGTTTTATTCTGAGGCCCTCTAAGCCATTCATTTCTACCCAGATACCCCCTGAGTAGAGGGTTATACATGAAATCTGTAACACTACTTTAGAACATTTTTTTTCTTTTTATACACCTTTTTCCAGCCTTCCTTATCTTCTATAACAACACAGAGTTGGGATTCTATTGCTGGATCCTTAGAAGTTTTTGCACTAGATAATTCCAAATTTGGGAATTTATCTAAGGAGAAAATATTAATACATGAATTAAAATATTTATATGAATTATAAAAAATTATGTTATAACAGATTACTAGTGAAAATGTGAGAATCATATTTATATGCCACAATCCTTCATGACTTTATTGACTGAGTTGAAAATTTTATACGAACTTTACAAATCTATGTTCTATCAAATTAAAGGTAGCTTTCAACACTGTTACAAATGTGAGAATGATAATTGTATGAAACAATCATTAATGCTTTTGTTGTGTGACTTGAAATACTTCTATGAAATTTATGAAAGTGTGTTCTATCAAACTAACAATAACATCCATTAAAACTATTAAAATGTGAAAATGGTTTTTTTTATGCAACAATAAGTATGCTACAAATTTGAGATTGGAATTTGTATGTTAAAAGCATTCACGTCTTCATTGACTGAGTTAAAATACTTATACAAAAACTATGTTCTCTCATATTGTTGATAGACTAAACTAAGACTTTAAAATTTGAGAATGATATTTGTATACAACAATCATTGATGCCTTCATTGACCTAGGGGAAAAAAATAGAAAACACAGATCATGCTCAATATGCAAAGTGCCACATGTTTAAATGTAGTGAAGAATATCCTCTACAACATTTCGACTATTTAAGTTGGATTTGAAGTCCATTTAAATCATGTTAAAGATATTTTAAGTTACATAACAATAAAATTTTAAACATATAATTTCATCCTTAAAATCACTTAAAATTACTTTTAACGTTAAGACAAATGTTTTAGTCTATTTTTAATGTTGTTTTTAAATTATATAAATATAAAGTTACCTTTAGGTCACCTTTAAAATCATATTCATGTCACTTTTTCTTATTATTTGGATGAAATTATTTGAAGAAAAAATTAAGAAATACATTAATGTAAGAAAAATAATGTTAATATATCAAAGTTATAACATAAAGATAAATGGTATAAAAGATAAAAAAATTCACCTAAGAAAGTCTTCCTACAAAATATAAGTGTAGCAACTTCTTCATTAATATATTAATTTCACTATTTATAATAAAATAATATACTTCTAATTTTTGCTTTATCCTAATACATGTGTAAGGATTTGTAGACATATAAATAATTAACCTTCCAAACAATACTACAATACAATGGGTATAAAAACCATGTATTATATAAAACATAGTCTAAAATAAACCAAAACACAACTTATAATTTTTATTTTTACTTTTTTGTGTGTGTTTACTTCTTGAGCTTTGATGGGGGCCTCACCTTCAAACCACATGATAGAATCTCTATCAACACTCATAGCCTTCAACCCTCAAACCCCTGATAGAAGCCCTATCAACACCAAACCACCAGATATAAGCCCTATCAGCACTTGTGGCCTTTGGCTAGGGGTATCACCCTATTACATTAGGAATGTGGTTACCCTATTACATATATAAAATATAGACAAAGTACATGGTGCAGAGTGTGACTAATGAAAAATATAAAATACATTTCCATTAATGTTGGGGTGCCTTTGGAGTGACTAAAAGTGAAATGTTTAATGTCACCATTTTCAATGTTTTCAACATCATTTTGGTGACTTTAAAAGCATCATTAAATGTGACTTTAAATCTATCACTAAACATGAATTTAAATATGTTAGTAAATGCAACTTTAATCTATCACTAAATATGACTGTCATTCCATCACTAAAGTGAATTTAAGTGCAACATAAGGTTCAAATTCAAGTGCAACACTAGATTTTGACTTTAAATGTGATACTAGATCCAATATTAGTATGACACTAGGTCCAACTTTAAGGTGACATTAAATGCAATACTAGATATAATAAAGGTTATTTTAATTATGACACTAATTTCAACTTGAAGTGTGAATACTATGTCAACTTAAAATGTGGCTTAAGTCAAACTTTAATTTTTGAAACTATGTTAACAAAAAAACAAATTTTAGATAATTAAATTTAAATTATATTAAATATATAATTTTTTAGTTAATTAAAATTATTTAATATTATTAATTATAAATTGATGTTCTTATATTATAAAATTATAATTTATATATGTATATTTATAAAATTATAATGTTAATGTCAATTGTAACACTATATATAAAATAAAAATAAAAAAGTAATTGTGATAAAATGAAATTTATGTAATGACATAATAATAAATTTAACACAATAATAAAACAAAACTAATAAATTGAATTTCATAATATTATAATTAAAAATTAACATGAAAGTCATAAATTCAAGATTGATTCTAAACAACATTAAAGTTATCATGCTCAATTACATTATCCCAATCCTAAGTGAGGCCTCCCCAACATGCACTCTCATTCACATGTCCCATATTGTACCCAATATGTCAACACTCACCCCCAATTCCTAATTTTTTGGGAGCTGAGAAGTATTGCCTCAAGGAAAAAAACCCAAATATTCATGATCACCCCATTCACAATGGAAGCTTTATTCCACTTTGAATTAGTGGTGATTTAGTGCTTCACTTATATAAAACATAGTGAAACAATTGTTAAAAATTTAATTTAAAAATCATAAAAAATAAAATAACATTGAACTATATATTCTATAAATATTTTACAGATATATATTACAATCAATTAAACATTGTACTTGTTTTGGTTTTAATCCATTGGCTATTATTTCCTTATACAGAGAAATAATAAAATCCTTTTGGAAAGGCTAAAAAACCTCATCATATTCCTCCACTTGTTATAAAATGCAAATATAATAATTAATGATACTATAATAAAAAATTAAAATTGAAAATTTATAAGTAGAAAAGGATTAAAACTATTATACTTACATACTAAGTGCATGTTCCTTCAAAGCTTATAGGACTTATGGGATTGGTCACCTTTTCCTTCACAAAATTTGGGTGTTTTCAACTAGTTGCTTTTAGATTTATTAACATTGAATGCCAAGTATTTTCTAGTATTCAATAATCCTTCTCTAAGGATCAACTTTATAACAAGAGAGCATGAAAATAATTAAAATGTACAACTTAATTTATATAAATTAAGAAAATGTATATTTTTAAAAAATAAATTAACATTTTAAAAAAATAATGAAAAGATGACTAAGTTATTAAACAAGAATTACCTCTTAATTTTTATTTGATAGGGTAAAGGTTATAGGTTTTGAAGATATCAAAACTTAACATAAAGGAGAGAAAGATGAATCATTTACACATAAAAAGTATGCCTCTAACAATGATAATGGGGTAAGCATAACAACAACATGCCAAATACAACTAACAAGATAAAACAGACAGTGGCTCTGCCCAACCACTTTTTGTGTATTTTCAACGATCTTCCACTGTCTTTCTACCTTCAACAACTATCTTTTATGGTTTTGCTCTGAGTCCTTCTGAGCTAGGAGTTTTTACTGAGATTCCCCCTGAGTGGAGGGTCATACAAGATGGATGTAACATTACTTTATTACCTTTTTTCTTTTTTTGAACCTTTATCTAGCCTTCCTTATATTTTGTAACAACACAGGGATGGGATTTGTCTTCTACTACTAGGTCACTAGATGTTTATGCCCTAGATATATCTAAACCTAGGTTTTTATCTAAGTAGGAGACTTGTGTGGAGGGTACTACCATGTTTGTGGATTTTCTTAGAGAGTTAGGTCTTTAAACCTAACATCTTCATATTATAGAGGAATTTTAAGGTCCTCATTTGGAATAGAGAGTTCAAGATCTTCTAAAGGTGACATAGAATCACTATCTGAACCATCTAAATCTTCTTCATCATCTACCTATAGAAGGTCAGGGTTGTAATCTTTCCACTAAGATGATTCCTTATTTTTTTCCTGAGGGAACTACAATTTTTGGTTAAGTGACCTATATTAAAATAACTATGACAATGAAATAATAAATGTTCATAATCCATGGGTTGGGACCAAAAATGGTCCCCAACTTGTAAAGTGATATTTTTAGGCAAATTCTTGGAGGTGTCAATATTCACAAAAAGTTTATAAAAATTAATGTGATAAAAATGATCAGTATCTAGATGTATTTGTAGGTAATCACCTAGTGAATTACTAATAGCCTTTAGACTAGATTCAGTCCAAAACTAAAGAGGAAGATGAGGTAGGTAAACCCAAATGGGTTTAACATTGAGTAGTTCTATGAGGGGGTTGAAGCTAGGGGACACATGGTTTGATGACTAAGGGGTGGTGATTCAAGCACCATAAATTGTTTTGAATCTCTTACTTGTAGTCAATATTGTAAAAGACAATAATAAAGAAACATTTTGCATAAGGATAACTATCAAGAGTACTTATTAGGAGCAATTTCTAATTATTTAAGATCTAAGTGTGCAACTCTTGAAGTTCTGGCTAGTAATCCTCAAATTTGTAGATGAGACCTTTGGTTGAGAAAAATTCTTCTGATTTAATCACTTGTTTGATCTCCTCCTCATCAAAGGTCACAAGAAAGTTAGAAGATATAGGTTTGAGAGGTATGAAATTTGGTTTTAGATTTGTCTTACAATATAATGCTTCATCAAAGGATAAATTATTTCTAGGGTTCACTATAGATTTCAATTTCATGACGTCCAAGACTCTATTGGTAGTAGGGGTTCTACCATTGGCTAGGTAGATCTAAGTTGAGTCAAATTTGTGCTTTTTACTTTTTACCATATTCTTCCACACATGGTCCATCATTTTCACTATGTTCATTTTCCACACTGCTTTAGAATTTTTTGCAATGATATCTTTCTGCCCAAAGTTAATAGACATAGGGGAGCTTCTCTCACGAGAATATAAGTAACATCAGTCTTTCATGCAGCAATGACTTTTTGCCTAGAAATTATAGACATATAAGAGCTTCTACCATGGACATGAAGGGAAGAAACATCAATCTTCTAAGTAGATATAACATTTTATGCATAATTTCCAAACACATGAGAGCTTCTACCATGATCATGAGGGGAAATAACATCAATATTCTACATAATGATGACCTTTTTCCTAGAGTTGTTAGACATAGGGGAGATTATACCATGAGTAGGAAGGAAACCAAAATCAATATTTTGTGTAGTAACGACCTTCTACCTAGTAATGCTAGACATAGAAGAGATTCTACCATGGGCATGAAGGGAAGAAGTGTCAATCTTCCATGTAAAGATGAACTTCTACCTAGAATTTCCAGACATAGGAGAGCTTCTACCATGAGCATGAGGGGAAGCAACATCGGTATTCCACGTAGTGATGACCTTATATATAGAATCACTAGACATAGGAGAGCTTCTACCAAGAGTGTAAAAGTAATCAGTGTCAGTCTTCTATGTAAAATTGACCTTTCTATCTAGAAAATTCAAAACCAGGAGAACTTATGCCATGAATGGTAAGAGAAGCGGGAGGATTAATTTTAAAAAGTTTCATTAAGGCATTGAGAAATAAAATAATAAATTGTGAAAAACTCTTACCTCCTAAATAAATCATGAAAAATTTTCATTAAGTGAAGAATTACCTCTTAATTATTTTTAAATCTTATTATGAAATAGTCTCATTCAATTTTCCCTTTAAGTTATCCCTCTCACATGATAGGGAAGCCCTTGTACACCATTATATCTAGTATTTATTATTTTAAAAAAAAAGTTAGAATACAAAATATAACATAGTAAATATTATATAATTTTTCAAATTATTTAATTTTCAAATTTTTTTAATATGTAAAAAGATACCCTCATCTAGTAGCTACCAAATGCATCCCTAATTTATTTTAATAGGGAAGTCAACATAAAATACATCAATAGTCTTTCATTGCATTATTTTATATAATGCTCAATCATATTTTACATGCACTATATATTTAAAAAAATGTTAATATTTTATTGTTTACAAATATAAACCATAGTATACGATAAACTTAAAATATAAGTTTAATTTAAAACATATTAAAAGTTAAATTTAAAATAAAAACATTAATTTAAAACATATTAATATACATGTTGTTTCTATTGAATAACACATCTACATAAGCATTTATGTAGATAGTCTTATTTATATTTATAAAACAAGATGTCCCATGATTCTCTATGATATACCCACAATATATTTTATCCTATTTTCTAGTGCTGTTTTCCTATGGGGCAATGCAGGGGCATAGGTGTGAGGGAAATTATCATCCCTCACATCCCATGCTTGGGAAATGTGAATGGGAGGTAGTTTAAATGGAATGTAGCATCAAGTGAAGGATTTTGAGGTGGTCTTCAAGAAGATTTAGGAGATGGTTAATGAAATAAAACATATTGATGCAAGAAAAAAAATAGTCCACTTATGGTCCAATTTCAAGTTTTATGTGTTATCAGAGTCCCAAGATTAGATTTAGCTAGGTATTTACATAGTAGTTATAATAATTAAATGTGAAAAATAATTATAATTTATGACAAACTTATTTATTTAACAAATATTCTAGAAACTAATTTTCAACACACTATATACATTATACAAATCCTCTCTTGAGCCTTAATTATCTTAAACTAACAACTTAATATTAATGTCTTCTTATAAGCCTTTGAACATTAATTATGTCAAGCTAAATTTTGATAGGGCATCCAAAGGTAACCCAGGTCTTTATGAAGGTGTAGGCATATTCATAGATAACCATGTTTAAGTGATTTCATGGTGTGCCTTCAACATTCCTTGGTATTGAAACAATTTAGATGAAGCACTAGTTCTTCTAAAAGGTTTGAGAACCACTATTGAATATAATTTTAGGAGATTATTTTTGGAAGGTTATTATATTTTAATTATCAATACTATTAAATATAAAAGATGTGATCTGTGGCAGGTTAATTAAATCATTTAAAATATCCTCCATGTCATTCATTTTTTTAAATGTTTTTTCTCTCACAACTATCATGAGACTAACACTCTAAAAGAATTCTTGGCTAACTTTGGATCTCTTCAGCTTAATCCTAATGAATATTGGCATTGTATAGGTCCCCTTCCCTAGGAAGTATATAAATAACTAATTAGAAAATACTTAAACTTCTGTCAACTTTCCATTTTATCAATTTATCATTGAAGGTATCAATGCTCTAGATTATGGAGAGTTTGTTGTAGTCTCAGGTTTTCCTCCATGTTTTGGATTCTTGGATTGATTGAGTTTGATGTGATTAGAGAAACCATAGATTATATCTTAAGTTCATTCGTTGTTGAAGTTTTTCATATGGATATTAGATTAGGGATTCAAGGACATTATGGAAATTGGTGTCCAAAGCTTCCAAAGGTGGCATTTTATTACATTCCATGAGTTGTTCCATGATGTAGCTTTTTTCTTGCACTCTTGGACTATTATTGGATGTGTTTTATATTATTGGTTTATGGATTTAATTTTAAAGATTTTGGGCTTTGGTTCTTTGATATTTTATTGTTATTTTCTAGTTGGTTTTATGGGTACTTGGATTTTTGGATTTATCACCATCTCATTATATTCTCCTAGAGACATATTTTGTATTTTTTGGTTTGATCTACTATCTAGATCCTTTATACCCCAAGATACAAGCCAATTTTCCCTTATTATTCTATATTAAAAAAATACCCATAGGTTATTTATCCATCCTTACAACTTCATTGGCTGATATAATAATCATCTCTTTTTCTCTATCTTGGTTTGTATTAACTAATTAAAAAAGTAGCTACTCTCTTTCCTTTTCTTATTCTTCTCTTGATTTTTTCACCTTATTTGTATCAACACTAGGGTGATTATATTATAATAACTTATTTAACATTCCAATTATGTCATGTGAAAATTATCTTACAATCCCTTTGAATTTGTGATAACAAGGGAATCCTTGAATGATAAGAATATCTCCTCTAACATATATGTGGTTTGCTCCCACATGTGTCATGTAACTAAAGTCCTTCAATATTTTTGGTAGAACCATGTCTACCATCTTCATCTCTTTCATTTATATATGAACATATATCAAACACATTAAGGGAACAAAAAGTTCCAAAACACAACTTCCCCATCTATTCATCATCCCTCAAAGACATGATTTACAACTCTTCTATGTTGTTTACATTTTCTTCACAATTTCACTATCATGATGTACTCTTAAAGGTCCATTTTAAAAAAATCACATGGTTACATCCTTTCATTATTATTTAATTAATTCCACTCTTATACACATGGATGATCTTAAACCATACCCACCTCATGTGCACTAACATGTACTTCAACCACTACAATTGTTTCCTTCATGTAAAATTTAAATTTTACCTTGTTACCTCATTCTTTCCTCTATGCAAAAAAAACCAATGAATTACCTTTACTTTTCAATGTTGAATCAGTGTCTTCATATTTATGGTATTCCAAAATTTATTTCCCATCATCAAATAATGGGTACCCTTCTTTCATTGAAAAAAATATCCCATCCACATTCTCATTCCTAAGTATTTATTCCTTTATGCAATCCTCACAAATGTATTTTTATTTGATGTTTTTAAAAATATATTTAGGATTGTCACTTGTAGATCTCACTTTACCAATGCCACTCAATTCAATCTTATTGTGTTCACTCAAATATTTGAGCCACTCACGTAGAAATTTCTTATTATATTTGCTCTTAAAGCAATCTTGTTCTCTTCTCTCTAAAGTATAACGACTTGGAGCTTCTTCCACCACTCTTTTAGTAATATTAGGTGTACAAAGTGACCCATCAAATTATAAACCATATGTTCCCATATTCTCACATTCTTATTTCTATTTTTCTCAGTAAGTGACTCACCCTCATAAGTTGTTCATTAGATTAAATGTTTTGAGAAGGCACCTCAAGGTCAAACCTAGTAGGATGGAGTCCCGTTGTTTTTAGGATTTATTAGTGATCAAAGGTCCAAAATTTTACCAAAAAAACATAACATGGGAAAATATATAAACTGTTCCACTAGAATCTCACACTTAGTTATTACTTTAAAATATTTAGTGGGTTACAGGTATGGTCAAGACTATATAAATGTATTCGTAGAGGGAAAAGCAATCACTCATCAAGAAAACATAAAAGGAACAAGATATGTTAGGGTAAAGAAAAAGTTATGTCTGAATGTGCCAAACTAGTTAATGCTAATAACTCATTGAGGCTCACTTGGATGCAATAAACCACCATGTCACTAATCTAGTTAATTCACATACCATAATTACACAACATACAAGATTATGAAGGAACATAAAATGGAAACACTTCGTCCACAATATTTTATCTAACATACATGTAATTAACAAGTAGCAAAGTGCACACCATAGCTAATAATATTTTGGAGTAGAGAGAATAGATAAAGAGAGGGAACTTAATTAAACTATTAGAGCTCAATTCAATTGTATTCTCATTAGAAGTCCAAGATAATAACAATGTTGTAACATCAATTAGAATTGTATTCAAATAATGGAAGATAAATAATGCTTAGACAAAGTCACAATTATAGGTGTGTTCCTAATAGCATTTAGATAGAGTCTTAGTTCAAAATCACTTGACCATTTATACAAAAAAACCACTGGGCTTAAATAGACCAATTCAAACTCAAGGTCATTAATTACATTTAGCAACAGGCCATTGACAAAATAAGATTTGAAACTACAATTACAAGGCTACCCTTCACTATAAATATGATCAAATCAGCTTGTCATAACTTTAATTAGTTTAGACATGCCATTCTCCTTATTTTATAAGTAATTTGTAGTTTAATTTCTTCTCCATCTCTTGTCTCCATGAAGATCTATGCAGTCATTTGATTACTCCTGATGCCAATGTCTTTCTCTACCACTTGGATTCTACATAAACTTACCATAGTCTTTAATATATTAAATAATCATTATGAAAATACTTGCAACAACCTCATACCTTGGACTTTGAAGCAACTCTATATTAGTGCTCATTTACTAGGCACAAGGAAGTATTTGGGATTGCATTAGGACTACCAGTCATTTGTACTTTTGCATAGTTAATTGCTTTTCTTTTTTAAGGTTAAGTTTATCTTCTATGCTCTTCATGTAATCCCACTATGTATGCCATATTTGGATTGACATATATTTCCTACTCATGCCTTGAGTCCAACATTTTTCAGTCATTCAATTGATCTATGATTTGATTATATATCTCAAATTAAATTTGTTGTCCATTTTGGGACTTTGACAGTTTTGATGAATAGATGGGTCATCAATTTTATGCTTGTGCCTTACTAGTTTTACTACTAGAGTGTCCTTTATTATGAGGAGGTCCTTGCCATGTAGATTCTCCTTCTTTCCTTCACCACATTATTGGATTTTCTTGTTTGTTTCATTTCTCCACTTGGTAACTTGTCATCATCCCTGAGCATTAGCTCTATTGCTCTCTTTTATCATTTCATAGTGATGTAGCCTCTCCTCACTCTCCTTGGGATCTGAAAAACTATGAGACTAATAAATGTGACAACAAGTTTGATAGTTATATATGTAACTCACTAATTAGTTTCTAGCATCTATCTATTTTTTTTATCCTCTCATGTGTCTCTTTCTCACTCTCCCACTATTCATCTTGGGCCTCTACGCTATGTTAACTATTTCTACTGTGACACAGTGAGATCATGCCACATGGCTAAATCCCACTCACCTAAATCTTGTATATAATTTAAATTTAAATGCACCATCCTAGAAGAGTGAAGTAGTAGGATTTTTCCACATGGTGTGATCTCACTCACCTACTTGCTTAGGGATTTGACATCATTTTTGGGTTATACAAAAACATCTGGGAAAGTGGGGTAGTGCGATGATGCCATGTGGCATCGTCTCTCCAACTTGATAGCTCTGATATTTTATGCTAGTATAGACATTTATAAGATAGCAAAGCAATGGGATTTATTCATGTGGCATTATCTCACCACTCATTAGCCTATAGTTTTGCTAACATGGAGACCCACTAGGCAAACTCTCAAAAATTGACTAAGTCTTTTGGAATAGAAAAGTGTTACATGTCTTGAAGAAACTTTTATGAAATTAACCAAGTGATGAAAGTATTTTGGATGAGGCTAGAGATTGTCAAGTGGTTTCCATGTGGTACTAGGATCAATTTAATCACCTATAGGTAAAAATAAAAGAAGTTGAGTTAGCGATATTTGAGTTGAAAAGCAAACAACTAAAGAATTTAAAATCAAAATGTTAATTATTTTGAAATATAACAAAGAGGCACAAAACCTTAGTGAAATAAAACCATTTTAACACAAAAATTTTCCATTTTAATGAAATTGACTAAGGCAAAATATGAATCATATGAAACTTATATCTAATTTAGATCAAATCAAAGCTAAAATGGACTAAAATTACCAAAGAAAACTAACATAAAACTCTAAAATAGTTAGATGATTTCCATAAACCTAAGGTGAAATAGCCTCAAATGAAGCTATAAGATGTGTTTCAAAACATAAGTAGAAAAATAAATTAATAATTAATATATTGATGAAAATTCAAGCATTGAAACTAACTCATTGTTATATAAATGATTAAACTAGACGGAAGAAATACAAAGACATTAAAGTAAACTCATCCAGTCATTTATAACTAATAATCTAGTAGATTGCTAAGAAGGTGAATTTAAGTGAGTAACCATAATGAACTCCTAAGAGGTACAAAACCAAACTCCAAAGAAAATTAGGGTCCCTATTTTCATATTGACAAATTGGGCATGTTGGATCCCAATAAATGGTGACCTCTGGGAGAGTGTTGTTTAGTAATTAGAACCTAGAACATGAATATTCAAACCTGAAACATGGGCATAAGATGAACATAATTTATGATACAAAATAAAAACATGAAAATGATAAATCTTTCATCAACATGGGACATACTAAGTTTATATCTTGTTCATACCTTTAGTGTGTGTGTATAGTGATTATTCATTTATTGCCCTTTTATGAATCCAAATAGAATCCATTAGATATTTATGATAAATTTGAGTTTTGAGAGGGGAATTGAGTTTTATTAGCTTGGATGGGAAGTGGCGTGAGCATTTATTCATTTCCAATCAAGCATCCATAGCATTGACAAAGTTGTTTCTATCTCCTTCCAAGGCATTTCTCCACTTCCAACTAAGATATAAAGCCTATGGTGGTGTTGTCCATATCACCCCTATATGTGGAGAGATTTAGGATTTAGCTTTTGGATTTTTTTTTTAATTTATAAATTTTGTAAAGTCTCTCCACTAAGGGTTCAAGAACCAAACCACAGGTCAAATTATGATCTCATAAAACTCATGACTACTCAATAAACCTACACAAACCCATTGTCTTCATTTTTCTTTAAGATGTGATTTTAATTGTAGTTGGAAGGTGTGGAACAAAAGAATCCATGTTTCTATTAAATTTTTTGGACTTTCATGATTTAAAAAATGCATCAAGAATATGTATAATTTATAATTTAACCTAGTCTTGTTATACACATTCTATATTAATCATGTTAGGACAACACTCTTGGGCATCAATTACCAATTGGTAGAATCAAACACCCTTATTCTTGAAATTATACACAACGATATCCCATATTAATATGTTGCTTCCTTCTTTCTACCTTTTGAGATTGATCACTAACATGAAATGAGATTAACCAGGCTGAAAAGAACATATATAATTGCTACATAAGGCATTAGTCAACAAGTCTTACCATTGATTTAGGATAAGACATGCAAGGGGCTGCTAATCATAAAATTAGTGTTAAAAACACAAACATTTGCATTAACATTGTCATTAAGAACACTATTACTGGAAGCACATAGTTTATAAGTTACATTATTTATTTTAATTAAATCATGAGAGATTGAGACATATACACCCAACACAAAAATTGAACAAAAATAGGGCAACAAGCCAAACGAAGAAACAATCTAGAATGAAACAAGAAAAAATAGGAAAGGAGGCAATGTAGTAGGATCAAAACAAAGTAAACACAACCAAAGTATAAAAGGAACATATATATATATATATATATATATATATATATATATATATATATATATATATATATAAAATATATAATAAACTAAAGAAAATAAGGAAAGTATATACACTTATTTAAAAAATAATAATTCTTAATCACTCAAAGGTGACATCTTAAGGGGCAGCCATGAAGTAATGCTTTAGGTAATACCCATTCATAGGGAGTGGCAACTCATTTCCTTGAAGATATTTGATCCTAAATACATTCACTCTGAGTATCTTGTAGATCTGATACATACCAATCCATAATGGGCTAAATTTGGGATCTTGACCCTTCTTCTCATGTGCCTTGTCCCATAATAGGACTAGGTCTACTAACCTAAAGCTCTTCACTTTAGATAATTGATAAAACCTTCTTGCTATGTACCTAGGGATGTGATATATTATTGCATAAGGGTTGATGGAGATACCGACATGTGGCACACATCCCATTAGTTGGTTATATGGGTGTAGTGTATTAGGATAATAGATTAACTTGTGGAAGTAGTACATTGGGTAATGGTCAGCCTACATTGGGGTTAGGAGGTTACCCATCCATGGGTTAGATAGATGTATATATATAGGAGATGATTATTATGGTAAAGATAGGAAGTAAGCATTGAGTCTTCTATTGTAAGAGGATATTGGAGGTTGTCCCCTCGAAGAGACATTGTGGAGTTATTCCTTCCTAAAGGATTATTATATGGTGTTTCCCTACCTTAAGGGTATTTCTGCATATATTGAATATCAAGATCTTATCAAGTGGTATCAGAGCTTCGATTTGGACAATTTGTGGAGCAAAACCCTAGTTTTTGTTTTTTTTGAATCATCAATAACTTTTGATTGGTTATGAATTTTTACACAAATGTTTTACTAGATATGGATAATATTTTAAATAAGTCATAGTAAAAAAATAGAGATTTTTTTATTTGTTTTGAGGGAGTTATTGATATTTTATGTTTTATAATAATTTCACTATATCTTCCGAAATATTTGGAATTTTTATTCAAAATTTTTACTAGAGAAGTAAGCAGATATAATAGAATCAAAGTAAAAATTTTATAATTGTTTGAGTTGTTTGAAGTGATTTGTTGTGATTTTATGGATCAGTTTTGACATTTTAGGGTTTCATGAACCTTAATTTTTTTTGTGGATCATGGAGTTGCAAAAATTTTTAGGGGAAGATGATATTAATTCTAGAAAATGGTGGCTCCTTTTGGATAATCATTTTACAAAAACTTTTGGGCAAAGATGATTACTTCCTTTTTTGTCTGGGCCTACACTACATTGGTTTGATCAATTGAGCTGTACAGAGAGGTTTTCTTCATGGAAAGAAATGGAACAGATCTTTTTAGATCGTTAGGATATAAAACAAGAAGTAGAAAAAGAAGAAGTAGTAGAAGAAGAAGCAAAAAAATAAGAAGAAGAAATAGAAGAATCAGTAGAACAAGAAGAAGAATAAGAAGAAGAAGAACTGGATGATAAAAGTTCAAATTATTTGGCTCCAAAGAATTTTGAGTCAATTTTTCAATTTCATGGATGCATTCAAAATAAAAGAGTTATTGTGTCCATATACCCTACCAGTAAGTATAATTTCATCAACATGAATGTGTCCAAGCATCTACATGTTTAAGCAAAGAATATCAAAGAGGTTCAAGTAGATGGTAATAATATTTAAATGTTTAAAGATTTGAAGCTCACTATGGAGAAATATGTTTTGCATTCTTATTTTTATGCTTTGGATATGGATGATATGGATATAGTTCTTGGATATCCATGGTTAGAGACTTTGGGAACAATCAATATTAATGTTCAGAAAAAGTTCATGAAGTTTTGGTATAGGAAAAATAAGATCACTTTACAAGATATCATAGTGAAAAAGGCACCAATAACAACCCAGGTAGATCATGAGCATGAGATGGAAATAGGTGATAAAGAACATGATGAAGATTCAGATGATATAGATAAAGACACACTACAAATGAGCACTTCATCTACTCAAGAGACAAAGAAGGAAAATGTGGAAGAGGTAGAAGAAAAGGTGGATAAGGTCAAAGTATTGGAAAAGGTTGAGGTATATAGACACCCACATCATCATGAGAGAAAACAATCATGGAACTAGGTGAGGAAGTGTCATAATAACAATCATTTTATCTATACAAGAAATAAAATTCCCAATCATTATGGATATGCATGGAATTCAAAGAAAAAATATTATGGCACATGGAATGAATGGGGAAATCACTATGACTATGCATGGAAGAATACCTACTAGGGTCATGGTTGGAATCAGAGTAGCGCAGTAGAATATGGTACATGGAATAAAAACAGGAATAATTATGCTTGGACACCAAAGCAATCTAATTGTGATCATGACCAAAATCAGAGGAGCACAATGGATTTTGGACACAAGTTTGGAGAGATATCACCTGACAAGATCACATATGGATGGTTAGATGATCGAGATTGGAGACAAGTGTGAAATGATTTGAAGCACACTCATTATTTGGTTTCTTCCTATGTTTCAGGGATGAAACATGTTAAGGAGGGAAGTAATTTTATGTACCTAGGGATATGATATATTATTATATAAGGGTTGATGGAGATACTGACATGTGGCACACATCCCCTTAGTTGGTTATATGGGTACAATATATTAGGATAATAGAGTAACTTGTGGAATTAGTACATTGGGTAATGGTCGGCCTACATTGGGATTAGGAGGTTACCCATCCATGGGTTAGATAGATGTATTTATATAGGAGATGATTATTATGGTAAAGATAGGAAGTAAGTAGGGAGTCTTCTATTGTAAGAGGATATTGAAGGTTGTCCCCTCGAAGAGACATTGTGGAGTTATTCCTTCCTAAAGGATTATTATATGGTGTTTCCCTACCTTAAGGGTATTTTTGCATATATTGAATATCAAGATCTTATCAAGTGCCACATGTTGGTATCTCCATCAACCCTTATACAATAATATATCATATCCCTAGGTACATAAGACTTCTCTTAACTATGATCTAAGACCTACTAAAGTTATACAGAGCCTCATCCCTTCCATCTTCCATTTGAATCAGCTCCAATAACTAGGCATAAGCTATCTCATTGGGATCGAGGTAGTTTATGATAAATTGATGAGTAGGCTTATTGAGTTGCATAGGGAAGATGGGCTTTGTGCCATAGACTAGTAAGAATGATGAACTCTTCAAAAATTTCTTGTGTTGGGTCCTATCTCCCCACAAATCATTATTTAGTAGGGAATTTTAACTACATGGATTTTAGTCAATTGCTTTATTTATAGAGTCAATCAAATTTTTATTAGTGGTTTCTGCAAGACCATTACTTTGGGGATATATATTAGAATAAAAATTAAGAATAATTTCATTTGTATATGCCCATTCGATCAACTTATTAAATTAAAATGAAGGCCCATTGTCATATACCAATATAAGAGGTGTCCTAAAGTGACTAAAAATGTGTTATTTTAAGAATGTGATGATCTCCTTAGCAATGTTATTCCTTGTGACCTTAGATTTTGCCTACCTCATGAAATAGTTTGTATCAATGATAATGAAATGGTGTTCCACTAAAGAGTTGGGATTTATCACCCCAATGAAATCCAATCTCCATTGGGAAAATAAACACTCTTCAATGATGGTTTGTAGTGGCATGATGGGGTGGATTTCTCTCTTGGAAAGGGTTTAACACTTTTGGCATGTGTGTATATGATCATGAGAATCTTTGAATAGAGTGGTCCAATAATACCATGGGATATTGTGTGCAATGATATTACCTAAGGGATGTCCACTTCCAAACTTCTCATGAAATGAACTCATAACTTCTTTTACTTTTTCTTTATCTAAATAATGGAGATAAATCCCCTCATGGTTATTCCTATATATAACTCCTTTCTTTAGCATGAAATGGGTAGCCTTCAGCCTTAGATCTCTTCTCTATGTACTATCAAAATATATAGGTTGCATCCCATAGATCAAGTAACGTATGACTGGATCATAGCATGGGATGGGATAAATCTTTTGGTCATTCATATTTACCACATCAAAGTTGGGATCGACCTCAATCATCAATTTTGAATTCCCTTTGCCATGCACTAGGTTTTTTTGGATTCACCTCTACATCATATTCTTATAACTTGGTAACCTAAATTCCTCTCTTTTCCCAAAGCTCATTCTAATACAACATCTATTTGATTGTAGGATAAAGAGCAATGTCATAGACTTTGTTTAAAAAATGTAATGGAAAAAATTCTTAGTTGCTTTCACCAATGCATAAGATTGCTTATCCAATGTTAGGTATCTCAAATCTATAATATCCCTGTGTTGAACCACTGTTGATAGTTTTATCTTTATCACCTTGTCTTAGGTGGAGACCCTTTGAGGTACATGGGAATATCAGTGAGAGATGCCTAGTGTTGCCTTGATTGTTTGTGAGTCACAATATACCTTTATTGATGGATGTGTGTGTGTGTGTGTGTGTGTGTGTGTGTGTGTGTGTGTGTGTGTGTGTGTGTGTGTGTGTGTGTGTGTGTGTGTGTGTGTGTGTGTGTGTATATATGTATGTATGTGTGTGTATGTATATATATATATGTATATATATATGTATATGTATGTATATATACATACATACATACATACATATATATATATATATGTATATGTATGTATGTATATATATATATGTATGTATATATGTATGTGTATATATATATGTGTGTGTGTGTGTGTGTGTGTGTGTGTGTGTGTGTGTGTGTGTATGTATGTATACATACATACATACATATATATATATATATATATATATATATATATATATATATATATATATATATATATATATATATATATATATATATATATATATATATGTATGTATGTATTTATGTATGTATGTATGTATGTATGTATGTATGTATGTATGTATATACATATATATATTAAATTTCTTATGTTAGTAGTTATTGATTATTTTATGGATGTTTTTCTACACATCAGTTGTATAAGATGTTATTAGTTGAATATCTAAGTGTGATAGTTATAGACCCTAATTATGAGATTTTTTATTCATGTGATAATTATATATTTACTACCAAAATAGTACCGATCACTAGTGAAATTATACGTGTTTTTGTGTTTTGTGATCGAAAAGAGTAGAGACAGTTGGGTTCTTCAAACAAATAGTAACTGAGACTGAATAATCGATGGTCATAACTATTTAGCTATTACCGTAAATAATTAATGTTTTACTTTGGTTTTTAATAAGTAAATAAATAAAGAATTATTTATTAATATGATTTAGTAATGAAATGTTACATTTTACTACCTAATACATGAGAAATTAAATATTTAATAGTATATGATTTTATTTTTGTGTTATTGATCAGAATTATTAAAAATAGTAATTTAAACCCAACAACATAATAACATCAAAAGGAGGGAAATAAAGGAAAAATAAACAATTAATAATAAAATCTTACCATCACATTGTCCCTTATAGATTCTCACTAAGGTCTTCAAATGATTCCAACATAAAGTTGATTGAATGTGGATTGCTTGCTTGTGGCTTCAAAATGACTCTAATGGCTTCCTTAGATATATGAATGGATTTTAAAGAGTGTGAGAATGCTTAAGATGATTGAGTATGAGAGTATAATGAGGGATTATGGATTTCCATTTTAGTTTGGCCTTGGCCCATGCATGAATTTTATAGGATGGTGGAGGGATTTTTAGGGGAATTTTAAATTATTTAGAAGTCTCTAAATTAGAGACTTTTAGAATCTTAAAGGAGCTTCTCTAGTTCTATAGGATTCTTGGTTAGTTTAGGGAATAATTGGAAATTAGATGAGGATTAAATGAGGTTTAAGGTTCATAGGGATGTAAGAGAGGCTAGAGTGGTAGTTTGTCTAGGGGGTAGTTGAATAAATATGAATTCTAAATTTACAAGTGGACTAGCGGGTAGTTAATGCAATAATATTAGTAGTTAAGTAGGCCTATTAGTAGGTTGATGGGGTAATTAATTATCCATATGGGTATATAAAGTTTTATGGGGTGAATGGAATATTGTATAGGAAGTAGGATCTTAATTAATTGGTTGGGATTATGATTATTAGATAAATTAGCAGGTTTAATGGAATTATTAAGATGAGCAAATTTAGGTGCTTACATTTTGACCCTCTTTGAAAGGGAATTATGAGTGAAGTGAAGTATAAGGATTAATGTATTTTTAAATAAAAACCATTTTGTGGATGGGAATGTTTTTAGTAGACATGATGACCCCTCAAGGGGACATGCAGGGAAGAACAAGTTGGAGGACCACTTGAAAATAAATCACTGAGGTAGGATAAGACTAATATGATTACAAAGGGTTGGGATGCCCTAAGGATTGAGTAAGCTAGGATTGAGATGCCCCTAGCATAAGTGTTATGGGATAAAGTGACATATCTTTAGAAGATGAGTTCTAGACAATGATCAATGTCTATGAGAGATGCAAGTTGATTAAGATGAGAAGACTAAAATTCTTGAGATGTTGACATTATCCAAAGAATGAAAATAATGAGATAAGACATAGATAACAACAATTCCTTTAGAAATAACACATGTAAGGGATAGTTAGAATACTATAAAGGATATTTGAAAAATTATTATTGATAATAAGCCACTTTATATAGGATTCATAGCTCAATATGATTTAATGATTGCATGTAACCCATAGGATACAGGACATGATTAGATGTTAATAATGGTTGAGCTATCTTTGGGCCCACATAAGTCATCAGGTATTTCCTATATAGTCTTAGAGACCTTGTGTCAATGTAGTTTTGATAATAAGATCTTGGATAGACAATGGGGAATATAAGGCTTTTCCCTAGATTAGTGATTTAGGAAGACTTGGGGATGATTAAATGGTGATTGTATGTGGTAATAGGACATGGAAAGGAATTCAAGGATCAAAATTAGTATATGAGTTTGGATAATGTGATTATCAAGGGTTAAATGGTAAAGTAAGGGGTGAATTAAGGGGTAAAATAGGAAAAGGGGGGGGGGGTGGGGGTAAAAAGGCTCATTTTGTCTTTTAGCTAATGTGAATTTTATACTCTGGAGACCAAGCCATGGATTTCATTCCTTACTCATCACATTATGAGAGAGGGTCCAAGAGCACCAGAGAGAGATTGATGTAGGACCACTGGTGAGTAATCCATGCTTATCCCTTTAATTTCATCATTTATGAATTTATTACAAGTATTTATGGGATGTACATAAGGTCATGGAAATATCATCATTGGGGGTTTTACCCTTACTCATGGTATTGTCACCACAAGTTATGATAATGTAATTGCAAGATATAGTTTTGTAAAATCATAAGGGGTGATATGTGGTTTTTACAAAATCAAAGCAAACAATATGTGTTAAAGTAATATCATAAATGGGGAATCACAGTTTTGTAAACCACATAGTTAGACATATAGTTTTGTAAAACCATGAATTGTGAGTGGTGCTATTCCCAAGACTCCTAATTAGGGAAATCTCAATATTTATGGTTTTGTGGCAATTAGGAATGATAATAAGTGAATGGATTAGGAGGGGGATGTGGATGGGGTAATTAGGGTGTTAGATGTGTAATTTAGTGATTTTAATGATAAAAATTAATTAGTTAAATAGAAGAGGTAAATGGTTGGTATGGTGAATGAGATAGGTTAGTTAGTCAAATGATTTGTAGATAATTAGTTAGATGTGTGATTAGAGTAGTTATTTCAATTGGTGGAAAATCTAGTTAGTAAGGATAATTAGGTGGGTAGGATGGGTTAGATATAAATGGGTGGGGGTTAGATGAGAGAACTAATGAGATTAATGTGATGGGGGATTAGATGGATAAGTAATAGATGGATGGGATGTAATATGTTGAATATTTATATTATTAGGGGTCATGGTTTGATAGGGTTGTGTATTGGATTATGAGGATTTAGGTGTTTTGACATCGAGACTTTGATGGCTAGTGATAATGTATGAGATGCATATTTTAACACCTACCGAGTATAGAGTGATTGAGATGATATGCTTCTTATATTGTGATGATGCCCATGGTGAGGATTTATAGGTATTTGATTATAGCTTTGGTTGATAAATGACACTCAAAGACTAGCACATTTCATTTTGGGATTGGTGATATGACAGTGACTTTCAAGGATGTCCTACATATTTTCCTATTATTGGTGAGAGGCCATAGGATATATTGGAAATCACATACCCTAGGTGTGATGGTATAGAGATTGGTTGGTTGATTTCATATTAGAGTGCAGGATTCTAGGGTGGACATTGACAAGGCTCTAAGGGAGGGAACTATTGATAGATTGACTCTTATGGTTGTCTATTATTGTTAGCATACTCTTATTAGATAAGATCAATCAGTGGTTCCATTTTGGATTAGGGAATGTGGTGTTAGATATGGTGTAGTATTATTGAGTGTTTTCTTTAGGTTCTATAGTATTATCCCACCTATACCAAGAGCTTTACATGGGGGCTTACATAAGAGTAATGATTTTTGGTCCCTCTCTATTACTATAGATATGGAGTTGGGAGCATATCATGATAGAGAGACTTTGGGTATCCATATAGATAAAGAGCCTGACTAGCCCTTAGTATTTTTATGGTATATCATTCTTAGAGTATAAATATCTCATGCCAGTGAGATGCATTTTATAGATAGTTATTTGATAGTCTACAAGCTGACCAAATCACCTAGATTTCATATAGATAGGACTAATGAAGATGGGATAATGATGCAAAAATTACACATTTTATGATCACTAAATGTTTTTTGATTGGTCATCATGATTATATTATTGAGAGATATAGGCATGATTGTGTGCAATGATAGTTTGAGAGGTAGAAAGATGTTCTTGGAGAGGAACATTTGTTTGCTCATAGTGATAGGGAGAGGCCATAATGGGGAGATTTAGTAGTTAGAGAACTAGCTAGAGTGGATTATGAGATCATTTCCCTTATCATATGGGATTATCAAACACCTATTCTCGATCTTAGAGTGAATTCAACATACACATCTTTGTGGGCATAAAGTTAGCCTCATAGAGTACTTGGATGACCAACTAGAGTGAGGAGGGGGTTGTTCAGATATTGTTATAGGCATGAGTTTGAATAGGGAAGATGCAAGAACAAAGAGAACAACCCTAGGAATAGGGCTAATGGGATGTACAAGGGGGCCATATGTGATGGATATTAACGGGGGAGATCATGAGGTTCAAGATGGAGACCAGTCTGGAGTTAGAGATTAGGTAGGGAAGGGAATAGGTGTAGATGATGTATGATCATCCAAGCCACCCTTAATTGAGGATGACCAAACACTCTTAGATAGATTAAGAAGAGAGATATAGTCTTGGGTTAAAAAAATTATAGAGATCTTAGTTGAGCAGGATAAGGTGGCCATGGATTTATAGGGATAGATCATATAGAGTGATAGTCAGCTAGACAGAGCACTTGGATAGGTTTTGGTTTTGATGGGATATGTAGCATCTTTGTAGGGGTAGATAACTTAAATTCATAGGCATATTTATAGTTGATACTCATAAATATCCTCATTATGAGGATATATGGGACAACTTCAATCAAGGTTGAGAGAGAGAGGTAGAGCTACATGTGGCCAAGAAGGCCAAGGAGGAGGGTGATATAGAATTAGAGGAGAGGGGTATTGGGATGGTGATGAGGTAGGTCAGTTAGCTAATGCAAGAGGCATAATATTATACAAATTTGTATGAGGAAAGAGTACTAGCATGCCATCATACTATGACTTTTAGAGCCAGTTCCTCCTAGTACATACACTAGCTTAACAGGAGACCACCAAGATAGTAGTGAGCCTAGATTTGTATTGATGAGATAGGTGTTATATTACCAACATGTATTTATTGTAGCACATATATGTCCATGGGGCCTATTTATGTAGTTATATATTTTTACATGGACTCCTTTGGACATTATGGACTATGGATATATGTGATTATGATTTTGTTGTATATGGTGTCGTGATGATGTGATGATGTTATTGATGATGGATGGACTTGATTATGTGTTTGTTAGGTATGGATATATGGATTATGGACATTATTTATTATGTATATATATTATGTGATTGGATATTTTATTTGATGATGAGTATTTATAGATGAGATAATGAATATGTTTAGATGATTAATTAGATAATTTAGATGATTGTTATGGTTTAGATGTATATGATATTTAGTGTTTTAAATGAGATGTAATTATGGACATGGTTTATTTACTATGGATGACTATGATGTGTTATAATGGATATGTAGATGATGTTGTTTATTTTATGTTTATAATGTGATGCTAAAATGACATGTAATGTTTACATAACATGTGCTATTAAATTATCCATTTTTTTAAACATGTGTCTCACAAACTAATGGTTGGGTGAAAATCCTCCTGCACCATGGAGGTAGGTAGCGTGTTGGGTAGTAGGATAGGATTATTATTCAAGATTAGTGGAATGATTAAGGGGATGGTATTGGTAGGGCCATTATATATGTGGTAAACCCAATTTATTGTTTCACATGTGAGTATGAGTGTCCCTGTGACATGAAGGTAGTCAGGGTCACATTGGATTCACAGTGCATGGGAACTCCATTTTAATGACCTTCCCAATTCTTATGTTGGGTAGTCACTTAGGTCTATCCTTCTTCCCTTTGTTAAAAAATAAAAAAGACAAGATAACAAGAAATCAAAATAATATTATTGACTAAGAAAAATATTTACATTATTTAATGATTATTAACAAACTTGATCAACAACAATAACACACATACACACAAGTGTAAAAGGATAATGCAAGATATGTAAAAAATTTACTACTTAATAAGATAAGAGGATCATGATAAATAGTTTGACATACATACATATTTGATTTCTATAACAAACAACCTAAGGAAATGATAAAAATGATGTTGGACAATTATTATTTATACTATGACAAAAAAACCCTAAAAAGGCTTAATAACAAGGTTGTTAAAGGCAATATATATATATATATAAAAGAGGCTTTAAGAGAATCAACTTTAGGGTTAAAGTTAAATATGTATATAGGTCAATTGTGCCAAAAGTTATTATGACAAATGAGACAAGGATCAAAACTAGTTATAAAAATAATGTTTAGAGTCTAAATTGAATGATTAGGATTTAGTTACAAAGCATATGTTAGATCCTGGAGTAAGGACATTTTATGACCCTTATTTAGTGATGAGGTTAGTGGGTTCTTATGGATTTATGCATTGGGGTTGAACATGGATAGTCAAATTTAGATGGAAATCAAGGATGATAACAAGAAGAGTCATCAAGGAGGATGTGATTGCGATATGTAGAATAGGGCCAAAATGAAATAAGTTAATGTGTGAAGGTGGAGTAGATGTTTCCAGATGACTCATTAACAAATATCCTCTTTGCACATTCAATAATGATTTTCCCCAATGTGAGACTTATATCTCTATATTTCCTTAAGAATTTATTATATACCCACTATTAGGACCTAGGTCATATGTAAATGATGGAAATGAGTGAAAAGATGAGAGAAGTGGAGTGGTGATGGATGTGCCCCCAAGAGTGGGGACTCATAGATGGAGGTTATTTGGATACCTTTGAGTATAAAAACATTATAGATGCATAATATTCATGGGCTCATCATGCTCATCACCATATAGTGTATCCAATCTATAGGCTCTTGATCTAAATTTTGCAATGATGATATAAGGCCTAAGCTAATTTGCTTCAAATTTGCCTTTCTTTTCTCACTATGCATTAATGTTTTTTTAATTTTACTTCAGGACTAGGTCACTGATTTCAAATTCTTGAGACTATATTTTCTTGTGATATTGGCCCTTCACTTATTCTAGTCGGCCCTAATATGATCGAAGGCTTTTGATGTTTTTCATATCATAGTTTGATCTCTTGTAGTCATTTTTGTCTCAAATTTTGATTACTAATTATGCCTTGTAAAGAGATTCGTAATGAGGGGAGATCAAGTTCAATGAACAAGTTTTCTTTTGTGCCATAGAATAGATAATATGGAGTATCCCCATTAGTGATCTGACACTAGTTCTATGAGACTAAAGAGTAGGATATAGTTGTAGATGACAATTTCTACCCGCATCATTGAGAATTTTGAGAAGCATTTTATTAGTTATTTCTATTTGTCCATTTCCTTGTGGATATTAGGGTGTGGATAAGTTCTTCTCAATGTGATAATGATTACACAAGTCTTAGAATTATTGATTTTTGAAATATTTTCCATTGTTTGATATGATTTTAGCTGGGATTCCAAAGTGGAAAATAATTTGGTTTAGAATAAATTTTGATATTTGGAGAACTTTTATATATTAATGGCATGTATTAGACCCATTTGGTAAAATAATCTATATCTATGATTATAAATTTATGCCATCAGATGATGTAGGAATAATCTTTTGAATTAAGTCTATTACCCATATGGAAAACATCCATGGCACATTATAGGTTATAACTATTGTGTAGGGGAATGATTAAGATTACCATGTTTCTAACAAGCTACACATTTACACACATACTAGAAAGAATCATGATCCATTGTGGGATAATATTATCGAGTCTAGAGTAGCTTATTGGCCATGGCCATCCCATTGGCATGACTACCATAGATATTATCGTGGACCTCCTTAATTACAAGAGTATCCTCCTCTAATGTTAGGAATATCAACAAGGTCCCATCATAGCCTCAATGATAGAGTGTGCTACCATGGATGGTATAATGGGATGCATGATGAATAAAGGATTTACATTGGTGGAAATTGATGTCTGGTGGGAGAATGTTGTCATGGAGGTAAGTGTAAATAGTACTAGGATAGACTAGGATCAAGTTTAGCACAAATTTTTAAATGAGTCATTTATTGATGAGATGGTAATAATAATTGTTCAATTAGAAAATTTCATTCAAGTTCATCTTCTATAATGTATATTAAAGATCCAATAGTGGCCTTTGAGTTAGCATCTTTATTTCTTCCCCTAGGCACTTTCTCAAATGTTATTGACTAAAGCAATTTTGTTTCAATTGGTCTACTAATTATTTATAGGGAAGAAATTTCTCATATTTTGTCTATAACTCCTCATTCACCTATTTTACAATCAATTAGGAATCACCAAATACCTAAAGATGTTAGATATTTCATTAGATGGCGAGATGTAATCTTACAACTAATGTTTCATACTCAATAATATTATTTGTGCATGAAAAATCAATGTAAAAGGATTTAGGGATTAGGTCATCTTGTGGGGTTACCAAAAGGATTCCCATTCCCAACCCATGTGTAGTGAAAGATCTATCAAAATATAAATCCAATCTATGTGATTCTTTAGTGGCCAATATAGACTCATTTGAGAAGATCATGATTAGAGGCTTGTTATCTAAAGTAAGTGTTTCTGCAATTTGATCCATAATGGATTGTCATTTAATGGCCTTTTTATTTACATATTCTATATGAAATTCACTTAACATAATATATTTCACCATGCAACTATTTAACTCTGATTTAGATAGCATGTATTTAAGAGGAACAACCTTTGATACGATCTTGACTTGGTTGTTCAACATATAATGCTTGAGTTTTTGGGAGGCAAAGACTATGGCCAAGCAAGCCTTTTCAATAGGGTATAGTTAAGTTAATATGATATTAAGTTTTTACTTAGATAATTAATTACTTTTTCTTTACCTTCATCATTATGTTTAGATAGTAAGGCCCCTATAATACAAGGTGTTGTAGATATATACAAAAGTAATGATCTTATTGAGATGGGTGGTGATAAAATTAGAGATTTAACTAGGTATTGCTTTAGATTATCAAAAGCATGTTGACATTATGAGTTCCATTTAAAATGAGTTACCTTATTTAAGAGATGGGTGAAGGGGTGACACTTGTCTTCCAATTATAATATAAACTAGTGAATAGCATGTAACTTCCCTTGAAGTATTCTTAACTACTTTAGGTTTTTGGGAGGAGGAATTACAACAATATATTTTACCTTTATAAGATCTACTTCAATGCCTCTTATGGATACTATGAACCCCAATAGTTTCCCCGAAGTAACTCCAAAAACACATTTCTTAGGGTTCAATCTAACCTCATATTCTCTGAGCCTCTCAAATATTTTTCTTAAGACCATAGGGTGCTCTGATCAGAGTTTAGACTTTCCCAATATATAATCGACATAATCTTATACAATGTCATGCATCATGTTGTGGAATATTACTGTCATATCCATTTGGTAAATATCTACCACATTTTCAAGAGAAAAAGGTGTCACTTGATAATATAAAGTCTCTCATGGAGTAATAAAGGCTATTTTTTGTTGATCTTCGGGAGAAATTTTAATTTGATTGTAACCAGAGAAACCATCCATGACTCATAGCCTAAAATGGAATCCATGATCATGCCTATATTAGGTAAGGGAAAGTCATTTTTGGGGAAAGATTTATTTGTCCTTGAATTTAGTACAAATCCATATTCCCCCTTGTGGTTTATTAGATGTTCACTCAGAATAATCAATTGGATGGATAAACCCAACTTCTAAGAATTTCTGGAACTCCTCTATAACTAAGAGGGCCACCTTGGGGTGAATTTTATGAAATTTCTATTTAATAGGTTTTGCATTTGGATGAACCATTAAATGATGCAGTACCAAGGTTGGATCTAGCCCCAACATATATGAATAACTCCATGCAAACATATATATATATATATATATATATATATATATATATATATATATATATATATATATATATATATATATATATATATTCTTTAAGAAGCTCAATGAGGACTTGTTTCTCTTTGGATATAATAATTGCCACCAGTTTGATTATTTTAGGACTTTATTATATTCCAATATTTAATTATATAACCTCATCGATGAGGTAAGGTGACTGGTCTTATATATATGTTGAGGGTGATGGTAATTCTTCTTCTAAAGCAGTCTCTTTGGAGTTTTGTATTCAATTTTGGATAATATTATGGCTCATTAGGAGTGGGTTGGATGTCTTCTATATTTGGAGAAGGATATTAATCTTCATATTTTTCTTCTTCAATTTTATTTAGAGACATTTATTACTCTACAAAATATGTAAAGTCATTTAGACTTATAGAGAACCCTTTCTTATGGTCTCCTAATGGCATAAAATATATTGAACCTAGATATTCAATAATGGCTTCATCATTATAAAATATATTAAAAGAGGGATCATTAATCTAATCCCAATCTATGAGTGTGGGATAATGGATGGAGATGTTTATAGTGGAGATGATGGTGTCAGGTAAGAGATTGGTGGCAACCAAGTCCTCTTAAATACTATAGACAAAACTTGTTTCAAAATCTTCATCAGATGTAGACTCATAAAGAACCAAAGAAGTGTCTAAGACAATAGTGCTCAGGTTAACTCTTAGAGGTTTATATCCTAAGATAAAAAAATTTGGGTGTTCTTAAACCCCTATAGGCTTGAGCTTGCCTTATTCATCTTGTCCTACTACTTTCCCCTTATAGTTCATATTCTAAATCATATTTTGAAGTTGTGGGTACTTTTATTTATGAAATTATATGGATTCATCTTCAAAAATGAGCCATGAATCATCAATATCATCAAAGTATTCTTATAATAGCATGCATATACTAGTAAAGTCTATAGACCCAAACTGATAAATAGCGAGTTTATCTTTCCTCATGGTCGAGGACCTATAGCTATGTGGGTAGAATGGTAGATTGACAACCCAAAGGGTTTTGTATTCATACTCCCCACAACCATTAGAAGTGATCTTAAGTCAAGTGATGTCTGGGGATTCTTTTAAAGTAGGTGGTAGGTCAACAAGGTGAATATATTTCATATCTTTTGAATTATAAGTGGAACTATGACTACTGGGGAATAATAATTAGGATTAAATTAATCCATTTGATAGCTATGAAAGTGTTCTATCTCTTTAAGGATGGTAGCATCCATTCCTGAATGAGGTAATTTTAAGCATTTATAGAGGGCACTAATCTCATTTTATGAATCCATGGGCATCCCAAAAGTAAATTATATGGGAGATCAATGTCCAGTACATTTAATTAGGGTCTAGTAGACTTCAAGTCTGAAAACTATAGGAAGATAAATGGTATCTATGGATGGCCTCTCATTATCAGCATATGCTTTGATCATCAATAAAGTAAACCCTAATGAAGACTCAGAGTAACCCAATTTCTTGAGAAAGTCTAGATTGCATAAATTTAAATTTGACCCTCTGTCTATGAGTACCCACAAGATTTTATGGTTGGTTATATAGATTGAAATGAATAATGGATAGTTATGGTGAAGGCCTATAGGTGATATATCTTATGAATTAAAAATAATCTATTGGGAAGGAGATAAATGATCCACCAATGCCTAAAATTGGCTTATGTTGATATCCTTGGGAACTTTTAGTTCATTCAAGACTTGATTAAGAATCTCCTGATGTACTGATGATGTATTACGAAGATCCATAAAAGAGATTTGATCTAGAGTCTTCTCACTATGTTGGATGATGTCATATGGTTTGTAAAAGAGATTGAGACTTTTTTAGGCATATTGAACTTTCAAGATGTGGAGGTGGATGGGTCTTTTGGTGGTGTTCCAATAATGGTAATCTTCCACATCATGTAGTTACTACATAGTCAATTTTTTCCCTATTAATTGTAAGGATGGTGGATGTGTGGGCTCTTAAGGGCCTCAGAGTTTAATGGTATTAATATAATGGTATGTAATGGAATGATAATTGGTTATGTTGGAAGTAGAAGCTTGACCGTAATCCTTAAGTGTTTTTTTCCTTTGATCATGTCTAGGTAGGGGGTCCTAATAAATTCCTAGTTGTTGATTCTTAGATTAACTAGTTGGGCTCTCCCCTTCTACTTTTATATCTCTTTTCTCAATTAGATCTTGGATGTAGTTCATTAATTGCATGCATTTCTTAGTATCATCTCCCTGAACTTTGAGATATTGGCAAAATTCATCTTCATGATACCAATTTGGTCATGGCTTACTATCATCCAATGGTCAAATTTTAAAGAGATTAATCATATTAATAGTGATTAATTACTATATAACCATTTTTGTGGATACACCAATACTAGTTAGAGGTTTATTTACCATTTAGGGCTTTGGTTTTCCCCTTGGTACCCTTATAGTGGAGACATTTTATTGATTGTTAGTAGGGGAATATTTTTTCACTATCTACACATGTTTAGAATGTGTTACATCATCCCCTACAACATTTTTGTTTTTGTTGTAAATATTAGGCTTACCCAAAAAAGTGTTATCTTGATTCTAACTCTATTCATTTTAGGTATAAAGTTTAATTTTTCCCTTCTCAATGAGTGCCTTTTCAATTTGAATCCCCTTTTCTATGATTTCATCCAAAGATTTGACACACTATAGTTTGATTTGGTATTTAAATTCAACACTAAGATTTATTGTAATTTTTTTCTCCAAAAATATGATTACATCTGATATCTTGAGGGAGACCCCCTTTGTTTTTAGGGGAAACCTTGAAACCACCAAAAACCCATCTTTCCCTTTTAAAACTACAAAATCCAAACTCTAGAGGTAATTTTCACTTATGCAAATTACTTAGTGGGTTCCATATCCCACCAAGAACCAACACCCCAAGACTGGAGGAATCCATATCCCATCATGCACATTTTACATTTGTAAGCATGAAAAATGTGTGGTAGACTTTGTATTTTACCAAGCACTTAGACCGATAGAATATAGAACTCGACGTGCACTTTGAATAATTGTAAATGTGTAAAGTACATGATGGGATCTAGATCCCACAAAACATAGAAGGCCCATTCCATGGGATGTAGAACTCCAGAATCAATTTACACATTTGTAAATATGCAAAGTGCAGTTCAAGTTCTACCTTTCATCAACTACCTTCTACCAACTACTTTTCATGGGATGTGGAACCTGAAGTATACATTGCATATTTGGAAATTTTCAAAGTGCTTCTAGAGTTTCACATTCTATCAAACCAATCCATTTACCTTTGTGAATGTTTTACCTAATTTTTAACCTTAAATTTTCATCACCAACCACCATCACCTACATTTAATGCAATTTTTTTCTCTATTTAATTAAGTGTTTAGGGTTATTTCTTTATCATTTGATTATTTTATAAGTGTGTTTCTTGGAGATCCAACTAATTACACCTTGCCATCAGACCTTAGACCCATTTGTGATCAAGTAATTAGCCAAGCATGCAAACCCTCAAGCTACATCATACATGGTATTCCCATCAAAATATTCATCATAATTCCTATATTTTGAAACATTTTCAAGATTTTTATATTTTCTATGAAGAGTTTTCAAAATTTCTTTCCTTAGAGTTATCATTGTTTCTTGTAAGAAATATTTTAGGGTTTCTTCTATTGTGGCATTAGTTTATTAATTCTTTTGGTTATTACATCCAAAAATTTGTAGTTATAGGTCTAGGGCATACTCTAGGGTTTTTTTTTCATAGTAGGAGTTTTGGATTTCCCCCTAAAACATTCATTATCTAAAGACCCTAGTTTTTCCTCCAAGTAATATTCCCAAGCATATACTCCCCATTTGAACCATAAAATATTCCACAAGATCATCCAATGTCCTTGAGGACTTAGGAAAAATCCTAAACACCATTAATCTCCATAATCCTTTAAGATTCCATGGAAAGTGGACTTGCTTCAATCACCCTCCATCTTTGTCAAAAAATCAACTTGATCCAAACACCTTCCACCTCCATGGAATTTTTCATTACTCGAAACACCTTCCACCTCCACAAAATTTATACCTACTTCAAGCACCTCCTAGTCTCACAAATCTTTCACCTTCCTCAATCACCTCCCAGTTCCTTCAAATGTTTTAGTTGATTCAAACACTTATACATCCCACTAGCTTCATAGTTGGTTTCTTACAAGCAATAATTTAATTTTTCATGTATCCTAAGGTAATGAAGTTCAAATCCAAGGGCCATAGAGTGACTCCCATATTTGAGTCTAATGTTGTAGAGATAACAGATATAGATTTAGGTCACATTGACCTAAGAGATTTTTTGGCTTGGATAGGTGTAGATTTTAAGAACGATAGGGTCCAAAGTATTTATGACTCTAGCCTCCCAAAAGCTACAACTTTCTCACTATCAACATAAAGCCTTGATTTGGTGTTTAAAATGGTCCAACACTATGATACTAATAGAAGGTAGGTCTATAATGATAGAGGGGAAAATATCTTAAATCTAGACCCTGACTTTATTAGCATAGTATTTGTAATCCTAAAATTTGATAGTTGCCTAGATATAACTCCACAAACATCTACACAATTCTTCAAAGATAAATGAGATGGGTGTCCAAAGATAATTAACAAATAATGGCTCAAGTCCCCCAAGCATTCCTCCACCAAGTTACCAAAGACCATGTATATACCTAATTTTATTGATGAATTAGGGGACATTATCATACTATTGTACAACATCACTAGCAACCTCAATGCTAAGTGTTATCAAGAGAGGATATACCAATATATATGAAATATCTACAAATATAAACAATACATTCATTAGGCCCTAAGTGATTCCCTTTATAAGTAATTCATGGAGGTGAAAACAATGAACAAGTTCTATATGATCTCTTATATAGTATACATCTTGGCCAAAGGAAGATTGTTCCCAAGCCTCAACACAGTTCCTAAAGAGATAAATAGAGTATATAACTACTACCCTAATCTCACACTACAAGCTAATAGACAACACTTTATAAGAGTGAATGCTAATTTCATCTACAACATCATTATCATGTTTGATAAGGATCTTAGTAAAACAAGGTTCTCAAAGGCTGTAGTAGAAAATATCAGTAAATGGGTTTCTTACTTTATATATTTCCCCACCTTTTCTTACTTTAGGGTTTTTAGGTTTAGTGGCTATTCTTACACTCTTTCCAAATATGTGAGTGATAAATGGTCACTAATGGAGTTGGTCACGTAGCTCATGGAGACACACAAGCTTCTTTCTGGTAGGCATAATGTAGGGATACATTTCCCAATTTCCATTGGTTGATACACATGTCAATCCCTCCTTAAGGCCAAATGTGTTGAGGCTAAGATGGTCCAAATGACATTGAAAACTTTATAGTCTAGACCATTTGTGATGTGTATGGAAATATTACCAGTGCATTGGTACTCGTAACATATGCTCATGTGCCATAATATGAGGATTACTAAGAAGATTATAGAGTTGAAGAAGTTGTCAAAATGAGGGATTATTCTAAAATTTCCCTTCAACAAATCAAAGACTATGATCTGGCACTAGTTTTAAATGACATGGTGGATGATTCTAGAATGGACTCAATTTATTACACACAAGTCATCACATGACCCTTACCACTAGTTAAGTGGTCAAATCCAAATTCCTTTTATATTTTTGATAGAATAACACATGTAATTAATATAACTATCAATTAGTTGAGTAGTAAGGGAGTGGAGATAACAAGAGAGACCATTGGGGTCAGAGAAAATATTCTAAAGCTTAAAGTGGAGGGGATCACTCCATCAATAGAGGGTCTAGGAGAATCATTAGAGGAGCACGATAATAAGAAGAATAAGAATAATAAGAATAATTCTAAGAAGGGATAATAAAGTAAAGAGGCAGAAGATATGGAACAACCAATTGATCTTTCATCTAAAGACATAACAATAGTAGAATAGGGTTCTACAACTTTATATCCCATAGCTTTGTCTCCCATTTTCACTGCCCCCCTTTCTCTTAATCACATTATTCCAAAAATTTTAACACCTCCACCCATCTCTACTCTTCCAATTTCTTAGGTTCCCATTTCACCAAAGGTTTTAGTACCTCCACCTTTTCCTTATACTCCCTTTACACCTGTAGTTTCTAATTTCCCTATCATTCCATCTTTTATTCCCACTATAGTAAGCCAAAAATAGACAATAAAAGTAAGTTAAGTAGACACTCAAGGTACCTCATTAGTGGAATCTCAAGCTTCCACTCCACTTTCCCTTCCTCCCATTTTACCTTCCCCTTTTACTCCACTCCCTCTTTTCATTCCATTTATAATTCCTTCCATTTCATTTCCATTAGTTTCTAACACTACCCAATAACACTTAGCCATAGACTCGGTCATCCTAACTTTAGTCTCATAGGCCACCCTAACTCTTAGGGTGAGTACTATTCCAATTTCATCTCCATTATCTTTATTTTTATCATCAAACCTAAGTGGTATTACCCATTTGATTGATACATTTAATGATATTTCTTCCACCCTTCCACCTATCCCCAAATTCACAACCCCTATGTCTATTCCACCTTCCACTCCCCTAATAGACACAATTGTTCCCATTACCTCCACTTCATCCACTTCCACTATTTTTATATATCATCAGTTGAAATTAGAGAAACATAGGCACTTGATGCAAATTTTTATTTGTAGTCCATTTATGAAAGTGAAATTCCATAGGTACCTCTTAAGCAACCAATGGAAAAATCTACACATGAGTCTAATTTGGTCATAGTGTCTACTAGTGTAACTACATTAGCTATTTATTCTTTAGTGATAATATCAAAATAGAAATGGGATAATCCTAATTGGCTATCCCAATAAATAGAGAAGAAGATAAAGCATATGATAGACCCCAACACATTGGACTTTGGTCTCTCAGAGGTCAAGAAGAAGTCCAAACCAACTGCCAAGACCATCTCTAGGGTTTTCAATGATGACCAGGGAGAAAGGTATGTTGAAATTATAGTTCCCCCAATAAATAAATAAAAATAAAATGTTATGATGTGAGATCATCAGATCTCTCAGATCCACCTTAGATGGTAGACAAGAGATGGACTTAAACATGATGTACAAATTGGCATCAACTCTCTCTTCTAGAGAATGGATCATGACAAGGCCACTAAGGATGAACTCAAGAAGCAAGTGAAGCATCTTATAGAAGAATTAAAAAAATTTACATATCCCTATGGATAATTATAACAAATTTAGGTAGTGCATCAAATCAATCAATTTCTAGATCAAGCTTTCATTGATTTAGTCTGAGAGATGGCTCACATGGGAAGGGCTACAAAATAATGGTCAAAGGAATTAATTACTAAAGGTAATAAGGTCATTACTGTAATGATGGATCATTATAAAATCATTAGGGAGAGAAAGAATACCTTTAAATATTAGGTCAATAAGTATGAAGGAGAGATTCAGACTTTAAACTTGTAATATCCTAAATTGAAAATTATAGGTTCACTTGACACAAATGTCGTTGCTGAAAAAATATTAAATGATGAAGTTGAGCATGAGGAAATCTATAGGGCTACTCAATTTTGGATTAGAGTATTAATATAAGATACTCAATAAGCCAAGGAGGCTCATGATAAGGTGGTTGATGTATTATATGAGATTGGTGGGATGGTGAACACAATGTCATGTCAAATAGTAGATAATGTAAATAATCTCCTTCAAGTGGAAGAAGTCCAGAATAACTTCAATAAAATAGTTGATAAAGAATCTTCAAAATACATAGTCTTCACCTTAAATTCTATTAACCACTTCCTTAGGTATGAAAAAGTAATTGATAAGATGAGAATAGAAATACAAGGAATAAGGACTTTTAGGAAATAATTATTCGATGTTTAAGAATATTATGTAGCCTCTCACATCTACTCTTGTGCGTCATATCCAAAATAAATACAATAAATTTTCAAGGCCTTCGATGCATATGTTAAGAAACTAAAAGCCAAGAATGATAAGAAATATGAATAAGTTTTGGATGTTAATTAATCTTTTGTCTGATTAAATATTTTCAAATGTTTTAAATGTCATTTGTAATTTAATTTTGTAAAAAACATTAGAAGTTGTAATTACATAAGTAAAACTATCCTTTATAAATCTTTTTGAGAAAGAGAAAGACATAATTTTACTCTTTATATTTTTTAACAATGTGAAATTTGTAAAAATCAGGGTTACAAATTACACTTTCCATTTTGACAAATATGAATTGTTGACAGTGCAAAAACATGAAGTGCAAATTGCAAGGTTCATTTTGATAAAAGTGTCAAGAGTTAAAATTTGTAAAAGACTCAGTTGTGTTTTTCAAGTTAGGGTTTTTCATGAAAAGAGACTTATCTTTTATATTTGAAATTCAATTTCTATTTGGGCACTACCCATTTGCATGAAGAGTTATTTTTATCTACTAGAAATGAAAAAGCATTGCATGGGGAATCTTTCAGTATATCCATGCCATACACCACCATGCTACATCAATAATTACACCCAACTCTTACATGCCACTTTTTAACCATTTTATAATTCTATGATGCCAAAAATAGAATAACTCACCTCTTTTGCATGAGGGTTTCAAATCTACATGATTTTCTATACTAGGAATTCAAGTTTTGACAATTACTTCTCATCTAGGAGATATTTTTTTAGAAAGATGGGTAGACCCCATGGCCCAATACATGTTTTTATTATTAGAGGATATAATTTCTAAAATTTGAATGTATTTTATACAATTTTTAACCTTTGGGATAGAAATAAATTGAAGATTTGCCTTTCTTGTTTGAGAGATCTCTGTGTATGTTAGTTATTTGAATGTTTGTGTAAGTTTTGCTCTTATTTCAGTCACAAGAAATTCATTTGTGTTATTTTTTCCCTTATAAAAATATTGTTTGATTAAAATAAATAATTATTTTCCCTTTTTTGAAAGGAACTAAATTTTACATCTAATTTCCCATTTGTATGAGTTTGTGTTGGATCCACTTCAATGCAGTTATTTATCCCATTGTGTTTATCAAGAAAGCATCAAGAGCCACTAAGATATCTGGTGTAATCACCATTTTAATTTTAATAAATTTTTATTCTCTCCCCTTTTCCCCATCAAAATTTTAGTTTAGGAGAAAAAGACACAAAAAGAGAAAAATTTCCATAGAACTGAGATCTTACCAGTTACATCAGATATTGTGAAAGGAAGCTGACCTTCTCTAAAGGTTAACATCAATTTTCTAAAGTCCCATGTCTTAGAGGTTTTCCCATTATATCATTAGGTGTTACATGATAAACTATTCCACATAAAATTCCATGAAAAATGTATGTGATAATAGTTTTTGGCATCCCTGGTGGGACACGAAAAGTATAAGACATTAGTGATGTTTTCTAGGAGCATTTTATGGGCTTTAGATGCATTTTAAAAGCACCTAGCAACTTCACTAAATTACAGCTTTAGGATTTCAAGGGTTACATATGCCAAGCTAACAAATAAGATCAACTAAAAAATTTAATGTTGTCACTTGTATTTTCACCCTTTAAGGAGATGTCTCAGCTCTCCTCATCCAAGTGGCACAATTGAAACACCTCTAGGATATGGGTAGCCTAATAATGAGGTGGATCTCTAGATAGGGCTAGATCCCTTGATGTACCACTTGTAGATCATTACCACACCTATGTTTTCAAGGGAAAAGGGAGAAAAAGCTAAAAGTAAAATATACTAAAGGAGGTTATACACCAAATTTATTGATAACTACCAACTAGCTACATGTCACACATGAGACCAAGAGACTAACTAAACATACACTTCTCTAATCTGAATATTCTCACATTAGTATTTCATTATGAGGTTGTGATGAATGTTTATGTTAGGAGGACTAGACAAGAGACCTTGAATGTTACTAGTGAATATACTAACTCACTCAACCTTGACACTTCACTATAACACTTCACATGACCTGTAAGAAGAAGCTTTCAATCTAAAAATAGGTGTGAAAATGAGACAAAAATACTAAGAAAATAATAGTCAGCACTAAGAAAGATAAATAATTCAAGTGAACACAATATTAATAGTAATATAAGAATTAAAAATTAGTTGTCTTTATTTATCTATGGTATACAAATGATCAGGGCTTCACCATACTCATGTGGAGCATAGTTTACAAAGGCCAAAATGGCTAATTCTTATAGAACTTGAGAGAGAGAGAGGAGATGAGAGAATTCCAAAGGTCAAAAAGAGACTTGTAAAGACTATAAAATAAGTTAATTGTGAATGATAATGGAATGTGAAACTAATGATGCACATTTAATAACAAGTGTCACCCCAAGTCATGAAACTCTTAAAATATGGTGTAAGAGTTCTCATTTTGCATAAGGAAATTGCTTTCATCATTCACCCCTATTTGAACATCCCAAAAATAAATAGGGATAGATATAATGATTTTATATAGAGGGAAGGGTTTCATACATGCATCTCCATGCATTGGTTTCATTCCTAATCAACTGGAATCTTCTAGAAGTGAGCCATCACTACTTGTAATCAAAGAAAACTTCTCTTTTACACACCCCTCACACTTGGACTCAAATATGTCTTTATTTTTATATTTAAATACATAAAATGGAGTGGATGACACTTTAAAACAACCTCCATGTCCTTAGACTTTTTAGGCACACCTTAAAAATACTTCCACTTGAAGTTTTCACCCTTCTCACTACCATGTTCACTATGCTAGTTTTGACTGGTTGAGATGAGAGCTCTAATAGGTGCACCTATGAGTTTTTACAAGGAATTAAATTGGAATGGGGAGTTATTTTAAGTCTCAATATTCCTTCAAAATTTTATTTCATATCTTGAGACCTCCTAGAACTTGTATAATGCAAAAAAATATTCAAGAAAAGAATTTTTATACCTTGTCTGTACAGATTCTATACAACTCATCCAAATGGAAAGGAAATTGAATAAGTATTATAAAAAATCCAATAATTTTTCTAGGTAAACTATGCCATTTTGGTTCACTATCTCTTTCATTTTCCACATCAGGTCCAAACTAAGGGTTTAGGAAGGTTTTGAGTGCTTTAGGCTCTTAGGATTTATTCATGTACATTTGACATTGAAGTTGAATTTTTTTTTCACGAGATACTATTAAATACATCCATAAAACTCCATAAACTCCTTATATATCCATGAAAAGTACCAAGGGAGATATGAGCATTTCAACTTAGCTTATAGAACTTGTTTCTCTATTTCCTACAAGATTGGATTGTCTTTGAGCCAAAAGTGGATTTTTTGATGATTTATCTATAAGGAAATTTTTTATAAACATATATAATAACCTCATAATAATTATAAAATATGTTATAATGCTTACCCAATTCTGGAAAGGAAGTTGACTCCTCATTTGGATTCTAGGCCTAAACCTACCTAACAGGGTTGCTTACAAACTTAGCCATCTAGACCATCCTATTTGGTTCCCTCCTTATTTGAGATGTATTATATGTTTTTTATATATTTAATATAACCTTTAAGACCTTATTGAAAGGTCACATGTGATTATATTACTCCATTTCACCTTCTTTCCTCAAGAATGCAAGTTTTGTCCATAAAAGAAGTGCCCTCTATCTGAGAAAAAATAGAGAGAAATTCCCTCATTTCCTCAGACCAAATGAATGTTTGAGGGTCTTATTAAAGTTATATATGTTATATATACCAATATTTATCCCTTTAATATGTCAATATACCCATAAATGTTTACAAAACCCAAGACACTATGCAAAAGGGTACTATGCACAATGTTTTAGTGTGAACTATGTATGCTTAATTAGAGCCCTTTCCTCCCCTATTTATATGATATTGGCAAATAATGGGGTTATAATTATAATTTTCCAAGTGTTTTATATACTTACCAACCTTCTCAATCATCCATATATGCATTTTCAACCATATTTTTCTCTATTAGGTCTGACTATGTTACCTTGCATATCTTCTTCAATAGTGAATCCTATAGGTGGTTTAGGAGGGATTAGACTTGAAAATAGTGCATATACATTTTGAAACCTTCCAATGTACTCTATAAATTATTTTTACCTATTCATTAATTTTTTGAATATACCAATCACTAAGGATCATCTCCATTTTTATTTACTACCTTTCATAGTTATCTACAGTTGGCTGTAGGTGCATATTTTCAAATGAGGGGGCACTTATAGGTTTTTATATGATAAAAATATATTTAATAACCTCTCATTATTATTTTTCATGTTTAAAAAGGTTCACATCATTCTATAGGTTAATATTCTCTAGGTCCACAAGAAATAATCACTTTCTCAAACTTGAACCTTAGGTTGGTTGTAGGTGAGCACTTTCTTATGAAACCTATAGGTGTAGGTTAGACCTTAAAACATCACCACTCAAATCCTATTGATGAAATTTTTGATCATAAATGTAAATTTAACCATTTAGAATAATTAACATACATTTTCATGGTTTAGTTTTTTTAATTTTAGGTGAAGAAGACTCTTTTGGCTCAAACCTGTTTAGTGCATTGAAGATGCATCTTTGATGCTCTCAACAACCATTCTCCATTGATCATATGACTTCCCAAATTTTTTAAGTGTCTTTCCCATGTATATAATACAATAAATAATCATATATATGCCTCAAAAGTCCTTGTAACCATGTCAAAATACATCCATAAAACCATCAGGTGCTTTATTTTACACTTTTAGGGAAAAGAGCCATGAATATTGTCCTCTCATGTTCTCACAGTAGTTTCCACTTCCACTTTCTCATCTAACCCTAAAAATAGGTCTAACATGGTCTATATAAAATACAAGGATATCAAGAAGGTTTTTAACATGTTAAATTTCCTCCATATAGGTACCTTTATACCGTTGCTAGTGCCACTTGTAGGTGGAATTCCCAATGTACAAGTAGTATATGTGGATTAACAAGCAATGAGCAAGGCATATGTGTTTGTGAGTCACTTTAGACCATCACCAAGGTTTTAAAATGTTATATTATCACTCAAAATGATTGAAACACCTATAAAAGCTTCCCTTTTAGCATGCCATCCTCCAAAAGACACTTGTAGGTGTGTATGAGTTGTATGCAGGCAAATAGGAGCATTGGAAAGGAGTGTGAATTATGAACATGAAGTATGAACTTATCATCAATCTTATACCTTTTCAAGGTCTCATATGGATATCTTAATATCATGTCAAAATAATGTAAAATACTTCATATTGACATGGTATCCTTTATTTAAAGCACCTGTAGGTGCATACCAATGGTAGAATGTGTGAGTAATTGAGTATGACTTCCATAGTCTCTTCTTCCTAACAAGTTAAGGTTTATAATTGATGTCTCTAGTATTAGGGTGTGTTCCAAACCTTGAGACTCTCATTACACTTCCATGAATCATGCCAAACATGCTCCATACACATGATTCCCTGTGACTGCAAGTGAGAATGAGCAAGGAGTTGACTATGAGTAGCAAGACTGAAAGTTTATCAAAGCATGGTGTGATGAAACCAATCATGGAAGGAGGGAAATATTATGGAATTAATACATGTGTAACATCATATTCTATCTATATGAGACCTCTATAAAGAACCAACATTCTACAAACAAGGAAAACTTTGATTGAGACCTCATATGGTGATACTTTCCTACAACATGAGATGACTTGCTCATAAAAACACCATGAAAAATGAAAAAAAGATTGAAGATAATTTTATAAGAGAGTCAATATCCTTTGGAGTCAACATCACCATCTAGATTGTATAGACCTATCCAAAATAGAGAAAAACCTATAGGGTGTAGGAATTAGTGAGCAAAAAAACACTGTCAACTTGTTAGAGATGGTTGATAAATCATGGTTGACCATTCCTTAAAATATTGTTATGGAAATGAATCTCTATAATTTTACTTTCAACTCTCAATAGAATTTGGTCTGAAACCTTTCCAACTAGCCATACTAAGCACAAACCTATTGACCACTTTTGTGTGTCTAAAAGGGTGAAGAAGGAACATAATTGTTTTAGATAAAATTTGGCTCTTTCAGATCATTTAAATCATGTAAATTAGTTTTATTAAGATGAATACATGTTCCATGACCTTCCCCCATGTGTCACCTTCCCTCATAGGTCATATAAGTACCAAACTTCTCCTTTTTTAGTTGATTTCTTGATCTTCAGTTAGATAAACTACAATATTTATATTGGATTGACATTTTTGATATTAAATATAACTTATTTGACATTTAAAATGAAAATAAGACATTTTTACACCTTGAAAATTGTGCCACTTACATTTATGACCCCTAAAAGCTTATAAAGGACACAAGTATTAACATGACTAATGAACAAGGATAATGTAGTATTAAATGACATAAAAATACCTATAATATACCACATGATAAAATATTAGACCACTAAAACATCTAAAAAATCAAGTTTTTACCTATAGGGGTCCCAATTTGACATGCAGGGTTAAATTTGGTCAACAAGTAAGAAAGCTGATTTTTTAGAATTGTCATTTTCACTTAAAAGGAGATCAAAATAAGTTGTACCTCATTATAAAGTATATATGACAATTTTTTGGTTATCTCTTTCAAGGAATCCTACTCTTATCAATTTTATTCCCCCAATAATGGCCAGATAATTTGTAGCCTTCAATGGGGCAACCCTCTCTAGTTGGCCCAATATGATGACATACTAGCCTCGACCTTAAAAAGTCTACCATATTTCATTGGAAAAACATCCACCACTCCTATGGAGCACATATGAGATCTTTCCAATTTATTCACCATCCACAATATGGCATAAGAGAATTTTGTAATTAGGCTTTAGTCTCTTCCTTCAAGGGGAAATCTGTACATTGGTACAAAGGTCTTTCTCCCAACTCCATCCAAGTTTGGGATGATTTAGGCACTGAACTATGTGCCCAATTCAAAGATAAGAGTGACCACCTTTCATTTGTTGAATAATTAGCCACCATTCAGTAGGCTCCTCATGATCTCATGACTAATTTCAATTTCCACTTCTAGAAGACATGGAATAGAATTCTAGTACTAGTCAAGCCAACTACAGAGAATGATTTCTTATATTACTTGAGAGCCCTAAATAGTGACATAACTATTATGATTCATTCAATGCATTGAACCATACTCCCCACCACTTATGACATTGTGATAAGGGTATAAAACTATTTGATCTAAGATAGAAAAATTTCCCCAAGACCATTAATGCCTCTATTTCTAGAAATAGCTCCTATATCACTTGTAATTGATCTAATTCCCACTACAAAAAAGGCACCACTTTTGAACCTTACCCCTATGGATGAACTACATGAGTTCAAATCATTACTTAAGATTTGCGACAATGAGTTAGTAGTTATTAAAAGGTAATAATTTCAAAATTACAAGCCACCCCAATTGGAAAACCCAACATATCGACCCAATAAGCAACCATATTAGGGAGATAAGCAAAAATACCAAGGTAATAAGTAACTATAGGATCAAAATTTATAACCAAAGCCCCTAAATATTTGTGCTTTACCTACACCAAGTACTTCCAAAGCCATTGTACCTATTTATAATAACTTGGTTCAAGATTATGAGTGGTGGTATCCCTGTTCATAGCCACACAATTTGAATACTTTCCCCAATGGCATCATCAATCAAGATTTGATGATGAAAGGCATGACAAGTACATGGGTACAATAAGAGGAGTCCACTTCCTAACAATCAAACACCTAAGAAACTATTCAAGGAGAGGCTACCCTTCTAAACTGGAAAGAAAAAGACTTTTATAAGGTAAATCAAGTAGAGGCATTTTTTAATGGTGGGGTCCCAATGGAAGTGAATACATGATCAAAGAAAATATAAATCAAGAGATATCATCCCCTCAGGATTGAACAAGCTTCAACTTCCAAGGTTTTACCAAAACCTACAAAGAATAACATAGTACAAAGGCTACCCTCTGTGCCTACCAATAAGCCCAAAGCAAGAGTACCTACTCCAAATATTTTGAAAGAAGACATTACTCCAACAAAAATGTATCTAAATGTTAGTAGCATCCCTTTTAGCATTATTGATCAAATGCAAAAGAATAATCTGAATGTCACTATGTGGGATGCACTATCTATACCATCATAAAGAGATCTACTACACGAGGCCTTGATATTTTTTCAAATAACAGATAAATCCCTAGCTAAAGAACCTAATGTTGTAATTAATTTATGTCATCCATAAACTAAAAATAATACTATAAAAAGTGGTAAGCCTCCTCCCTTTTATCTCTCATTAATAATTAGGAAGCATCTAGTTCATAATTATATGGTAGACTCAGGGGCCAGTAGTTTTGTTATGCCCAAAAAAATAGTTGATGCTCTTGGCATAAAATATACACCTATGAATAAGGGAGTGGTCCAGTTGGATGGGACTACTATTCAAATAGTAGGAATAATAAAGGATTTGAATCTCATGATCCATTCTTATCCTAGTTTGTCAATCACTCAAGATATCTCAGTAATTGAACTTCACCATTATTTTTTCATTTGCCTATCACAAGATTTTACTATGAAAATAGGAGGATATTTGTCTATAGATTGGTCTCACATGTTTCTTAGAGCTAGGTATACGATAAGAGTAACAATAAGAGCTAAACCAATAGGTAAGGATCATACTAAACCTTACATCCCTCCTCTCATGAATATGAACTATATATTACAAGATCAAGAAGAAAAAACTGATCATGAAGATGCAACCACTACAAAATATATCCTATATGTTCTTTTGGATGAATGGGGAGGCACCTTCTAGTTTGATTCTTATGATCATGCTGAATAATCTAGATTGGGTACATATTGCATACATGAGATTGATGCAATCATTCTCAATGTCTTAAAATTGGCTGAGGATTTTCAAGTTATATGGAAATTATTTTTTGATGGTTTGAGAAGCAAAAATGGAGTGGGTGCAAGTGTCATCCTGGTCTCTCCTAAAAAAGAGAGCTATTTTTATTCTTTCAGACTTTAGTTTAGTTACACTAATAATGTAGCTAAATATGAGGCTCTGATTCAAGGATTGCAACTACCTAGAGAAAGAGGTATAGAATCGCTACAAATATTTGGTGATAGTGAACTAATTTTTCACCAAGTAAGGTATAAGAGTGTGACTAAAAAATTTTTATTGAGATCTTACAAGCATATGGTATGGGACTTGTTCAAGGATTTTATTGCTCTAAATATTTAGGTAGTACCAAGATAACTAAATAAGGACATTGATCATATGTCCATGATGGGATCCCAATATAACTTACCCAAGGAGATAAGCAAAGAGAATAGCCAACATGTAAAATTGATGGTAAGACCATCTATTCCTAACAATGTCATTAATTGGTAGGTCTTTGATAATGATCAATAAATTATGAATTTCTTGAGAGAAGAAGCCAAATTATTAGATAGGAACCAGCCAAAGATCAAGGACCAATATGAGGATTATATTATCCAACTAAAAATGAACAAGATACTAATGGGGCTTGTTACATTGGAAAATATCTTTAATTTAGAATACCACTTGAAGGGTGAGAAAAATAATAGTTCAATCAATGGAGAGACTACGAATCGGTGGTCATCACAAAAGGCAAAACTCTAAAGCTGGGAAAGGTATGTGACAAATATAAGAAGAAAAAATTTATTGGATTGTTTCAAGAATTTGATGATAACTTCGCTTGGAGATATCATGATTTAAGAGGATATGACCCTTGTTTATCCCAACATACAATAGAAGTGGATCCCAATACTAAGCCTGTCAGACAAAATCAAAGGCCCATTAATCCAAAGATCAAACCCCTAATAAAAAATAAGTTTTCTAAACTGATAGAAGCTAATATAATTTTTCCTATCAATAACTCATCTTGGGTTGCCAATTTGGTCCCTGTTAGAAAGAAAAATGATGAAATCAGGCTGTGTGTATATTTTAGATACCTAAATAAATAATTCATAAAAAATCACTATCCTCTCCCACCTATGGAGAAAACCTTACAAACTTTAGCAGTATCTAAAACGTTTTCCCTTCTAGATGGTTATTTTGGCTATAACCAAATCCTAGTACAAGAGTCAAACCAGTATAAAATTGCCTTCACCATAAAATGGGGCATATATGCATACAAAAATATGCCTTTTGGTTTGCCAATGTTGGGGCAACATTTCAAAGAGCCATGGATATGGAATTTACAAGAATAATAAATGAAATGATCTTGGTATATTTGAATGACATCATCATCTATTCAAAGCATTTTGAATCACATCTGTATCACCTTAGAAAAATATTTGAAAGGTGCAAAGAATATGAGATTTCCTTAAACCCAAAGAAGTATGTGTTTGCGGTCCCTGAAGGGAAACTATTGGGACATGTAGTGTCAAAATAATGTCTTGTGATAAACCCAAAAAGAGTTCATGCAATATCGAAATTATCACTACCAATTCAAAATAAAGGACTACAAAGTTTCCTTGGGAAGATTAATTTTGTGAGGAGGTTTGTCTTATATTTTTCCTCTCTTATAAAACCTCTCACCGCAATGCTCAAGAAGGGTGCAGTTTTCAATTGGACACAAGATGGAAGAGATAGTTTTTAGGCCTTCAAACAAGCTATCTCTTAGGCTCCTAATTTGGTCAACCCAAATTAATAGAAATACTTCATTATTTATGTGTTTGGAGGGGAATAAAGCATCTCAGCCATTATATCTTAGCACAATCAAGAATAGTTGGAACAATCAATGTAATTCTTAAGCTAATATTTGAAAGAATATGAGTAAAATTATAGTTTTGTAGAGAAGTATGTATATGCCATGATTAAATCTCTCTAAAATTTTAGGCATAATCTCTCCAATAACAAAGTTCATTTGATTGTAAGTCACCCATGTTAAATAGCTCCTAAGCAATCAGGAGATAAATGAAAAGTGAGCCGGATGGATTACTAAGGTCATGGAATATGGCATGGATATAAAAGTTACCAAGCTAGTAATAAGAAAAGGTTTGTGTGAATAGTTGGCTTTTGATATCGAAAATATTGAATAAACACTTGAAACAATATATGTTCAAAGTGCATCTCATCTAGCCAACCCACTTATTTTCAATAGCTAGATCCAAGACATGACCAACTTCTTACAAAAAGGTGAGTATCCATATGATCTTTAGAAATATAAGAAAAGGTAGTATAGACTCCAGTCTATTCCTTACGTCCTCATTGATGGATTATTATTTAGAAAGGATATGAATGGAGTTATGTTAATATGTATTGAGCATGATCAAGTTCTTAAGGTACTCCATGAATTTCATGATGTCCTGTTAAGAGGACATTTCTTCATAAGAACCACAACCATAAGATAATGAGAGGATGTTATTATTGGCCCAAATTATTTAGATACACCCACCAATTGGTAAGGAACTATGAAAAGTGTGATTATTTCACTATCATCAAAAGTTAGCAGCCTTTCCCCTTAGGCCAATTCAATTAGATCAACTATTTTCTCAATGGGGACTACACTGCATAGGGATAATCAATCTACTATCAAGTACAGGACACAAATGGGTCCTCATAGAAATAGATTACATTGCATGATGGATTGAGGTAGTTGCACTAAAATATGCTATGGAAGAATCTATTTTGGATTTTATGGATAATATAGTATCGAGATTTGGTGTACCTCAAACTATTGTCTCCGATAATGCCAAGGCTTTTGTAGGCACATAGGTAAGTGATTGGGCTGTCAAGCATAATGTATACTTGAGCACTTCTTCTAATTATTATCCTTAGGGTAATAGCTTGGTTGAGTTAACCAATAAGTAATGGATCAAAATCATCAAGATGACAATATAAGATAATTAAATATCTTTCCATACAAAGTTGAAATCAGCACTTTGGGCTGATAGGATCACCCGTAAGAGAGCCATAGGTAATTTACCTTTCATGTTGGTATATGGAAGAGAGGCTTAGTCCCACTATCAATTGAGATACCATCTCTAGAAATAAATCACTAATTGGAATTGATTGATAATGATGCAATGATGGTGAGATTGGCTAAGCTCATAGAATTCAAAGAAATTAGGAACCAAGCAATGAAGGTCTTGGAAGCTAATCAAGCCCAAACTAAGAAGACTGTTGATAAGAAGGCACATTAAAAGAAATTTAATTAAGGAGATATGGTCCTCAAATGTGATATAGATATGGATAAATTGGGTAAGCATACTAAATTTGATGTGATTTGGAAGGGTCCATACATTATTACTCAGTGCAAAGGAGCCAAGACATTCTAGCTCTCGAAGATTGAAGGAGAAGAATTGCCTATCCCAGTCAATGGGATATACCTCAAGGATTGATTTTTAGGTAGGAATTTGTTCCAAAAAAATTATTTTGTGTAAATAATAGGGTTAGTGGTGTTTTTCAATAAGTGCTTATGCATAGGTCAAAACTCATTAGGAGTTTTTGTTTCCTTAGGTTGTGTTGTTTTTCCCTATTTTGTTTGTCTACTTTCCTATTTTGTTCATGTCTAGGTAGGTCATAGTTTTTTTTATTTAGTTTATAGTTTTTTTAGAATCAATATTGAATCCATGACCAATGTCTTTAAGGCTACTAAATTGATAATTATTAGTAAGCAATCATCCTGTAGAGGTCACCAAAAAAGTTGATATTTTTTGTTCCAAAAATATCATTACATTTATGATTTAATAGTTTTGGGAATATTAGTGTATTATTCCTAATTTATTTAAATGGTATGAGTAGTAAAATTAGTAAATAAATATTCAATAATTAAGCTACTAATTTGTGTAAATTAGATTGCAATTTTGACCTTTCTAAAAATAGTGATAAGAGGGAGAAAATAAGAATTAGCTCGAAACTAGTTGATCCAACTGAGACAAAGGTTAGATTTCATTATACAGGACTAGGAAACTATCATAAACTAAGATATGACCTTAAATTTTTGATTATATAGGAGCATCAAAAGTGGATAGGAGTGGCACCAATGTTATAGTCTACCTCTGTTGTTATTGTCCTAAGGATCTAAGGTTTCTGCATTTTGTTTGCTAGGTATGTGTGACCCTATCCATGAAGTTTTGGTAGCTGAAAGCTAGTAGAGATATTTATAGAGAATATTCTCTCTTCAAACCCTATATTCTAGTGTGTTTTGATAAATTTTTAGAAAGGGGGGGGGGTTAGTGTGTGTATGATTCAATGAACATGTATCCACACCCCTTGTGTAAGCACGCTACCTACATACTAATACTCTAAAGAGGGATTAAGCCATATGTAGGTCTCCCACTTAATGTGCTTTATGTAATTGAGTGTATGAATATGCAAAAAAAACTAAACTAGATGTACTTGAGGTGGCTAGGGACTAGTGTAAGGATTTGAATAATCTTGTAAATATATTGGATGGTTGTATGTAGAGAATAGGGAAGATTAATTGAGTAGTATTCTTATGTTTTTTCTTGATTAGTGATATTTTACAACCCTTTCTAAATGATATTTTAATGGGATTTTATAGGATTAGTCATGGGTTGAATGTAAGCACATTAGGTTGACAAAGAGAAGGATGAGAAACTAAAATAAATTGATTGTTGGGGCCAAAAATAGACTTGGATAAGAGCACCGAAAGTGGATAGGAGTGGCATTGGTGTTATAGTCCTAGTATGTTTCTATTTTCCTTAGCTAATGGGGTCAAGAGGATGGATTTATCATGGAAAGATTAGTCCAGCTAAGCTAAGATTAGGTCTAGAAGGTTACAGATGACTAGGAATCAGTGAAAATAAAGCCTATGAGGTTCATAAGAGAAAGAAAGAGGGACCTATGGGTTTGATGTTATTAGCCACACTCAAGTTACCAATTTTCACATTTTATATGACTATATTTCCCCCATTTTATTCTAGTGATGTAGCAAAGTGAAATACTAAGATAAAGTAAATAGAAAGTATACCTAAACTTACCTGCAAGGGTGAAGCTCATGAATCTGTGTGATGTTGGGTGTGCATAGAGAGAGCATGTTGTGAAGTGAAAATCTATAATAAAAACAAAGAGTAGATTAGTTTTTACTAGTTTTACTATATCTAAAAGAAGAATGTACAAATATGGGTAAGAGAGAGAGGAAGATAAAGGAATGAATATACCTCACTAGGTATGTAGACCAATAAAAAGCCTATTATGATACTAAGTGATGTTGAGTAATGCTAGATGATGCTATACCAAGAGTAATATTATGAATAAAGCTGAGTGCTCAATTCCTCAAGAGTGGCTCAAGAATGCAAAGGCTATCCCTTTGTATACATCATTGCCTACTAAGTGAATCTAGGTGATCATGCATGTGTTAATTAATGTTTAGATTGTGTGTCCAAACCCTCTGAATAGTTGGCTCAAGAATACAAAGGCTGGCCCTTTGGTTCTATTATTACCTCAAGAAGTGAAACTATGAACTAATACCCATATGAAATATGTGTCATATGAGATGGTTCCTAAATCCCATGAATGTATTATGATATAACAATGTTGGTGTGGATAGACAAATGTATGCTGGAAACTAGGCCATGTTTGGCCACTCTAAAAGATGGAGATTAGGCTTGTATGAAAGCCACTCCAAAATGGTGTATGAGGGATGAATGAAATCCACTCCAAAATGATACCAAACACCTATAGATGGAATAAGGCACATAAATACTAAGAATTATTGGGTAATACTAAACTCAAAAAGGAAAAGAAAATAAATGTGCCATGCATATTACCCCCAATCACTAGTGTTTAGAACATGTATTTTGATATGGAAGTTATACAAATTATCATATCTAAAAATAGAAGTGAGAGAAATTATGTCATGCATGATACCTCCTATATCTAGATTCTCTAAGTAAAAGTGTACTAAAAACTATTGATTCTAAATTGGTTTGACTGTGTAAAACTATAGTTAAACCTACTTTTCTACCTACTTCTAGAAAGTATGGTATTTTTGTTGTTTGGATAGGATCAATAAAAGTGGACACTAATGGCATCAGTACTATATTCCAAGTTAGGTGATATTATCCTAAGCCAAATCTGATAACTATTCTAACATTTTCACTATCTGCCAAGTTTGATCTAACTAGTTTGATGTCTAATTTCTATTATGGGTGTTTTGAATGTTACTTTTTTCCTGTTAGGAAATATGATCTCTATGATGAAGGCCCTATTTGTTTCCCCCTCTTCTAAGGTAGGAATGAAGGCCCTAAAATTACCTTCCTTAAAATAAAACACTCTTCAAGTGTGTTATGCTATAAAGATACATGATATAGTAATGATAATCGATGAGACAACTCAAGATATAGCATGATTTGTACTGAGAGATTATTAGATCAACATGAGTATGCCTAGATGGATATAAAAATGTAATAACATGTGCAATGTATTGAAATAGAAATGAAAATATGGTTAGTTGTTGGTTTTTAATTAGAGGGATGGAGCATGATGTCCATCATGGCATCCAATAAAGTAAGATAATTCATGATGTAGATCATGGCATTACAAACAAAGAGAAATAAAAACACAAGACAAGAATCAAGAAGCATACAAGGGTGGTCAAGAGGCCAAAAAAACAAAGGACATGGGCACATGTCACTCATACTAGAAAGTAAGCATACAAAGCATATTCAAATGCCACATACACATACAATTGAAATAAGAAAAGATGACGTGGAAGCCATAATCACATAAAAGAGTATAGGAAAAGGATATTGGTAAATGTCTTAAGGCACACATAAGACATAGAAGCAAAATAAATTGTAAAATATCCTAAGGCATATATAAGAGACAATCAAGAACTAAGAAATGCAATCATATCTAGCTACACACAGAAAGAAAGGAAAGCATGTAATAACTATAAATACAATTGCATCTAACTAATCAAAGCAAGAGGGAGAGTATGCAAGACATGTTAATGCAAGATTAGGTATATGATTATAAATACACAAGTGTTATATACTAGTGAGATCCCAATATAATAATCTATGTAAGCTAGTAAATAATGTGCATCAACATGATAACTAGAGTGTGTGGTGTAGGAATGACATAACTTGGATGGTGTAGTCATGTAAAAAATGCCCCCATGGGGTAGACATATTGGTGTATGTCTCAAATGTAGCAGTAACATGCCCCATCAATGGGTAGAGTGAAGCAATCAAAGAGTTGAATGTCACTGCATACACTCAAAGAAGATCAAGTGAAACATGGTAATGTAGATAAATCGACAAATAGTAGCATAGAATAGAAAATGTAAGTCTAACATATTAGTAGAAATGTAAAGCATGGATAATGCATACAATCAAAATATTTTTGGTATTTTTGAGTTATTTGCATGTTTTTATATTTTTAAATATTTGAATGTTTTTGAATTGTTGATATATTGTATTATTTTGGTATTTTGGATATGTTATGAATTATGTACAATCAATCACATGAATACTGTGTACAAGAATTGAAAAGGACTATGTACAAGTAAGATGGGAAGGGATGATACTAACCAATTAATCTCATGGGAGACTACCTATCATGGTGTCCTATATCAAGGAGAGAAATCATGCGTGATCATGAAGCACGATGGAAATGTTGAGATTGTGGCTCTAAAATCTATATATGATATAAATGCTCTAAAATATTTGAAGTAAAAAATGAGTGTGGGGTCCCCCTGTAACTTTGAGAATTTGATGCAACTATGGGGCTCTTAGGGACCCATCTGGTAGTAGGAGAAGCTCTCTAAACATGTGCTCTATGAGTAGATGCATGAGATCTCAATGATACTACCCTAGGTGTGAACACTGTAGCTAGAAGCTATCTAGAATCATGAAACTATGGAGGTGTATGAAATATTTATGCTAGTGATGGATGCCTCATCTATGTTTAACTAAATATAAATAGGAGAAAGAAATATAACTGGTGGAGAAACTAGATCTAGAAGTTGAACTGAAACTGGTGACTACAAAGTAGAAGATGGATCTAAAGTAGGGAGTGGTAACTCATATGGAAATCCACCAACTATAAAAACCTAATTAGTGTGAATGAATTTCATGCATCTATGAAATATAGAAGGTACTGCTTAAATTTTATGGATCCATGGTCAACCAAGTAGCATATAAAAAACTTCTACACTAAGAACTAGAGTGAATGGTGTGGCCACATGTGTTGGACCAACCTGTAGAGGAAGTATAATCTCACCCAATGAACTTTGTATGTGCCCATTAAATTCACTAATAATTATGCCCATCAAGGTAATATCCTAGTTTGAATATCATAAATGTTGTAATAATGTCATAGTACACATGTTCACACTAGATCCATTATCTATTAGAACACTATGAATAGGATAATTATGGATGTATACTCTAATAAAGAGTGCACAATAATCTAAATCATCCTCGATGATCTCCTAATCTGAGAAGGAGATGGAAGGTCTAGCTGGAACTCTCAAACTCTATACACCAATCACGTTGTTTAAAGGATGTGTCTCAACTGAAGGTGCCCTATATGTATCTGGTGGTAGATGTGTATGATATGCATGGTGAACCCCTGATGTGTCCCCTATCTCTTGTTTTGAATGTTGTAGAAAGGGATTTGAGAATATTTTAAAATATTTATCTTGTATTTGATTTGCTTGAGGAGGGTCAACTAAAGTGCCAAGATATGATTTTCATCTATCAAATCCTATATCTTATGTCTTAAATTGATGCATCTATTTGTTATATGGCCTAGTGCCTTGTGAAACTCAAAAAATGCATGTTGATCATATCCCTGTGGAAGAGGCTTTGTTAGGTCAACTTCCCAAATAGGAGGGAGAGATATGATGTTACATTCCAATAGTTTTAAAACTCTAGCTAAAAAAATTGGTAGATTGGTGAAGGTTTACTAAGGATGTGTTGATAAAACCACTCACTGAGGGGGCTCAAAAGCCACATTAACTATCAGTTGATTTTGACTCTTGTCATCATTGACCTTGACTTTGTATGGGACTTTTCTATTACTCTTGTTTGTTATGTCTAAGATACTTGTGTACTTGAGTTTTCCCATTGAAATTAGTTTGATTTCTCATTCCTTTAGTGTGTGACATAATTCAGTGAAAGAAAAGAATCTTTTGAACATGATTGATTCATGCAAATATGGTAGAAGAATCTTTTTTAAGAGATCCTCTAACTCTTGATCATCCATGGGGCTAGTCATCTTAGCCAAAATATTCTTATATTAGAGAACATAATTTTTGAGATTCTCATTTGATCTTTGTTTATATTGTGAAACTTCAGCATATGAAACTTTATCACTAATGTTAATGCTAAAATGAGCTAGGAACATGTTAGCTAAAGGGTTGACTGCATTGATCAATTGATTTGGTAGACTATAGAACTATTATAAATCATAATCTTTTAAGATTTATGGAAATAGCTTGGTAAGTAGCTAGTAATTGGGTACACAGTCCAAGCATGCTACGTGAAATGCTCTTAAATGTATCCCTATATCACTCTTGCCATCATATAGATTAAGCTTGGGTTGAACAAAACCTTATGACAAGGGTGTAGAAGCAATGTGACATGATAATGGCCTATGAAATAGAGTAAAATAATCCAAAGCCTACATAGGTCTATAGGCACCTTGCTCAAGATGTATCACCTTGGATTGAAGATATTTTATCTCTTACACAAGGGTTGCCACATTAGGAGACAAAGATGTACTAGCTATAGAAAGTGGCATAGAGACAGGTGGGGTTGTTATAGGGGGTTGGTGAGACATAGTTTCCCCCATAGTGTCATTTTTAACTAGTTGCTTTGTGGTTTGGAAAGATTGACCATTGTTCACTCTTTATTTTTCTTCTTGTAGTATTTTAAGCATGCCATCTTGCATGTCAGGGTGTTTAGTTAAGATTTCTTGAAGTTAATTTTTATTAGTTTCACCAAAACTGGTGTATTGGGCCATTATTGAGGTAGGAAAACAATTTGAAATTTGATTGAATTTTTTACAATAAGTTGTAATAGGGAAAGTGCTAGAGAAGGAAAGTATTGAATATAAGAAATGTAAAGTCCTAAATACAATGAACTAGAAATTGTGTGAAAAGGATATGAAGCTCACAAACATGTAAGTTGATACCACAAGAAGCAAACATGAATTGGTACATGCAACTATGGTTTGAAATATAATTATTTAAACAATCTACTATGAAATTTTGAAATTGAAAGTGAATTTCTATGTTAGATATGCAAGTAGAAAATCAAAAATTTATTGGAAATTTTTTGATTTGAAGAGACCTAGTAAATGCCACTACGATTTTGAAAAATAAATGTTTTTGAAAATTAATATTGAATTTTAAAATTTTAATGGATTTTTTGATTTAAATATGCTATTAAAAATTATAAAACTATTGGAAAATTACTAGGAAAATACTGGAACCTAGTATGGCCAACTAGGGTTTGAAAGAAAATTATTTTAAAATTAATATAAAATTTTAAAATTTAATGCTAATTTTTTATTGTATTATGTAGATAAAAAATTAAAAAAATATAGGAAAAATTAGTAGGAAATTTACCCTAGGGTTTCTAGGGTTTTTATGTGGAAATAAAGTAAGTCAAGTTCACCAAATAATTTAACAGTTTTGGAAATATTGGTGTATTATTCTTAATTTAGTTAAAGGGTCTAAGTAGTAAAATTAGTAAATAAATATTAAATAATTAAGATACTAATTTTTGTAAATTATATTGCAATTTTGACCTTTCTAAAAATAGTGATAAGAGGGAGAAAATAAGACTTAGCTGAAAACTAGCTGATCTGACTGAGATAAAGGTTAGAATTCACTATGTAGGACTAGGAAACTATCACAAATTGAGATATAACCTTAATTTTTGATTATACAAGAGAATTTAAAGTGGATATGAGTGGCACTAACATTGTAGTCCACCTCTGCCATTGTTGTCCTGAGGATCTAAGCTTTTTGGGTTTTATTCATCAAGTCTATGTGACCCTGTCCATGAAGTTTCAATAGTTGGAAGTCAATAGAGATCCTTGTAGAGTAAATTATCTCTTCAAACCCTATATTCTAGTGTGCTTTAACAAATTTTAATAAAGGTGGGGTTAGTATGTGTAAGATTCACTGAACATGTATCTGCACCCCTTGTGTGGGCATGCTACCTACATACCAATACTCTGAAAAGGGATCAATCCACATGTAGTTCTCCCACTTGATGTGATTTGTGCAATTGTGTGTATGAATATGAAAAATTGATAAAATATATGTACTTGAGGTGGATAGGGACTAGTGTAAGTATTTGAATAAGATTTTAAGTATATTGATTGGTTGTATGCAGAGAATAGGGAAGATTACTTGAGTAGTCTTGCTTATATTCTTGCTTGCTTATTGATATTTGTCAAGCCTTTCTAAATGATCTTTGAATGGGATTTCATAGGGATCCATTGGTCATGGGTTTAATTTACTCATGTTAGGCTGAAAAGGAGAAGGATGGGGAACTAGAATAAATTGACTGTTGGGGCTAAAAATGGATTTGGAAAAGAGTGCCAAAAGTAGATAAGAGTGGCATTGAGATTATATTCCTAGTCTGTCACTATTGTCCTTAGCTGATGGGACCTAGGGGGATGGATTTGTCATGGAAAGAGTAGTCTAATTGAGCTAATATTAGGTTTATAAGGTTATGGATGACTAGGAATCAGTGAAAATAATCCTATATGGGTCATGAGAGCAAATAGGAGGGACCTATGGGTTGGGTGTCATTAACCAAACTCAAGTTACCAATTTCACATTTGATATGGATACAATATGATATCTTAAGGGAGACCCCTTTGTTTTTTAAGAGAAACCTTGAAACCACCAAAAACCCCATCTTTTCCTTTAAAATTATGAAATCCAAAATTATAGAGGAAATTTGCATTTGTATAAATTACTTCATGGGTTCCAAATCCTACCAAACACCAACACCCTAAGATTAGTGGAATATATAGCCAATCATGCACATTGCACATTTGCAAGCATACAAAATTCATGGTAGACTCTACATTCCTCTAAGTACCTAGAACATTAGAATCTAAAACTTGGCGTGCACTTTGCAAGATTGCAAACATACAAAGTGAATGATGGGATATAGATCCCATAAAACATAAAATCCCCCTTCTATGGCATGTATAACTCTAGAAGCACTTTAAAAATTTTAAAATGTGTGAAATGAAATTCAAGTTCTACCTTCTACCAACTACTTTTCATGGGATACGGAACCCAAAGTGCACATTGCACATTTGAAATCTTTCAAAGTGCTTCCAGATTTCCACATTCTATGAAACCAAGACATATACTTTGGAAAATGTTAGGCATAATTTTACACCTTTAATATATGCCATAAAATACATTTAATGTACAATTTTCACTATTTAACCATGTTTTTAGGGTTATTTCATTATCATTTGATTATTTGCTAAGTGTGTTTCTTGGAGCTCCAGCTACCTACGCCATGCCATCAGACCTTGAGCCACATGTGAACAAGTACCTAGCCAAGCCTGTAAAACCTCAAGCTACATCATACATGGTATTCCCATCAAAATCTTTTCCATAATTCTCATATTTTAAAATGCTTTTAATATTTTTCTATTTTTTGTGAAGATTTTTCAAAATATCTTTCCATAGAGTTATCATTATTTCTTACAAGCAATGTTTTAGGGTTTCTTATGTTTTGGCATCTATTTATTGATTCTTGTGGTTGTTCATCCAAAAATATATAGTCATAGGTCTAGGGCATACTCTAGATTTTTATTTTCATATTAGGAGTTTTGGATTTCCCCCCCAAAACATTCATTATCTAAAAATCATTTCCCCTCCAAGGAATATTCCCATGAATATACTCCTCATTTGAACTAGCGAATATTCCACAAGATCCTCCAATGTCCCTGAGGACTTGGGACCTATCTTAAATACCATTAATGTCTTCAAGCCTTCAAGATTCCAAGGAAAGTGGACCTACTTTAAGCACCCTCCACCTCCATCAGAAACTCAACCCACTCTAAACACCTTCCATCTCCACAAAAGTTTGCATTACTCAAAACACCTTCCACCTCCATGAAATTTACACCTACTTCAAGCACTTCCTAGTCCTATAGAACTTTCAACTACCTCAATAACCTCCTAGTTCTGTCAAAGATTTTAGTTACTCCAAACACCAGTAAATCCTACCAACTTCACATTTGGTTTCTCATGAGCAATAATTTTAGTTTTCATGCCTCCTAAGGAAATAAAGTTCAAATCCAAGGTCCCTAGAGTGACTCCTAGCTTGGATTCTAATGTTTCAGAGATAAAAAATATAGATTTAGGTCACATTGACCTAGTAAATTTTTGGGCTTAGATAGGAGTAGATATTAATCATTATTAGGTCTAGAGTATTTATGAATCTGGCCTCCCAAAAACTACAACCTTCCTACTATCATTACAAATCCCTCAGTTTGTGCTTGAAATTTCCCAACATTATGATCCCAATAGAAGGGAAGTTATTAGAGAGGGGGAAATATCCTTAATATAGACCTTGACTTTATTAGTTTAGTATTTACAATCTTAGAATTTGAGATTTACTTGGATATAACTCCATAAACATCCATACAGTTATTTAAAGATAAACAATATGGGTGTTAAAATATGATCAACAAATAGTGTCTCACATCCCCTAAGCATTCCTCCACTAGGTTACCAAAGACCATGTATTGACATGATTTTATTGATGAAGTAGGAGACATTATCATATTATTACATAGGGTCACTGACAATCCCGATGTCAATTTGTATCAATATTGGATGTACTAGTATATTTAGACCATCTGACAAAACAAATAATACATTCATTGGGCCCAATTAATAAATGATTCCCTTTACAAGTAATTGATTGAGGTGAAAATAATGGGAGAGTTCTATATGACCTCCTACATTGTATACATCTTTTCCAAAAGAGGATTGTTCTTAGGACTTAACACAGTTCATGAAGAGATAAATAGAGTATACAACTACTACCCTAATCTCACACTGTAGGCTAGTAAATAACACTTTACAAGAGTGAATGATACTTTCATATACAACATCATTATCATGTTTGATAAGGATATTTGGAGAACAAGGTTATTAAAGGCTATAGTAGATAAAATCAGTAAATGGGATTATTACTTCATACATTTCCCCACCTTTTCTTACATCCAAGCTACCAAGTTTAGTGGTTGTCCCTACACTCTTCCCTCATATGTGAGTGATAAATGGGCATTAATGGATTTGGTCAAGTAGCTCATGGAGACACACAAGATTCTTTATGACATGCATAAGGTAGGGATACATTTCCTAATTTCTATTGGTTGATACACATGCCAATCCCTCCTCAAGGCCAAATGTGCTCAGGCCAAGATGGGATAGATGACATTGAAAATTTTGGGGTCTAAACCATTTTTGATGTGTATGTTAATATTACCAGTGAATTAGTAATCATAACATATGCTTATGAGCCATACTATGAGGATTACTAATAATATTATGGAGATGAATTTGTTAGAATGAGGGATTATTCTAGAATGTCCCTTTAACAAATCAAAGACTCTGATATAACACCAATTCCAGATGACCTGGTGGATGATAAATCTAGAGTGGACCCAATTTATTACACACAAGTCATCACATGACCCTTACCACCAATTAAGTTATTAAATATAAAGTCCCTTTCTCTTTTTGATAGAATAACCCATGTAATTAATATAACTATCAACTGGTTGAGGAGTAAGGGAGTGCAGATAACAAGAGAGAACGTTGGGGTAAAAAAAAGCTTTTAAAGCTTAAAGTAGAGGGGATAATTCCATTAGTAGATTGCTCAAGAGAATCATTAGAGGAGCCTAAAAAGAAGAAGAAAAAGACTAAGGCTAAGAAGGTATAATCAATCAAAAAAGGAAAAATCTACAAAACAACTAATTGATCTTTCATCTGAAGATATATCAATAATGGCATAGGGTTATATGGATTTAGATCCCATATTTTTTACTCTAATTTCCATTTCCCCCTTCTCTTAATCACATTATTTCATAAGTTTGAACACCTCCACCACCTATTTTTACTCTTCCAATTTCTTAGGTTCCCATTTTGCCATAGGTTTTAACACCTCCACCTTCTATTTCCACTCCCCCTACACCTACAGTTTCCACTTTCTTAGTCATTCCATCTACCATTCCAACTATAGTAATCCATGAACAAATAATACAAGTCAAGTAGACACTCAAGGTCCCCTATTAGTAGAATCTCAAGCTTCTACTACACTTTCCCTTCCTCCAATTTCACCTTCCCCTTTCACTCCACTCCCTCTTTCCATTCCATTTATAATTCCTTCCATTTCATCTCCATTAGTTTCTAAAACTACCCAAAAATACTTAGCTATGGACTCAATCATCATGACCTCAATCCTATAGGTCACCCTAACTCCTAGGCTAAAGTATTGTTCCACTTTCGTCTCCATTATCTTTCCTTTCATCATCAACCCTGAGTGGTCCTACCTATTTTATTAATACATTTAATGATTTGGATTTCACCCTTACACCTATCCCCAAATTCGCAACCCTTGTGTTTGTTCCACCTTCCACTCCCCCAATAGACATAACTATTCTAATTACCTCCACTTCATCCACTTCCACTATTTTTATAGCTTCATCAGTTGAAATTAGAGAAACACAATTACTTAATGCAAATTTTGATTTGTAACCCACTAATTAAAGTTAACCTCCATAGGTACCTCTTGAGAAACTAATGACATCATCTACATAGGAGTCTACTTTCATCATAGTGATTGCTAGTGTAGTTACATCAGTTGTTGATTCTTTGGTGACAATATCAAAATAAAAAGGGTATAATACTAATTGGCTAGCCCAATCAATAAAGAAGAAGAGAAAGTAGATGATAGACCCCATCACATTACACTTTGGTCTCTTAGAGGTCAAGAAGGAGTCCAAACCAACTCTCAAGACCCTAACCAGGATATTTAATGATGACAAGGGAGAAAGGTATGTTGAAATTGTAGTTCCCCCATCAGAGAAATCAAAATAAAATCTTGTGGTGAGAGATTATCAGATATCTCTGATCCACCTTGGATGGCATATGAGAAATGGATTGAAACATTATGTACAAACTAGAATCAACTCTCTCTTTTAACGAATTGATCATGATAAGGCCACCAAGGATGAACTCAAGAAGCAAGTGGAACAAATTATAGATATGTTAAAATAATTTACATATACCAGTGGATCTTTGTAACAACTAAAGGTAGTGTAACCAATTAGTCATTTTTTGGATCAAGCTTTCATTGATTTAGTTCAAATGATGGATCACATGGGAAGGGATAAAAAATAATGGTCAAATGAATTAATTAATAATGGTAATAAGGTCATTGTTGTAATGACAGATCACTATAAAATCATCAAGGAGAAAAATAATACCTTGAAGAATTAGGTTAATAAGTATGAAGGAGAGATTTAGACTTTAAACTTTTATTATCCCAAATTGACAACTATAGGTTCAATTGACACAGATGTCCTCATTACTAAAAAATATTGAAAGATGAAGTTGAGCATGAATAACTCCATAGTCTGCTCAAATTTTTATTAGAGTATTAATAGAAGCTGATCGATAAGCCAAGGAGGCTCATGATAAGGTGGTTGATGTATTGTATGATATTGATGGGATGGTGAACACAATATAATGCCAACTAGTAGATAATTAAAATAATATCCTTTAGGTGGAATAATTCTAGAATAACTTCAAGAAAAATAGTTGAGAAAGAATTTACAAAAGACACGATTTTCACCCTGACTTCTATCCACCACTTCTCAAGTATGAAAGATCAATTGATAAGATGAGAAAAAAAATATAGGGAATAAGGACTTTCAGGAAAGAATTATTTGATGTCTAATTAGATTATGCATCCTCTCACATCTAATCCTATGGGATGGATCCATAATGAATACAAGAAATTTTCAAGGCCTTTGATGCATATGCTGAGAAACTACAAATCGAGAATGACAAGAAAGTCAAAGAAGTTATGGACGTTGATTAATATTTTATTTGATTAAATATTTTAAAATGTTTTAAATTCCATTTGTAATTTCATTTTTTTAAAAACATTAGAACTTATAATTACATAAGTAAAACTATCTTGAAATTTGTAAAATGCATGGTTGCAAATTACACTTTCCATTTTGACAAGTATGACTTATCAAAAGTGCAAAAGCATGAAGTGTAAATTACAAGTTTAATTTTGACAAAAGTGGTAGTAATTAAAAGTTGTAAAAGTCTCACTTATGTTTTTAAAGTTGGGGCTTTGCATGAAAAGAGACTTATCTTTTAATTTTGAAAGTCAAGTTCTATTTGGGCACTACCCATTTGCATGAAGATTTATTTTCAGCTACTGGAGATGAATAAGTGTTGCATGGAGAATGTATCGTGCCATGTTACATCAAGAATTATGACCAAATCTTGCATGACACTTTTCAACCATTCTAAAAGTCCATGATGCCATAAATAGAATAACTCACCTCTTTTACATGAGGGTTTTAGATCTACATGATTTTCTTTATTGGGCATTCAAGTTTTGACAATTACTTCTCATCTAGAAGATATTTTGTATAAAGATGGGCAGAACCCATGGCCCAATCCATATTTTTCCTATTAGAGGATATAATTTCTATGTTTTTAATGTATTTTATATAATTTGTAACCTTTGGGATAGAAATAAATTTAATGTTTGCCTTTCTTATCTAAGAGATCTCATGTATGTCAGTTATTTTAATGTTTGTGGAAGTTTTGTTCTTATTTCAGACATAAGAAATTCATTTGTGGTATTTTTTCCCTTATAAAAATATTATTTGATTAAAATAAAGAACTATTTTCCCTTTTTTGAAAGGAACTAAATATTGCCTCTGATTTCCCATTTGTATGAGTTTTTTCTAGACCCACTTCAATATAGTTATATATTACATTGTGTTTATCAAGAAAGCATTAAGACCCACTAAGATATCTAGTACACTCACCATTTTAAGTTTTGTAAATTTTTATTCTCTCCCCTTTTCCCTATAAAAATTTTAGTTCATGAGAAAAAGACACTAAAAATTAGAATTTACATAGAACTAGGATATCACCAATTGCATCAAATATTATGAAAGGAATCCAGCCTTCTCTAGAGGTTAACCTCAATTTTCCATAGTCCCACAACTTAGAGGTTTTCCCATTGTATCATTAGGTGTTTCATGGAAAACTATTCTACATCAGAACCCATGCAAAACTTATGTGATAACAAGATTGTCAATGAATATTTTAGCCAACTCCTTCTCAGGAACTATGCAGTAGAATCAACTAGCGAGGCTCCTCTAATGTTGTAATAATGAGGCTAAGATTTCCCCATTTATTTTATTAGTATTATAAATATATATAATGGAAATTTCATGTTTAATGTTGAAGGATAAGTGTCTCACAAATTTTTCTATTAACTCCTTGAACCTTGATATAGACCCTTTAAGGTAGATGCATAAACCATTCTAGTGTGGGCCACATGAGAATTTTGGGAAAGCATATAATAAGGTAAGCATCATCATAAGCACCCTCATGACATGATACATAGAATTCTCACACATGGTCTTGTGGATCCCCTTTTCTTTTATATTTATCAAATTTTGGAATCTTGAAGTGTGTTTGGAAAGGCATTTGTAATATACTCATGTCCAAGGGGGTGTACAGAAATCTTCATATTTATATCTCATTGCTTGGGTGAAATGATTAATATTTTGGAGTCTCTTTCATCATCCTCCACTCTTGAGTGAATGAGGGGTCCATTAGGGGATTGGAGGCTTATTATTGTCTTGTTCTAGGCCTTGAGTGATTGGGATTACTATTTCTAACATTTTTTGGTGAAGTGGGTCTTTGGTTTTGAGAAATAAATTGAGAGGTAAGGGAATTAATTTGCTGAGTCAATTATTCTAATCTATCCTCCAAGGTAGTTCTCCTGTCAGCCTCAACATGGTTATTTTATGGGGTTTTTTGTTTTTTTATCAAGTTCTTATTAATGATCTTCAAGATTATCTTCTTCTTGATCTTGGTTGACATTATTTTAATGAGGTGGAGTGTTAGGTCTCGTAGATGGGTAGATGAGATGTTGGAAGCAGCTTGGATCAAAGGTAGGTAGTAGTACACCCCCCATTCTAATGACATGGGAAAGAATTTGATCATGGTTCTCATAGATGTATTGGTTAAATTGAGTCCTAACCTCATCACTATGGAATAATCCATTCGTAAACTAGTCTTTCTCTCTAGGGGTATGTATGTCACTATGTGTGTCATCATTATCCTAGTTTCATTCACCTAGATTTCAAAATATGTCATTTTATTGGTTATATCCTTGTCCCATTCTTAGAATTTGTGCACGAGTTCTGATAGGAATGGTATATGGTGAAGGTGATGTGAGAATAGCGATTAAGTGTGATTTTGATATAGGATGATAGGAGAGAAGGTGACTTTAGATACTAATTTTGTCTTAAAACTAAGACTAAAAGTGGTTAAGAGAGGTGATTAGATATTACTTAGAATTGAATTTGAGGATAGGAAGATAAAAGTGACCAAATATTACCTAATTAAACACCTTATAAAAGTTTAATCTAGCAATGAGACAAAGAGGATGAGATGACCAAATACCCTTCACACTAGTAAGACAATGATTATATGGGTACTAGGTATGAAGAGGTAAGATGATGAGACAATGGGTGGTAGACTAAACTAGACAAGGTTGCAAATGTTGACAAAGTTTGATCAAGAATAGGTGATGATGAGTGATCACTAAAGTTTTGGTTTCAAGATAAGGGTTTATTATCCCAAAGGTGTGAATAGTGATATAGAGTGATTTGGTTTTGATTCTAAGATGGGATATGTCTTAAAGTGTTTCTAGGTCTTTTTGATAAAAGGGATAGGCTAACTTGAATCACAAACAATACAAGCCTTAGCACAAAACTCACACAAGTACGCCTAATCATGAGCCTTAATTTTAGTCAACCAAATGGGTGTGTAACTTGATGCATACACCAACTAATATATTTGTGGGTGAGGTTATAGGATAGTTACCCATTATCTAATATACTAAATGCTCTTGACCCCATCTATACTTTATGGTCACTTGGGAGCTGATATGGACTCCAACAACAAAGTGCCTATTATGGATGATAGGTCCTATGATAGGTATACATAAGGGTGTTTAGGGTAGCACCCAAGATACATGAAGGTACATGGGGCATAAATACATATTAGGTGATGTCTAATTCATATTTTAGATGATTAACTCTTACCCTTCATGGATTACCTATATGGGGTCAATTGCTTAGCCTAACAATATATGTCCCTGATATTTATACTCCACTAGAACATAAAGTTTGGTTGAATGCATAGTGCTGAAATATATACCACAAACCCTTAATGAATAAGTAAGTGTATGGGGATGAATTACACATCACATGCTATCCTAAAAACAAATGGGTTGACACACAGACAAGCAAAATTAATTTATCTGATTAATTATCTGAGGAAATTTAAACAAAATAAGTAAGACACACAAATATATATACAAGTATAAGACTAAAATTCTTAGTTTAGGAACTATAATTATAATATCACAAGTTAATAAACTAATCTAATGCATCCCACTTTAGATGTTCCTATACAAGATGGATTAGTAGTTTTAAAATAGGCAAAAATGCTTCTTTTCCTATAAAAACACAAATAAACAGTCAGTTTAATACAAAACTGCTTCCAAAGACTACAAAATCATAGATTTTAATCAATATCATGATTGGTAAAAATGTATTTTTTTTATGGTTAACTAACCATGATAGTGACTACATGATTTCTACAAAACCACTAATGGTTAAGTGATATCTCGATTAATAATGCAATATTATGAGTCATAATATATGATTTTGTGAGAAAATAAAAACCTTAACAATATAACACTTAGAATAATATTAAAAATGTCACTAAAATATTTATATAATTTCAAGATATTACTTCTAAAAATAAAAATCTAAGACTATATAATATTTAACCCTAAACTTGATTATTTATGCCCACAATATAAATGCTAAATTTTTTCACAAAAGAGTTCACAAGGTAAAATATTAAGTGTAAAAATATTTCAAAATTTTAACTAGAGGATTAAGAGAGATAAAAACCTACTATTTTCAGAATAATATAATTTTTTAATGTCTTTTTACTCAAAATTGCCTTTTAAAAAGCAAGATCACTTTTTTTATACAAAATTGTTATTTTACAAGTTGTAGTTTTATATAGGATAGAAAAAGGGGTATATATGAAGGATTTATATATTTTTAGGTATATCCTCTTTCCTCCTATCAATAGTAATTAATATCACAAAGATATAAAAAATTTAGACAGGCAAAGTTAGCAAATGACCCTAATAGTTTTAATCACAAAAGGCAAAACTACTATTCTCGATAATAATATCATGACTGTTGGACCCCAAATTTTGACTAAGTATTTTGATGTTTTATCACATAACCAACATGATGCTAGAGGATATTAAGCACAAATATATAAGGGCACACAACTAAATTGGTGCAAAAGGACCATGGCACAAAACCAGTGAGGCACGAAAAGACAACAACATAGAAGCATCAGCACAAGAAGACCCAGTCAAACACAAAATATAACTACAAAGAACTTAAGAGAATAGGACTCAGAATAGTATTGAAAGAATTGGGGAGTGCATGGGAATCATGAGATAGTTGAGGAAAAATTATCAAGGGCCATACATATTTTATCCATCATGAGGTTTTCACCAGCCTACAAAGAGGGAAGACACATGGTAATAAGTATCTAGCATAGAACAAGTATATAATGGGTGCAAAGCCCCAGGTCCTTATGAGAAAATATTTAATATACCGCCGTGAATCTCATTCCATATATATTTCATTGGATAATCACTCATGTCATTTATTATGTAACTACTTAGTCAGGGAAAAACAAGTATACATACCCCTATATGAAATCATTGTAAAGTGACTAATATTGGATATCATTTTAGTGACTTATAATATAGAAATATGGATATTACAATTAGTTATGATGTTCATGTTCCAAGTAATTGATAGTTATGAATTTGATAGTAGCTTTTCATTGAGTAACTTGTAGTTGGAACTCATTATGGGATTTATACAACTTTTACTTTTAGAACTTGTGTAACAATATTTTAACTCTATGGCATTTATATACATAATTATGGTTTTTGAGATTAATGATACAAGGATAAAATTAGTGTATTTCTTTTTCTATGTAACCTCTAATTCAATATAAGTACAAACTCAAGAAAATGACTAGTATGTTATTGCATAACATAACCCATGGGAATGAGTCTCTTAATGCACACTTTGTGTAAGTGTGTAAGAACACAGTCTTTCATGAAGGGCCAGTGTGGTAGCTCATTAGGGATACACTTTAGTGATTGAAAAAGTGATTAAAGAATAAAAACCCAACATTTTGGTTCCATTTTTAGGACACATAGTACTTGCTACATAGTAACAGAAAATGTTTGAATATATCACCCTTGAAAGTATTAAAGAATGGATTGTTAGGGTTAAAGATAATTTTTGTGGTTCCTTATCTTAAACCAAGAGTTTTTCACCTTAATGGGTGGAAAAAAATCTCCAAAACTCATTATATGAAACTTTATTTGTTTAAATCCCTATTCATTTGCATTTTTATCTATCTACTTATGCTCAAGGTTGATCACAAAAATTTGGGAGAAGAAAATATTGGATGTTAGAATGACAAAGAGCTATAGCATGACCAAGAATAATGTGGACCCAAGTTGTTAATATCTAGTGGAGAGAAGTGTTGAATAGATACATTCTGGATTATGTTATAACCACTTACTCTTGTCTTGAAGAATCTAAGTTTTAATTCATTAGATAACCATGTGGTTGGTATATTAGACATTTTACACTAGAATTTAAGAAGTTATTTATTGACTATAGACTTAAAACTATGCCAATTGAGAGCTAAATCCATCCTTACATGCGCTACACAATTGGAAGGGGAATAAAGAAGTGTTGGTAAAGGATTTTATGTTTAGAATTGTAGTCATTTAATGGTAATTATGGAAGCAAAAATATGATGAATCTCGATAAAGGATCATATGAGGGAGTGGCATAGGAAGGGACCAAGATAACTCAAGAAGTACTATTAGGGCCCATAGGGAAGAAAAAAACATAAAGAGGACTCCATCACTTTCAAACCACACCCCATGCCATTTTTATCATATGAAGGTGATACAAGCCAGATAGTAGAAACTAAAGAACCAAGTTTGAACCAACCAAGTTCCCAAACCATAGTGCGCACTCATGACTTTGAATCAAATGAATTACATATGCATAAGTGGGATATAGATAGTTTGGAATCTAAAACTAATCCTATAAGGGACATTGTAGCTAATCCAATTATAACTCATATATAATTAAGATTTTTTTTCCTCTTCAATGGAATTTCATGGCTCAACTTGGAATGCTTAGTGGACCTAGAATTCATAGGGGATAAAGTACAGGCCTAAATCTTATTAATCAACCAGCTACCACACCCCATGACATATGTCTTGTTTCTAGAGGTATTGGAAGTAGACTAGGAGGTGTCACAGGAGGAAGTGGTGGACTTCCCCCTCAAGGAATAGGATCTAAGGGTTCTCAACACCCACCAACATAAGTACCTCAAATGCCAATAATATATTATGATATGATGCTTCAAGTACCTAAATATTGAGGCATGGATAATGTTATAGCACATGTCCATAAGTGTTAACTCATTTAGAGGGCTTAAGGCATAACTTATTCTGAGAGAAATATTATTCAATGCATGATTAGACTTTTGAAGAGAGTGCATAAATTTCATAGGAAGTTTGGACCTCAAAAAATGGTGATTGACTATGATCAACTCAAAATGTCATTCCTTCAGGGAATTTGACATTCTTAAATTTGAGCAATAAAGTATTGCCACACTGAAAGATATAAAGTAGGATCTCATTGAAAGTGTACATAATATGATGCATGATTCAAAACACTTTTATCAAAGCTATCATTTGAAATAAATGCTACTCAGCATAGACAATGGTTCATGGGAAGATTATTGCTTCCTTTTTTATGAACACTATCCCAAAAAACCTTCACTAGCCAACATGAAGATCTAAAAGTCACCCTCCATGCTAAAACTATTAGTAGTATTGACACTTGGATTAGTTAATTAATGGAAGCCCAAATAGCTTCAATAGCATCACAATTTGAAAAACTAATTGTAAAAAATGTGTATGATACTTGTAATGGTCTTTGGTGTACCAATTGCAAGTCTGAAGGTCATAACCAAAGAAACTACCCATGTAAAAACATCTGTGTTGTACTAAAGTAGTCATGTGAACTTTCCATGAAGAGAACTATGTACAATCTTATCCTCTCTTTTAATGAGTTATACATTTGAATGTTTCTAAACATTGCAAAATATGTGATGCCTACACCCATGACATAAATGATTATCGACTGATTAGTGATATCCATGAAGCATATGCGTGTGGTACACACCAAACATATATATATATAAAAATCAAGATAATGGTGGCTATTGTGGTTGATGTAGAGGGAGAGGATGAGGAGGTGGTTGTTTCCCACCATTAACATGTTATAAGTGTGGATGCTCAAATCAATATCAAAGGGATTATCCAATTTATACAACATGTGTTTTTTTAAAATGAATCATCAATTGGAAGAATACCCTAACCTATACACAGTCATTAGTAAGGAGAGAAATGAAAAAGTTGTAGGTATGATTTTCATTGAAAAACCACACTGGTGCCTATGCTCAATCACCCAATAGCTCAATAGGTGAATATCACTACACATAGTGGTGGACAATCTCAGTCTACATCTACTCTTATTGAAAAGGTACAATGTGAAGAGCCTCAAGCAAGGAAGTATCCTAATGCCTAGAAATAGATGGATGTACTCCAAGACACTATGATGTTGGTATGAGAACTATGAGGATAAATTTAGCTTTTTAAGGACCAAAAATAAATATAACATGTTGATATGCAAAAGGTAATAAAGCTTCAAAACATGTCATGAGATGATTTTCAAGAGCTTGGAAAACATATTTTGGATGAAGATATTATCCCACAACTAAGCATTTGTCTTAAAAATTAGGTACAAGCACCAAATAACACTCAACCTCAATTAACTCAGCAAACTAAGGATCATCAATTAAATTATGCTTGGCATCAAGATACCCCTATTACTCCTAGCCCTTAAGAAGATAAATAAATACTAGTAAATGTTACCATTGATAATTGGGTAATTTAGGACATCTTAATTGACATTGGCACTAAAGTTAACATCCTCACCAAGGATGCATGGTGCAAAATGACTAGTCCATCACTACAAATATATCTACACATATTTTTTATGGTTAATAAAACTCGTGCTCTAGTGATTAGTTTCCTCAAGAATGCAATGGTTAATATACTTGGAGTACCTTTCAAAAATTATTTTAAGGCTCTCAAGTTAGCTGAGGCAAATGATTTTCCATCTCTATTGGGGTAACCATGGTGTTATGAAAACAATTTAGACTTAAGTTTCAAAAATTTCTACATCAATTTTGAGAACATTGATCAATGCATTGTTATTCCCTTATATCAAACACATGGGCCTCCATACATAGAATCTATAAATACAGAAGAAGATATTAACCACATTTATAATGTCAGAGTTAGAGGTGGTGAGCAACATGATCCTACTCCTGATAGCATCCTTTGATATATGGACACTCAATCCTTTTATGATACTACAAGTAATGCTTTTAATTATTAGGCCCATGGTGATTATGACCTCATTGAAATAGTGTGTAGTACCATTGATAGTCATGAGAATTTTCCATGCTAGTATTATAAATTCCATAGGTTTCTTTATCTTGTTACCAGATAATCTATGAGAGGACTAATGATATATGCACCATTATAAATACTTGATGAAGCTCCTTGGTTTCATAGACAAATAGTAGTTTGTGACTTTATCTAGTGCCTTAAAGAATTCTATAATTCTAACAATGATTGTATGTGGTCATTAGTTCACCTTTTTGATGGAACCACTACAAGGTGGTGGTGAACCCAAAAAAATATATATATATCCTTTAGGATCAAGTATGCTCTATTTTTCACCACCAATTTCATCATGATAATCAAGTTAGGGGAACAATCATCTATATCGGAGTATGAGCACTTGAAACACACATAGAGGCCTATGAATCAATGTGGAGAGCTAAAGAGTCTTTCTTACTAGAATAACTATGGGTGCATGCTTTCTATGGAACCTTATGAACCTAGGTGAGAGCATGGTATATTCATGAAGAGTGACATATAGGTACCAAATTTTGGCATCTACTAGAAAAATGAATGTAACATTATCTTATTCCTCTCCTAGAATGGATTTGCACCTCATTCTCTAGGCCCTGCATGAAGTAATTATTGGTAACCTGAGTCCCATCAAAGATTGCTTGAGATATATCCATGAAATCCTAAAAGAAGTCTAGTTCTCTTCAATGAACCATATGCACAACATGTTCCCATGCTAGAACCAGTCTCTGATCAAAATCAACATGAAGAGATGTACCTACAAAAACATAAACTAGTATTTTAGGTAGAGGAAGGTGAAGGTTCCACCCCACTTGACCCTTGGAAAATCACTTGGATATCCTTATGGACTATGGTACATAAGTTGTTCATGATAATGGTCCCAATAAAGACCACCCTTACTTTGAACTAATCTAAACTATCCATTACAACATCGAGATAGAGGAAGAGTAAAAATAGTTATTGTATTTAATTACTGGACTGACACAAAAGTTTTAAAGATATTTGAGTTGGTAAAAGAATGCCAAGATGTCTTCCCAAGAAGCTAAAATGAGATGAAAGGTTTACATCCATATCTAGGTAAAATTCATATAATTATGGTTGACTGTGCTCAACTAATCAGGAAAAGTCTATATAGGATGAATCCAAATCTACGAATGCACATAATGGAAGAAATTGATAGTATGTTGCATACCAGAGTGTTCACCCCAATTGATAAATCTGAGTGGGTCAATCCCATGGTGATAGGTATAAATAAAGATGAATGCATTATAATTCATATTAATTACTAGATACTTAATGTATCTTGCATTATTGATCCCTTCCCAACATCATTCATTGAATAAATCCTTAAAGGAATTACTAGGTGTGAAAAATATAATTTCATAGATGGATTCTTATGGTACCATCAAGTCCAAATCACTGAGGAGGATTAACCTAAAATTACATTTGCCACTAAATGGGGATCCTTCAAATATATTGTCATGGTTTTTGGGTTTAATAATGCACCAGTTGTGTTTTCACATATAGCCATTGAGACCTTTAAATATTTCATCCATAAATTTCTTCAAGTCTACTTAGATGACTAGATGGTCTATGGCTTGGTTAAGGACCATAGCTCTAATCTATGGTTGATGCTTGAACATTGTCGAGTCTTAAAAATATCACCAAATCTAAAGGAGTGTCTTTTTACTACATTTTTTGATGTTATTCTAGGATATATTATTTATAAGGATGGCCTTTGGGTAAACCCATAAAAAGTATCTATCATTCTTTGCCTAGTGCCCAAGTCTTAGTGTGAAGTCCACACCTTTCTAGGACATACAAGTTATTATAGTAGATCCATTCATGGATATGCAAATATTATTGTGCCTTTAGAGTAACTCTTAAAACATAATTAGAACTTCATCTAGACTTGCTCATGATAAGGAGCCTTTGAGGCCTTAAAGGATAAGTTGGTTACCGCTCCAATCATATAGTTCCCTAATTAGATAAAACCATTCCATGTCCATGTTGATGCTTCTAGAATGGTAGTTGGTGCAGTCCTTGCACAACTAGGTGAAGGTCACCTTGATCACTCTATCTATTTTACTAGTAGAAAACTTACTCTAATTGAATCAAATTACACCACCATAGAGTGTGAATCCTTATCAATGGTTTATGATCTACATAAATTTTGATAATACTTGTTGGAAACTCCTTTTGTATTCTATATAGATCATGAAGCTTTAAAGTATACAGTATATAAACATGTATTGCATGGGCGTATCTACCATTAGATAGAGGTTTTTCAAGAATTTTAATTCTTTATCATGGTCAAACTAGGAAAAACTAATTACGGCCTTGACCATATTTCTCATATTAATTTTGGATAACCACCACATGCTATTGAAGATGACATACCCAATGTTCAATTATTTCATGTTTCTCATGTTTCTAAGGAGTTGGAATATATTATAGCTTTCTTAACTATTGGTTCAACACCTGAATGTTTGATTTATTAGGCCATGAAATAACTCATAATTTATATTACACCTTTTTAGCTCATTAAAGGGGACCTCTACAAGCTTGGTCGAGATGAAATTATTTGGCACTGTGTCATAAAACATGAGCATTACAAATTAATCCAAGAATTTTATGAGGGTATTGCAGTTAGACACTATACTAGAGAGGCTACCACGTACAAGGTCCTACTTGTTGAATTATGGTGGCCTACCCTTTTTCAAGATGCCAAGATATATGTTAGGAAGTATGATATTGTGAGCATGTAAGAAAACCAAATCACTAAGATGTTATGGCATTACAACCAATTCTATCTCAAGAACCATTTTAAAAGTGGGCCATTGATTTTGTTAGCCCCATCAATCCAACTATATGATGAATAGGTTCCCATTATATCACTACAACAACTAATTATCTCACGCACTAGATTGAAGTTGTACCAATAAGAGATTGTATTATTTCTACTATTTCATGCTTTATTTGGGAACATATCATAACCTAGTTTGGATACCCACTAAGGTTTACTAGTTATCATAGTACACATTTCCTCAATGAAACTATTCACATTCTACTTGAGTTCATGATTTCCCATCACAAAAATACACCATATCATCCCCAGTCCAATGGCACTGTCGAGGCTTTCAATAAAATATTAGGCACAACAATCACCAAGATTTACAATATTGACCACATTAACTAGGATGATAGAGTATCTGTATTACTTTAAGCTTACTAAACAACATATAAGCACCTAAACAAGAACACACCATTCGATTTGGTATACGGCAAAGAGGCAATTATACCAGTTGAATTCTTGGTACCATCACTTCATATTGCATGCATTAGATAATTGGATGAGGATTCATCCTTGAAATAATGTTTGGATACTTTATTATAGCTATATGAAGCCCATTTCCTTGTTTATTGAAGTCAAGATGTGGATAAATGCAAAAAAAAAAGCATGGCATGATCACCACATCAAACATAAAACATTTACCCTTGGGATGAAAGTCTCGATCTATGACTCTAAGGTTGCATTTCATTTTAGTAAACTTTGAATTCACTGGGATGGTCCTTTTTTAATTCATATCATTCAATCTACTAGCACTTGTTTATTACAAAGGTTGGATGGCCAATTTTTTCCTAGATATTACAATGGAATTAGGCTACGATTGTATTTCACCTCTAGATAGTTTAAATCTTGTAAGCAATAAGGCTTATGCCATTACTCTAGTATTTCTTGTTTTCAATAAAATTATTGTCTTTGTTGGTCATAATATTTATTTTATATAGAGTTAGTTTAATTTGGCACTTGTAATTTATTAGAGGACCACGACATAGTTTTAGTGTGGGGTAAAAGGTATCTATATTAATGTTTAAGGATATGCATGAAACTTAAGGCACACATGATAAATAGCCCTAGTATAAGATATTCATGACAAATAGTTTGAAAATTTGAAATAAATAAAACAACTATATTTCACTCTAAAGAAAAATGTAGGACACAACTGTCTTTGACTTTAAAGAAAAGTGTGGTGCAGGACGTGTCATTAATGTGAAATAAATAGTGGTTGTGATAAATGTGCCAACATCGAGACAAGATAACACTGTTAAATGTATTTATGGTTATAATTGATGGTCAAATAACGGTGGCTATTAAACATAAATTAATAATGAGAAGTGATGGACAAAATAAAAGGGGGTAATAAATGTAGGTTACCCCATCGAGCCTATAAAACGATAAAGAAGATCATGTTTAATTTTTACCTTTGCTTCCACTTGAGTTTATAGAACTTAAGAATGAAACAATATAGAGTGATTCTTGAGTAAGTAAAAATCATCATGATTCTATAAATAACTATTGATCTGAACATCAAGTTAAGTAATCAAACATAGGGCTAACTCTAAAACATAACCATGATAGAAAGAATTGGTAGTTATAGGTTACATATTTAGACGTCCACCATTAGAGGGCATTGAAGTAAAGAAAGATGAAGTCATATACATATAAATCATGTGTTCCTTTGGGATTTTGGATAGCTACACCTCAACCTTTGAGCTCTTCAGAGGGTGATACAGCCCAAAAAGAAGAATTTGTGAAATGATCTATTGCCAACTATACCAGATGAAGAAGTACTTAGGGGGAAGAAATATTAATTAGGGAAGAGACAATTGAATAATACACACAAAGTGAAGAAAGAGAAGAGGTTAGGATGTCATTCCAAGTGAATTATTTATCATCATCTCCATCCCCACCATTAATGATATAAAAAATGCAGTACCCATAGATGGTGCTACATGTAGAGCACTAGGTTTGAAAAGTACCCTCTTACACCATTTTTGACTATAATAACCATCAACCTAGGAATGATGTTGAGTTGTAAAATGACTATTGAGCTGAGTGTCAGAATAATAAAAACCAATTGGTGTATGGAATCAAAAAATTTAATGCTTTGGATGTTAGGAGTTTGTTTCAATTATTCAAACTTCCATACTTTGGAAAACCCATGGAATCAATTAAGTTTCTACTTTCATGCATCAATTAGGACTACCTCTACTCTATTGGGGAGAGCATAAAAAGTACACCTAAAAGGATAAGTAAGGTGTCAAGTTTCTAGTGCTCCAAAATAGATGTAGAGTTTGACTTGGAAGACTCATAAAAGATTGAGAAAACAATAATGATGCTAATGTACCAAAATCATGGCCACACCATGCATATCAAGAACCTACAAGATCTTACTCTCCTAGTGGTATCATGCATCATAATGACCAAGATCAATGACACCAATCATTGGAAAGAGGTGGATATGGCCCACATCTACATTGCTCACTAAGTAATTGATGATTTGAAGTATAATTAGGTAATGTATTTTACCCACAAGATTGTAGAGGTTGTGAATGAGACCCATTATATACTTGGTAATAGGTTCTCATGGGGGTATTTTTTTTATTGATGGTGTTTGATGAGATATGTGTACCTAACTACACCATAGGAGAGTTAAAGTGGGCATATCTACCTGAACACAAGTCCTTTACTAAGTGCTATAAAGAATTCACATGCCTTGATCACATCACCCCCACTTATAAGAATAAGATGAATTCATGGTTTGATGTAATGAAGGAAGCATTTGGGAATGAATAGTGCATTCTAAAAGACTTGCCCACCTAGGTTAGTGATCAAGCTCAAATTTTTGTGAAACAACATTTTTCTTTAGCGCACATCAAGATGGTCCCCTCTAGAGAAATTTTTGTGTGGTTGAATCTACATTATGACTTTTTATCAAGGTACTTCATCAAATCTATGAACCACATTTTTGATACATAGATTATCACCTTGGAGAAAGACATAATTGACTTGGAGATTCACACTCTTTAGAAGTTGTACATCTATCCTAGTAAGAAGGATTATTGAGAGAAGTGGGAGATTGACCAGATCGATATCAAGGTCAAACAAATATCTGTGGGAGGATAGGTGCATAATCTATTCTACATTATATATCCCAACAAGAATACTTCAAAGGGTACAAATCAGACTTAATAGAAAATCAACCAATACCACCACTTACAAGGAAGAAGTAGGCTAGGCATAATGCTATCACAAGTTCATAGTAAGATCCTCCAAAATGATAGAGGACTACCTAGGTGTTGCCTCCTAGACCTTTTCCTCCTAGACCTTCTCCAACAAGACCTTTTCCACCCAGAACTTCACCTCCACAAGATCCTCCACCCCACCTTCACCTCCACACATTCTTCCACCCTAGCTTCACCTCTAAGAAAAACTTCACAGGAAACACGACCAAGGGTTTCACCATTAGGGGGTTTTCTATAAAGTGCACCAAAGAAAGAACTAGTGCAGGAAAAACCTACAAGCTAAAAAGAAGAGGCCAAGGACTTTGATTATGAGAAGACACCCTCCCTAGCATGAGAGGAGAAGATAACCTTTGATTACTTTTCATTAGACATTGGGGGTCCATTTGGAGAAGAGGGGGATGGTTATGATACTCAATAGATGATTAGGATGGTCATTGGTAGCACTTCTTTGGCTACCGACATAGAGGTCAAAATTATAGAGTGTGAACCACACAAAGAAAAGAAGCCTACCAGTTCTAAGGGAGAACCATATTTAATTGATGCATCTACCAATATATGCACTCAATATCAAATGGGCATTCCAGATAGGATGCTTTACTTATGGACACAGTTCCTTCCCCAAGATGCAACTATTGACATAAGGTGATAAATGTCCTTCCTTTTGGATATGTGTAATGAGGAGCACCATTTTGAGCTCCCTATAGATAGGATCCTATTAGATTCTAAAAATATATCACTACAATCCAATTATGGTTTGATCCTCAGAAGGTCACCCCCTTGCAAGCTAACACTAATTTTTTTTAATGGCTTTTGGAGTCATGCACCAAAACATACTTTTAGACTCTGTTGCATGTGATACAGAGAAAAACATGGCTAGGTAGTGGCTATGTATAAAAGATAGGTTTTTTCCTAGAAAGCACTTGTAGAATAAGTGGTTGTATTAAAACATCAAATAAAGGAGGCCATAGAGGCCAAGGTAAAAACTTTAAATTTTTTTAAATCAATTTTGGGCCAAGATCTAGCATTAGTAGATGGAGTACCTCTAGATGGGGATACCATGAATGGATGGGAGACCTTGGTGAATCTCTTTTTGAATCACTACAAATAATAACCTTCACCAAGTAATGAGACCTTAGTTTTAGTAGAGTAATTTTCTAAGGCCATAGAGGTGTGTAAGTGCACTCTCGAAGGAGTTGGGGAAGAAAACGCCATCTTGGATAGGATTTTTGAGAGATTAACATGACCTAATAAAATATTGGATGCTTAGATCCATGCAAAATAATCATAGATGAATTAGTCAATAGATGTTTCCCTCTTAATAAAGGATCATACTAAGCATTTGAAGGAATTCAAAGAGTCAAGTCTATGGAAGAGAAAATAAATGTATATCAATAGAAACTTAATGCCAATTTTGTAACTCTCTAAGGACAGGTTGTCAGTGAGGTCTTATCACTAGAAGAAATTTATAAGGATGCCAACACATCCCTAGACTAATCCCTAGAAGAGTACCCTAAAAAAGCTAGAAATATGAATAAATCAAAGGTGGCCATTGAATAAATAATGATAAATATGCTTGACACATTGTCACATTAGGACAATGTCAAGAACCAGATTGAACAAATTGGGCTTGAATTTTTTATGAAGGCCATAACCAAGACTTAATTTGGGATGGAATAAAAGAATAGTGTGTGGAGATGTTGGAACCCAAATTTTGACTAAGTATTTTGGTATTATGGCATGAAATTAGCATGACACTAGAGGAACACAAGCATATAAATATAAGGTCATGGAACTAACTTGGTGCAAAAGGATCGTGGTGTGAAAATAGAAAGGCACGAGAGGACAAGAGTGAAGAAGCATCATCATGTAAAGACCCAATCAAAATATAACTACAAATAACCTAAGATCATAAGACTTAAAACAATGGTGAAATAATTTGGGAGTGCATGGGAAGCTAAAGATGATTGAGGAGTGATTCTCAAAGGCCATCCAAACTTTATCCATCATGGTCTTTGCACTAGCCTATAAAGAGGAAGACACATGGCAACACAGATCTAGCATAAAATAATTATATAGGGGGCATAAAGCCCTAGGTCCTTAAGATAAAATAGTTGATAGATATCCATGACTCTTATTCCATAGAGAGTTCATTGGCCAATCACTCATGTCATTTATTATGTACCTACTTGGTTAGGGAAAAACAAGTATAAATACCACTATATGAAATCATTATAAAGTAACTAATATTGGATATCATTTTAGTGACTTATAATATAGATATTTAGATATTACAATCAATTTTGATGTTCATGTTCCAATTAATTGATAGTTATGTATTTTATAGTAGGTTTGCATTAATTAACTTGTAGTTGGAACTCATTATGATATTTATACTTTTACTTTTATAATCTGTGTAACAATGTTTGAACTCCATGGCATTTATCTATGTAACTATGGTTGTTGATCTTAATGAGACAAGGACCAAAGTAGTGTATTTCCTTTTCTATGTAATCTCTAATTAGATATAAGTGAAAACTCAATAAAATTACTAGTATATTACTACATAAATATTGGCCAAATTTGGCCCACATAAAAAGATTATACCTAAATATATCAATTGAGTAGATTTCTTGATTGACTAAACAATCAAATGACTTGAGAAAGTGAAGAATATGGACTAAACCATCATCAAATGTCATGCAAAAATAAATAGGTTGGTCTAGTTCCACACTTCACAAGTTCACTTAGGAGGTCTCTTAGAGCCAAAGGATTACACAAACATGAATTTATTAATGCCTTGAACATTCTCTACAAATTTCATGTATTGATGAGTTATCTATCTCAATATATAAGCATTCAAAGTTGAACTAGCAGAGTAAGACATGTATGGAGATGTAAAGTTAAAGCTATGACAAATAGTCATTTGAAGTCAAATGTTCCAAAGATGAACGCATGGATGATAAGTGTCCAAATATCAAAATATAAGATAAAATATAATGGCAAGTAATGATCTAACAAGTTAGTGGTTCCTAAAGATACAATGGCGTGTATTCAATCATACATTCATAGATCAATAACATGTGGGGATTTAATAGGTAAAAGGGTATATATAATGAGATCAATAATCTAAATTCAATCAAATAAAAATATCCAATGGTACATAGATGAATCTAAAGTTAGTGGGTCTAAACAGATCAAAAAAGCATGTTCACTCGTACAAAGTAAATTTGATGGCGATTTGGTGGGTCAAAATGTTAGTGGATATTAAGATCAAATGCATGGGTTACAAGTGTATTAAGCACATTAAAATTGTAGGAGATCTATGGCTCACGTTTATTCATATAAAGAAAGATCAATAGTGCAATCAAGGTCAACAATTTGATGGACAATGAACAAAGGTGAGCCCAAGAAACTCCTGGTGGAGGTCAATGAATCTATTTTCAACCGAAGCAAGAAAATGCATAAGATTTAAGTTCAAATATGATTTAGGTTGAGCCATAATGGATATTTTAGGGATTGATCATATCCATTAGAGTTCAATAGAGTTAAAATAGGTATTTCTAGGCCTAATAAAGATCAATGATGGGCAACTAGCTGTTGAAATGAGATCAAACAACTTGTGTACTCCATTCCAATGATAATTATATAAAAACCAATAAATGAATTGATTTCCAATCTATAGTAATCTATGTTCATATTTTGAATTAAGGGTATATATTTGTGATTATGGGAAGGAATCTCATCTTTTGACATAACCATATCTTTGATAAATAGTTGCTTGAATTAGACATGACGATGGTGGTGTCATATCCATGAATATGAATATTTTGTTTTCACAAGCAGGTCAAGTGGGAGATGATGTAGAAGATCAAAGCAAAGGAATTTGGGGATTGGAGAATAGATTAGAACATTTAATTCTTCTTAGAGCCTTTGAATATTTTCCTTTCTTGGTAATATCATGGCCCATCATCTTCAAAACACATTCTTATTTTCTAGTGCATTCTCAACTAGTAAGAATATCTTGAAGACTATTGGAGAAAATGTAGGTTAACTTGTTGATGAAAGGCTAGTCTAGATTGGATTAATTATGATGGAACATTCATTAAAAGGTGGTAGATCATTGATTATTCTTGGTTAACATGTTCCCTCTTCTTTCTTCACCTTTTCTCTATATCTTCCATCCTCTCTCTCTCTCTAACTCTATTGGATTCTAGACTCTCATAAGGAATATTTGATCTTGAAGAGTAGGGGACTCTCTAAGATATTGTAAAATATGCTCATCTTGATTAGACCAAACCATGTCAAGCATTTTTAAGTACTACCTATTGAAGCAATAAAATAATTTATTTTCTTATCTCTTACTTTAGATCTATGTTGAGTGAGTTATGCATGATTACATAGTGAAAGAGAATATTCCTCATCCATTATCCTCCTCTTTGACCTCCTTTAGGGTGCTTTCAATTTGTCTATAGGTATAGATTAGTGTTCTTTCTACTATTGATTTAAGCTCTTGATGAGTCTTAGAACTCCTCTTTGTTTGCATTCATTGCTTCTTGAACCTAGTATATGAAATACTTATGTAATTACCTAGATTTTGAGGTTATGTGAGCTATCATTATCTTATGTAGATCTAGTGTGAGTTCAAGCTTATGAGAGCTTCCCATTTTTATTTGGTGAATCAAATTTTAGCCTTTTTAGGAGCCTGTTTCCCCTTTCTAACCTTTTATGTAGGTTCAACCCTATTATAGGATACCCATAGCTTGAGGTTTTTCCCATAGTATGACTAGGAGTGGGAGAGCCTGAATAAATCCTCCACAAAAGTGCAATCTCATGTCTCAATAGTTTCTAGCATGCCTAGTGGGACTTACTACATTATTCACTAGTGAAGATTTTTGATGTTCTCTTCATCCAATCAGTCTTTAGAGGCAAGTTTTCAAACATTAATGGTGGCTCAAAGCATCTATAAACTATTTTAAGTAGACTAAATGCCTAATCATTGTAATATAATATGTATAATAAACCATCTTTTGATCAATATACTTATTATCTACCTAAACATCACACTTATCAGGAAATAATGTTTATGTGTTCCCCTCAAGTGTCCTTTAAAAAACCTATCATCCCTATAATGTATTTTTCCCTCTTCCCACTCCTATATATGACCAAGGTCAGCCTCCTTTGCATTTAAATCAATATTCTAATTCCCCTTGTCAAGACTAGGCTTATCTTGTTACATCCTTATCAGGAGTCAAGCCAACATTATCAGTTTATATTGAGTTCATAAGGGATATTGATAGGTGTTTGGAGTTTTCTCCAGTCATCCCTATCCATGTTCTACGAAATGCAAGGAGTTTTTTTAGTTGGTCAAGAATAGATGGTCAATTTTTGAGGGTGAACAATGTTCATTTTGTGAGAATGAAGACATAATAATGATGAGAAGCTTGGTCCAAAATGTAGACAGTGTGTTGATATATTATGAAGAGAAATAGGCTTATTTGGATCATTATTATCTGTCCTCTCCCTTCCAAGAGCCTCAATATCAATCTTTAAGATTTCTTGATCAACCCCTTAGTCAACCTTATCAAAGTCCATCCTTGTCATAACTCAAAAAGATAATACTGGACCAAGGTAAAACAATCATGAAAATTAATGACGGGATTAAACTTGGAAAATAATTCCCTATTCATGCCATGGAGGGGATAGGGATCTTCTTGTATGAGTTTTGGAATGTGTGGGCACTAATTGAGGAAGTTTACTATCCATAGGTTGAGAAGCAAGAATTGAAAGGGTGGTTATTATCCATTGAAAAAGTGTTTGAGTGGTGGGAGAAAGAGTATGTCAAACCTGAGCCAATCAGTTTTCCCTCTCCTACCCTTATGACCATTACCACTCAATAGAATAATCCATTACATCATGGATATTCTCTAACACATTTGACCGTAGCTATGCCATGCCCTCACTTGTGAGGCCATCCTATCCTATAACCATTCAAAAGGAATAAAAAGTGTTTGTTCCATACTCATTTCCATTATGAAAATTAATTTAGAAGGGCATAAAGGAGGAGGTGTTGGTTGTGGAGGTCCAATAACTAGTTCAAGAGCCACCAAAGAAGCCATTCAAAATCCTTAGCTAGAAGTATACTCTCCTAAGATGTAAGCAAAGTGAACGTATTTACCCTCCCACCATCTCCCTCTTGGGTAAAGAGTCTATATTAAAAAGGATAGAGGAGGAGCTTATAGTCATAGGTGATCCTAAAGAGGACAATTTAAGTGTCTATGATGAGTATATCATAATAGAAAACCCACTTCATTCAAAATGGGAAGAATCAAGTTTGAACCAACCTTCTTGGTATGGCTTTGACACTAATGAACTAGATCTTGATGGGGACAATCCTCAAGTTTAAAATAGAGTAGACTTTGAATGGACTACTGAAGGTCCATTCTACATAGATCAAGAAGAGGATCAGAATTAGGTGCTTGAGGTTGGTCCACTTCAAGATGAGGTGTTAGTTGAGGATAGCCCCAATATGTTGGGGTAAGAGGAAAGAAAATTAGAGCTTGAGAAAAATAGGTGTGATATTTCAGACCTTGGATGGTTAATTCAACCCTCATTTGTAGTTAAAGATCAAGATGAAATATTGATTGAGGTAGATGAAAGAGATATCTCAAATGCTTAAGAGATATAGTTTGATGAACACACTAGTGAAAAATTTGAAGGGTTGTGGTAGAGGTTCAATGTCATAACCAAAGATTCAGAAGAGATTAAGGGACACATCCTTCTTCCAAGAACTTATGAGCATGATTATATAAGCATGATCAATCCTAATTTTCATAAGGATAAGGGGGAAGGATATGGTATTTTTGAACCACCAAGTTAACCAAGTGCAGTTGCTCCCAAGAGCCTAAATGAAGTCTTCATGTAAGGCTTTCTCAAGGGTGATGAACAACATCAAGTAAGTGATCCTGCAGTCCAAAATGAACTAAGATTAGAATACTTGGACTATTATATCTATGTTGGAGGCATGATTGTTACTTTTCATCCATTAGAGAGCACATCAAATGGATTGGTCATCAAGCTACCTAGTTTACCAATTTTGGTACCTCTAAAGCAAGGTATTTTTCATCTTGGTTTGTTACAAGTGAATGATACTCAAAGTTTTCCATTTCACCTAAGAGGGAAGTGATTGTAAATTATTTTAAAATATTTTATATATTATATTATATTTCATTCTTTTCTCTAATTTCTTGTGTGCACATTTATTTATTAGGTTAGTTGCCCTTGCTTTGTTTAGATTAGTTTCCTTTCCTGTTGTGTGTTTCCTTTTCCAAATTTCTTTGGGAACTTTGTTTTATTTTGTTTATTTTAGTCCTTGTTGCTTTGAGAGAGGGTTTTCAAGAAAGGGGTAGACTTGCATAATTTCATGTCAACTAAGAGCAAAGACTTGTGACTCCATTCCTAGTGGATCAAACAAGGCAACTAGTCTAGGTTCTCAAGCATAGTAGGCATGTTTCCCTATGACTCACCAAAGATGTTGGAAAAATTTGGCCCACATAAAAATATTTTTATTAGATAAATCAGTTGATCAGAGTTCATAATTGAAAAAATGATCAAATTACTTGAGCAAGTGAAGATGGATGAGACAATCATCAAATGTTATGCAAAAATGGATAGGTCAATCTAGTTGCACACTTCACAAGTTCACTTAGGAGGCCTCTTAGAGCCAAAAGATTTCATGCCTTGAAAATTCTATGAAAATTTTATTTCTTGATGAGTTATCTATCTCAAGGTATAAGCATTTAAATTTGAACTAGCAGAGTAAGATGTGCACATGGATGTCAAGTTAAAGCTATGACAAATAGTTGTTTGAGTTTAAATTTTACAAGGATGAATGCATGGATGATAAATGTCCAAATATTTGAATATAATATCAAATCTAATGATGAGTGGTGATTTAATAAGTTAGTGGGTCTCAAAGATCTAATGGCACACGTTCAATCGTACATTCATAGATCAATGACATGTGGGCAGTCAATAGGTCAAAAGGTCCCTAAAACAACATCAACAATCTGAATTCAATCAAATAAAAATATTTAATAGTATGAAGATGAAGCTTAAGTTAGTGGTTCTAAGTAGATCAAGGAAGCACATTCACTCGTATAAAGTAGATCTGACAGTAAGTAGTGGGTCAAAAAGTTAGTGGATCCTAAGAGCAAATGCATGGGTGATAAGTGTCTTAAGTGCATTAAACTGGTAGAAGATATATAACTTGTGTTCATTCATATAGATAAAGATCAATAGTGAAAATAAGGTCAATAATTCGATGGTTAATGAAAAAATGTGATCCTAGGAGAATTCTGGTGGAGGTTGATGAAGTTGTGTTTGACCCAAGCAAGAAAATGCATAATAGTCAAGTTCAAAGATGATACAAGTTGAACTAGAATGGATATTTTAGGGATCAAGCATCACCATTAGAGATTAGTAGAGGGAAAATAGGTCTTTATACACCTAATAGAGATTAGAGATGGGCTTCTATCTATTGAAATGAGATCAAATAACCTATGTATCTCCATTTGAATGATAACTATATGAAAACCAATAAATGAATTGGTTTTTAATCTATAGTAATCTATGTTTAGATTTCAAATTAAGGGTAGATATTTATGATTATGGGAAGGCATCTCATCCTTTGATATAACCATATCTTTGACAAAAATCTACCTAAATTAAACACAACCATGGTGATTTTAGATATATGAATATGAATATTTTATCTTCAAAAGCAGGTCAAGTGGGAGATGGCATAGAAGATCAAAGCAAAAATATTTAGGGATTGGAGAATACAATAGAACATTTTATTCTTCTTAGAGCATTTAAGGATTTTCCTTTCTTGGTAAGATCATGACCCAACATCTTCAAAATAGATTCTTGTCTTCTAGTGCATTTATCAGCCAATGATAAGAGATTGAAGACTATTAGATAAAATGTAGGTTAACTTGTTGATAAAGGGCTAGTCTGGATTGGATTAAGTATGATGAAGCATTTATTGAAAAGTGGTCTCTCATTGATTATTCTTGGTTAATGTGTTCCCTCTTCTCTCTTCACCTTTTCTCTATATCTTCCATCCTCTCTCTCTCTCTCTCTGAATCTGTTAGATTCTAGACTCTCACAAGGACTCTTTGATCTTGAAGAGCAAAGGACTATCTGAGATATTACAAAATATGCTCATCTTGATTACACTAAACCTTATCAAGAATTTGTAAGAACTACCTCTTGATGTAATAAAAGACTTTATTTACCTATCTCTTGCCTTGAATCTATGTTGAGTGAGTTGTACATGATGGTATAGTGAAGGAGAATCTTCCTCGTCCATTTTCCTCATTTCTGACCTCCTTTAGGGTGTTTTCAAGATGTCTACAGGTCTAGATTAGTGTTCTTTTTGACATTGATGTATGTTCTCAATGAGTCTTATAAATAATCTTTATTTTGATTCATTTCTTATTAAACCTAATATATTAAATACTTATGCAATTAGCTTGATTTTGAGGTTATGTAAGATAACATTGTCTTCTGCATATCTAGTGTGGGTTCAAGCTTATGGGTTTTCCTATTTTTATGTGGTGCATCACCTTTTATCCTTCTTAGGATCCCTTTTCCCTATGAAAAAATTATTTTAGGTGATCCATCATAAGGAATCCAACCTTATTTAGAGGTTCAAACCTATTTTAGGATACCCATAGCTTGGGGTTGTTCCCATATTATGACTAAGAGTGGGGAAGCCTAAATAACTCCTCTAAAAGGGTGCAATCTCACATCTCAACCAGAGCATAACCCATGAGAATTAGTCTCTTATTGAACTCTTTGAGTACACAAGACCAAAGCATTACATTAAGGGCTTGTGTGCTAGCTCATTGGGGCTACACTTTAGCACTTGAAAATGTGATTAAAGAATAGAAACCCAACAAAAACTTATAAGATAATATTGTGACTATAGATCTAAAATTTTGTGTATTGATTGTAGATATATCTAGGGATATTACCTTTCCCTCTTGTATATAGAAAACATCCAAACACAGACATAAAATATTCAAAAGGTCAAAGGTTAGTAGGATTGCTTGATGGTTTTAACTAAAAAGGCAAAATTGTTATTTGTAAAGGCAATATCACATTTTTTATGACAACATCACAATTGTATATTAGTGATATTATTTTAAAATAAATTGACTTGTTAGGGTTAGAAATATTCAAGTTTCTTCCTTCCCTGCAAGACAAAATAGGTTAATAGAGACCCACAAAAAGCTTAAATGTCTATGTTAAACTAGTTATTTTAACTTAAAGCATATTTATTTTAATATTACAATTTATTTGTCAAAATCATAGGTTTTTTTGGAAAATCACCTTTTACAAATATGAGGTATTACAAATGTTAGAAATCTCTCAAAATAACAAACTGTTAGCAATCAAAAGGATGGTTAGTACAAAATTGCTAATTTTATGACAAAACTACAGATGGAATATCATGATTTGTAAAACAAAATCACTTTTCACTTGTACATGAAAATTTGATCAAATTCTAAACTTGTTCTTTATCCAATCAGTCTTGTAAGCTATCAAAACACTTCTAACCGTTAAGGTAGTTAAATGGAAGGGGTTCCCCCATCATGGTTGCTAATGTATGATTGTATTTTTGAGTTATTGATCAAAATTACTAAACCTAACAACACAATAACATCAAAAGGATGGAAATAAAAGAACAATCAGTAATTAAGAATGAAATATTACCATCACCTTTTCCCTTATGGCTTCTCTCCAAGATCTTTAAACTGATTCCAATACAAAGTTAATTGAATATGGATTAATAGTTAATACAATAAGATTAATAGTTAAGTAGGCTTATTAGTAGGTTAATAGGGTAATTAATTAGTTATATGGGTATAGAAAGGTTTATGGGGTGAATAGAATATTGTATAGGAAGTAGGATTTTAATTAATTAGTTAGGATTATGATTATTAGATAAATTAGTAGGTTTAATAAAATTATTAAGATGAATAGATTTGGGTGCATATAAATAGTAACATTCTTTATTAACTAAATATTATTTGTTGTGACATGAAAAAATGGTTTGGGTCTGCAACTTGTCACCGAGCTAGGGCAGTCGTGCCCTAGCTTGTTTCTACCATATTAGTGATTGTGTAGGAGGGGTGTGGTTGACTGATTGTGTGGGGTGGGGAGCTATAGATTCCATTGTTGTGGACTGTTTAAGGAAGAGCATGGTTATGGCTCGGAGTGAGCCTTCTAAGGCTGTGCCTGGTAGAAGTTTTCATGAAGTGGTGGGCTTGAATATGCCAGGATAAGAAGGGAGGATATTTGGAAATGCATTCTTTTCTCAGACTACAAGTGCTACAAATTTGAGCTCACCTAGGGGATCTCAGATCATGAAGACTAATGGATGCCTTGAGTGGTGAAAAGAGAGACCCAAACTGGTAATCCCTTTTGATATGATCATTGAAGATGTTGAATATTACACCAAGCATTCGTTGTATTGCAAGTTTTTGGGATTGAGAGTCTCTCTTCAATTTTTGGAGAGTTGGGCTCAGAGAGTGTGGGAACCAGAGGGTAAAATGGAGGTCACATTACTGGCAAACAATTTTTTCATGGTTACATTTCTTTGCTTGGCTGATCAAAATAGGGTTTTTGAGGGTGGGCCCTATTTTTATAATCAAGTTGGGCTTTTTGTCAAACCATGGCATGCAAGATTTAATCCTTCTAAGGAACTACCAAATAGGATTTTGATGTGGGTTTGGTTACCCATATTTCCTATAGAATGTTGTCAAGAGGATGTTCTTCAGATGTTAGCTTCGATGCTCAAAAGGCTGGTGGGGTCTTCAACACAAACCTTAGGTAAGAAAGTTATGACTTTTGCTCGAATCTGCATGGAAATTGACTTGAGTAGACCACTACCATATGCGATGGAGATGTATGCAGGATCATATTCCTGGGTGCAACAACTAGACTATGAGACCCTTCCTTTTAGGTGTCACCTTTGTCATGAATATGGCCACCTAGTGTGAAGATGCCCAAATGCCAAGCCAGTGGAATAGCAACTTCTACCTCCACCTTTTCCTAGTAACACTTCTGGTGTTGATAAAGGGAAGAAGGCTGGTGCTGGTGAGGGTAAGGATGCTAAGGGTTTTGTTTAGGTTAAGGCTTGAAACTAAAATAGAGGTCAGAAGAGGACCCCAATGGAGTGACAAGATGGGGATACTTTTAATAGGTTTGATGTCTTTGATGAATTGGTCCAACAAGAAGTTAACCCAAGATTAATTAGTGTAGAGCAGCTTGTAGTGGGGTCAAGACCGGAGATTAATTCTTCTACTCCTCACTCTACTCTTCATGAGGAAGTTGCCTTACCTATGGTCATGGATGGGTAGCCAGGGGAATAGATGATTTTGGAGCCAAATGTTGATTTGGGACAAGGTGTAGAGGATGGGGATCATTCAGCATGGACTGCAGTTGCAGATATGGATAAGCGAGGTAAATATTCTCCTCATTTGGGCATTCTTCAAAATGATGGTAAGAAAGGGGTTTCAGAGAAAAGTGTTAAATTGGGATGAAAGAAGGGCATAGAGAAGATTAAGATGATAGGGAAGACTTTGGTAGAGTCAGGATCTATTAAGACCTTAGACCCCCACTTTTTGACTCCTTTGAAATGATCATTATTTCTTGGAATGTAAGGGGCTTAAACAGTGGCCCTAGACAAAAAGCTATTCAAGAATTAGTTAGAAGTCATTCTCCTAATGTTCTCTTTCTTTAGGAGACTAAGGTTTTTATGGAATATATGATGAGTATCGCACTAAAGTTATGGAGGCATGGTATATGTCAGTGCATTGGAGCTTAGGGATCTTCGAGGGGTGTGGCATGTCTCTGGAACCTGAGTAAGATCCAACTCGTGTCCTGGATTTCCTTTAAGTCCTCCTTATCTATGGTTTCTTTGTGCATTGAGTCGGGTGAATCTGTCCTTTTTTCTAATGTCTATGCCCCTATAGATTTCCAAGGTAAACTTCTTGTATGGAATAATATTCACTTGGTTCATAGTTTATTTCCTTACCTGTAATGGATTACTACTAGAAACTTTAATGTTATTCTAGATTTAATGAAAAAATGGGGAGGTAATGCAAGATTGGATCCTTCTTCTCTCTTACTCTAGGATAATATTTCAGCTCTCAATCTTGTGGATATCAAGCCTAGAAATGGTCGCTTCACTTGGAATAATAGAAGGGTGGGGGACAGGTGCATTGCTAAACAAATAGATTGATTCATGACCTCCTATTTTTAGGTGGGTGGATTTTGGTCTTCTAGCTTTGAGATATTAGATTAGAGAGGTTCAGATCATTGGCCCATAAATCTTACCATTTCTTCAGCCCACTTGCCTCAGAAGTCACCTTTCAAGTTCTAACTCATGTGGCTCAGGGACCCGAACCTATTTTGACGATTTGCTGAATGGTGGAGGATAGGTAGGCATGTTTTTGGTATAGTAATGTATATTTTTGATAAGCTCCTCCAATTTGTTAAATATCATCTCAAATAGTGGAACCGACAAAGCTTTGGGAACATCTTCCAAGTGAAAAATGAGGCTCAAATGGAGTTGAATGACATTACCAGATTGATTAGGGAGGAGGGGATGTCTAAGTTTTTGTTGAGAGAGGAAGCTAGGGCTTTAAAAACATTGGAGGAATGGGAGCTAAGAGAGGAAATCTTTTGGAAATAAAAAGCTCAAATTGAGTGGCTATAAGAGGGGGATAAGAACACTACCTTATTCAATTTAGTGAGAGCCAGATAGCATGGTAATTTGATAACATCTTTGGTGACAGACAGGGGAGAGATTATCTCTTCTAAGAAGGATATTTTTAATGAAACAGTGCAGTATTTTGCTTCTTTATTTAAGGAGGAATCGCATGGGGACTTGGTTGTAGAGGCTCAGGTCCTCTCTTGTAATCCTTCTTTAGTTTCTCTGGAAATGAAAGAGCAGCTTATGAGTGCCATATCCTTGCAAGAGTTAGAGAAGATTGTTTTCCTGATGCAAAAAGGAAAGGCTCCTGGTCCAAATGGTTTCTTGATTGAATTCTTTTAAGAATTTTGGAAAATTATCAAATTAGACTTATTGGCAGTTGTTCAAGAATCCCAGAAGAACAAGCAAATACTCTGGGCCCTGAACTCTACCTTCCTGGCTCTCATTCCCAAGGGGGAGGGGGCTGATCGATTAAGTCAATTTCACCCCATTTCCCTTTGCAATGTAATTCATAAAATTATATCTAAGTTGATTGTTGAAAGGTTAAAAAAGTGGCTAACAGTGCTAATTTCTAAGGAGCAAAGTGGCTTTGTGGAAGGTCATCAGATTTTGGATGGGGTGGTGGTGGCTACAGATACTATCCATTCCATGACCAAGTCTAAAGATAAGGCTATGTTCATCAAGTTGGACATGTCCAAGGCTTATGATAGAGTTCATTGGTCCTTCCTCTAGAGGTTTTTGGCTGCCTTTGGTTTTGAGGAGGATTGGATTCACTAGGTTATGAGCTATGCGAATTTGACTTCTTTCTCAGTTTTGATTAATGGTGAGCATTCTAATCTCTTTGGGGCCTCTCAAGGTTTGTGGCAAGGTGACCCTCTCTCTCCTTACCTATTTCTTCTTTTGGCGGAAGGCTTGGGATGGTTGATTAAAAGGAATGTTGATGGTGGCATTATTTAGGGATGGCAATGGGGAGGGGGCCTTCCTGTACAATCTCACCTATAGTTTGTGGATGACACAGCTTTGATGGGCATGGTGACTATTAGGGAGGCATCTAATATTCACAAAGGCTTGGATGCTTACCTTGCTGCCTCAGGATAGTTAATTAATGAGGGTAAGTCTTCAATTTTTTTCTTCAACACTCCACCATCCATTCAATGAAGAGTGGCTCATATTCTGAGGTTTCAAATTGGGAGTCTTTCATTGCTATATCTTGGCATCCCTATCTCTACTGGAAGTTAGTCTAAGGATTTGTGGTAGGTGATTTTGGACAAGTTTTGAGTCAAAGTGAATCATTGGACCCATCATTGGCTATCCTTTGCTAGTCGGGTCCAGCTGATTCAATCGGTGGTGTAGGATCTTCCTCTCTATAGGTGTATGATCTAGGTGGCACCGATGAGCTTTGTGAAGGACCTTGATTCCTTAGCAAGATATTTTTTATGGGCTCATAATTTATCAATAACTAAGTGGAGCCTTATTAAGTGGGAGGTTGTTTGTAGCCCAAAAAGGTTTGGTGGTCTTGGATTACGGTAGTCATTGTTGGCTAGTACTGCTCTGGCAGCCAAATTTTATTAGCAATGGTGTATGGAATAGGACTAGGTGTGGGCCAGGATCTTATCCTAGACATACTTTTATAGGATCCCCTGGAAGGATATCCCATGGTATATCTTGACAAGGAAAGGCTCAGTGATTTGGACTACTCTCAAGAAAGGAGCTACACTGATTAAGAGTGGCCTATTCTAGATTTGCAAGAGTGGGGTAGAGGCACATTTTTGGCATGACTCTTGGGATGGCTACCCTCCCATAGTTACCCAATTTCCTCACTTGAGCATTTTGTCCTAGAGGTTTAGTGAAGCTGGGTGGACTAGGGTGTGTGACTACAAGTCCCTTTCCCTTCATGGGCAGCTGGTAGAAGCAAGATGGAAGACCCCGAAGGAGTGGCCAATTTTTGGGCTAGAGGTAAAGTGTGTTGAGCTACATTACATTCTTTCCTATGGCAATTGTAGTTCACTTATGGATAGTAACATGTTATCCTGGTCCCCTAATCCCAAGGGGAAGTACACTGTGTCTTTTGGTTATCAGGAGTTGATTTCTCAGCAATTTGATGGGGGGGAAGTTCATTAGTGGAAAAAAGTCTGGAACAAATTCTCTTGGCCGAAGTGTAATTATAACATGTTATCCTGGTCCCCTAATCCCAAGGGGAAGTACACTGTGTCTTTTGGTTATCATGAGTTGATTTCTCAGCAATTTGATGGGGGGGAAGTTCATTAGTGGAAAAAAGTCTGGAACAAATTCTCTTGGCCGAAGTGTAATTACTTTATTTGGACATTGGTTTAGAATAGATGCTTGACTTGGGATAATATTCGAAAGAGGGGCTTTTTTGGTCCTTCAAGGTGTGTTCTTTGTTGTGGTGAGGAGGAGGATTCTCCACACCTATTCTTCTGCTACCCCTTCACTCTACAACTACGGTATTTCTGGTGGGATGTGTGGAAGTGTCAATGTATTCACACATCCTCCCTAGTAGATTTTTGGATGAGATTGGGAAGACCCCCCTCTTCGGCTCCCTTCTTGCAGGATGCTTGGTACATTGGTCCTATATTTCTACTTTGGCAAGTTTGGCTGGAAAGGAATCAAAAAAATTTTTGGGGTGAAAAATTGGGGATTCAACAAGTTTGGATTAGAATTAAAGGAATGATCCAAAAGACTAATGAAATTAAGAGTGAGATTATTTTGCCTCTGAAGAAAGGTGATGCTGAGATGGTAGACAGGTTTGGCATACAAGGTATATCTTTGGCCTCATCTTGCATCAGGAGAGGTAGACATGGGAAACAAAAAGTTTAGCAGATGGGGAGATGGTTGCCCCCTCCCGCTAGTATTTTGAAAATTAATACAGACGGCTCTTCCAGGGGTAATTCAGGTTTGGCTGGGATCGGTGGAATTGGTAGGGATTCTTTTGGATTAGTGATTTTTATTTTCTTGGCTAATAAGGGAGTATAGACTATTAATAGGATGGAAGGGTTGGCTATCCTATATGCTTTGAAGTGAGCTTATGCTTTATGGTGGAGGAAGGTGATTTGTGAAGCTGACTCTCAAGTCCTGGTCAATTTTCTCATTGAGAGGAAGATTTTAGATGTGAGCTAGCAATTGTCTATGATAGTGCAGCAAATATTACAGATTAGTTCCTTAATGGATTCAATGTCTTATGCCCATATTCCAAGGGAATGGAATAGGGCGGCCGATTGCCTAGAAAAATGGGCGTCAGAAGATACAGATGGATGGAAGATTGATGAATGGGTGCAGATGCCCTACGAGTTATGTCGAGACCTGGAGAGGATACTTTTAGAAGATGAAAGTGGTATGGGGGAGTGATGGTCTTGTTCTTGTTTTTTCTATGGTTTCTGGTGGTTCCTGGGGCTTAGGCCCTTTGCTATTTTGTATCTAGCTGTTCTAAGTTTTAATAAAGTTTTTACCCATTTTCTTAAAAAAATATATTATTTCTTGTGATAATAAATTGGATTAGTGGAGCCTAAATCAAGTGAGGTCATAACTAGATCCACATAATGGGTGACCAAACATATGGTAGTGTTAGAGAGTGAGAGAAATTAGGGTTTTAATAATAAATAAATAAAAATAAAAATAAAAATTTGGGGTAAAAGTTCAAAACCAATTTAGGGTTGTGAAGTTTCATTTTTTCCTCCAAGCTCTTGCCTCCATAAATATTGTTGTTACTAGGGGAGCTAAATAAAGAAGGGAGAAGAAAGCTGGTGAAAGGAAATCAGTTAAAAGAACCAAATTTAGGTGTATTTAGGCAAGGGAACTCTCCCTCATAGATCTATCTATTCTTTTTCTCAGACTTACAAATGGGGTAAGTAATGGATGATAGTTTTGTTTTAATTTTTTATTTAGGTAATTTTTGTTTGTTGGGTTGTTTTACATTCTAAATATATTGAAAACCCCTCTATTTGGACTATTGGTTGGACATGGTTAAGATAATGGAGTATACATTTATTATATATACCTCCATTCCTATATGTATGATAGGACCGAAACTCCCCAAAGCTCTGACACAACTTGTCAGATTTAAGAGCACACATGATTACCATTGTATAAGCAATTAAACATGCAGAATAACCAGAAGAACAAATAACTATCAATGAGAAAACACACAGAATATGAGAGGCAACACACAATTGTATTCAACTCATTACAAAGGAAATTACAATAAAGAGATCACACTCTTCTTCCACTCTGTGAGGCTTCCTCCTCAAGGGCTCCAAGTAATCTTCCCACCTGAGTAATCTTCTCTCATAGGTCACAACACACAGCTAACACAAGCTGTTGTTCACCTCATTGCACATCTTTACAATCAAGTACACAACCGTACTCCAAGTAGATCTCTCCATGATCCTGCTGATGTATTGCTATCACCTTGGATCTAGCTCCCCCACCGATCTTCTTTTTGACCCTCACATACACACATCCCTGCATATCAAACCTGATCTTACTTATACATACATGGGGAATCCTACTTGATTCCACCATGGGAAGAACTCTCCAAGCTTCACATAGCTCTTCTCCAAATTATCCACTTAACAATACAACCCATGAGTCTATTATATAGATCTCATGCATACACAAATTAGACTTGCAGCTCAAGGCTTCGAACAAGCCTTTAACATGCAAACTTCGTGTTCACTCAACTGACTATTTGTCAACAGCAGTTCAGACTGCCACAGGTGACCGACGTCGGTCCCTGCCTTCCTGGAGGTGACCAATGCCGGCTGATCTTCTGCCGATGCCGGTTTCCCTTCTGCGTCCCATGACCATCATCAGTGTGGCCTACCGATGCCGGTGACTGCATACGCTAGAAACCCTCCTATTTGCCTTAAGGTGTAGCTTTTAGCTCCACACCCTAACAATCTCCCACTTGGAGATAAAGAGCTGCACCTGTACCCAAAACCAGTACTCTATCCAATCTGCATCCTGGCTTGTATTCCTCTTCAAGCTCCCACTTGAAGACAACCCACCACACTCCTTGTGGTGATAAACCTGTGCCTAATTTTCTTCATTCTCATTGTACCATCTTCTGCCTTGCTATACTCCCACTCAAACAGCAACCCCTGTGAGTAACCTGTAATCAACAAACACTTAACAGATTTGGGACATCTGTTAGTCAAACTCGCTCTGAGAACGTCCAACCTCACTCTGATACCAATTGATAGGACTGAAACTCCCCAAAGCTCTGACACAACTTGTCAGATTTAAGAGCACACATGATTACCATTGTATAAGCAATTAAACATGCGGAATAACCAGAAGAACAAATAACTATCAATGAGAAAACACACAAAATATGAGAGGCAACACACAATTGTATTCAACTCATTACAAATGAAATTACAATAAAGAGATCACACTCTTCTTCCACCTCTGTGAGGCTTCCTCCTCAAGGGCTCCAAGTAATCTTCCCACCTGAGTAATCTTCTCTCATAGGTCACAACACACAGCTAACACAAGCTGTTGTTCACCTCATTGCACATCTGTACAATCGAGTACACAACCATACTCCAAGTAGATCTCTCCATGATCCTGCTGATGTATTGCTGTCACCTTGGATCTAGCTCCCCCACTGATCTCCTTTCTGACCCTCGCATACACATATCCCTGCATATCAAACCTGATCTTACTTATACATACATGGGGAATCCTACTTGATTCCACCATGGGAAGAACTCTCCAAGCTTCACATATCTCTTCTCCAAATTCTCCACTTAACAATACAACCCATGAGTCTATTATATAGATCTCATGCATACACAAATTAGACTTGCAGCTCAAGGCTTCGAACAAGCCTTTAACATGCAAACTCCGCGTTCACTCAACTGACTATTCGTCAACAGCAGTTCAGACCGCCACAGGCGACCGACGTCGGTCCCTGCCTTCCTAGAGGTGACCGACACCGACTGATCTTCTGCCGATGCCGGTTTCCCTTCTGTGTCCCCTGATCGTCGTTGGTGTGGCCTACCGATGCCGGCGACTGCATATGCTAGAAACTCTCCTGTTTGCCTTAAGGTGTAGCTTTTAGCTCCACACCCTAACAATGTATATATTTTTATTGAATAAATATGTATGTATATATAAATATTTATAATGATACACATATATACATATAATCTACACATATAAGAGCTTTTAATCATATTATATGTCTTCTAGATATATACTCTATACATATATTTTGTATATAAATATTCTATACATTTTTTTAATTTTGTGTGTATATATGTATAATCTTATTAAAATGGATGGATATAAATAAAAATAAGAATAAAAAATATATAATAAAAAAATGATAAAGCTGTTGTATATTTTATACATCACTATTTTCTATATTTAAAAATAATAAAAATGTAAATAATAATAATAAAATGGGAGGGAAGACAATTAAGCCGACTCCTACCCCCTCCCATGGTAGGGAGGGAGGAGTGGTCGAACAATTTGCCCTACCCCTTACCCCCCTCAGCACCCTAGCTGATAGCCATGGCTATGGCAAGGCCTCATGGCCCAACCACTGGCCACTCGCCGTAGGCCTAGGGTTTATATATATAATTTGTTAATATATTTTACATTATTTATTTTATAATTTATTTGAATAATTTATATTTCATATTGTTTAATTTATATTAATTTATAAATTATAATATATATTTTATAATTTATCTTTTATCTTACCCTTAATGATTGAATAATCGTAGTTAAGTAGGATATATATATATATATATATATATATATATATATATATATATATATATATATATTATACTGTTACAATTGATGTCATGGTATTATAATACTATTAATATATAAAAATTGAAACATGCATATGAACAAGTATGGGGTACAAATAAATGGAAGTATGTAAAATAATAATTAAATGTAAAAGTGTAGTGGTCGAAATATAAGCGATTAACACATCAAGTGTTATGAGTGGTGTATCAAATAGTACAAATATATTTTAGAGAGTATTTTGTGTAATGTTCATGATTAGTAAAAATATGAGATTGACATATCAAGATTTAATAAACAATATGTAATTTAATAGGTAGAAATTGATATGATATAATGTAAGTGGTAGTAAAGAGTTAAGTTCAATCAATGTTTACATAATCAATATTAAGAACAACAAAATATTAGTGAATATAAATGGGATATATAGAGAAATCAGTATATTATTATCTATCTACTTCTTATTACATTTTTACACACACACACACACACACACACACACACACACACACACACACACACACACACACACACACACACACACACACACACACACACACACACACACACACATATTAGAATGAATGTTGAATTTTTATTGTTATCTTGTTTATGCCTCTGATATAGAAAAAATAAAGAATAATGTGTGAGGGCATTTTTACTTGTTCAACGTAAGTTGATCCATCGGTGTCTATGTCTTAATTTAGGAAAAGAATTACTAGTGACAAATATAGTATAGAGATATTAGGCTTGTAGCATTTTAATAAATAAAAAAGATTTGATATATATATATATATATATATATATATATATATATATATATATATATATATAATCTTATTTATTTGTTAATATATTTTGCATTATCTAATTTTATAATTTATAATTTATTTGAATACTTTATATTTCATATTGTTTGATTTATATCTTATAATATTTAATTTATAATTTATAATCTATAACTTAAAATCTATAATTTATATCTATATTTATAAATTATAATATATATTTTATAATTTATCTTTTATTTTACACCTAATGATTGAATAGGCATAGTTAAGTGGAAAATGAATATAATGTAATGTGTATATACATAGAATAACACTTATAATAAATAAGCTTATGCATTGATATTGAAGTTATTAATATTGAATCAATAAATATATGGTTATGATTGATGTCATGGTATTTTAATATTATTAATATATAATAAGTGAAACATGCATATCAACAAGTATGGGGTACAAATAAATGGAAGTATATAAAATAATAAGTAGATGTAAAGGTGTAGTGGTTGAAATATAAGCAGTTAACACATTAAGTGTTATGAGTGGTGTATCAGATAGTGCAAATATATTTTGGGAAGTATTTTGTATAATGTTCATGATTAGTAAAAATATGATATTGACATATCAAGATTTAATAAGTAGCATATAATTTAACAAGTAGAAATTGATATGATATAATGTAAGTGGTATTAAAGAGTCAAGTTCAATAAATATTTACATAATCGGTATTGAGAACAACAATCTATCTAAGTGAATATAAGTGGGATATATAGAGAAATCATTATATTATTATCTATCTACTTCTTATTAAAAATTTTACAAAAATAATATATATGTATATGTATTGTCATTATTATAATTAATGTTAAATTTTTATTGTTATCTTGATTATGCCTTTGATATAGAAAAAATAAAGAAGAATGTGTGAGGGCATTTTTACTTGTTTAGCGTAAGCTGACCCATTGTTACCTATGTCTTAATATAGGAGAATTACCAGTGGCAGATACACTATAAAGATATTATGCTTATTATATAGGCATTTGTAGCATTTTGATTGTTATTCGATATGCTTTGAATTGATAATAATTATATGGTTGTTGCCCAATTAGGACATATGTAAAAAAAAATTCTTAGGGATTATCTTTAATCATGAGTTATCTCGTTATTGAAAAGATCTATATTAGAGCTTATATTCTTGATCTCCATAAAAGTGGTTGTAATATTCAATTATATCAATGTGCAATGATATTCCTTAATCTAAGTGGACAACAATTTGTTTATAACATTTAATACTTTGACACTAGATGTAGGCTAGTGTTTAAATCATAGTTGGATGATAACATTAGTGTTAAGAACACATAATTAAATAGTAAAATAACATTGAGAACAATATATGGAAAGAAAACATTGATAATCACAGACTTGGAATATAAGTGAGTTCAGTTTACCTTTGTAGTATTAAATTATGGGTTAATTTGAATGTGTAAAATAGCTAAACAATTAATATTAGATCTGACATATATAGTTGAAATTATTGAGCAAAGTTAATAAATTCTAACTTGGGTTATTCTGGGTGTCTTAATGTAAATATTATGACTCTCTTAGCTTTATCATTGTAGAAACACTTTTGAGTAGGTGTCCTTGACGGGTCATTAAGTACCCTTTAAAATCTTGCTATGGGGATGTAAATGTATTTGAGATTTAATTTCTATCTTATGAAGCACATGGATAGATATATCATCCTCTTGGATCATTTGGTGGATGGTTGGGAAATTAAATGCATTTTATGAGATTCCATGCAAGTTTACATTATAAATTTTTTTTTGTTTTAACATCAACCAAATCAGTCTAAATAGAGGTTCTAAATTAATCATCGAACTTGAGTTTTTATGAAAACAAAAAATTTAAGCTCTAGAATTATATTATGTGAATCATAATATACAACCTTTATTCTTCTACCCCATTCTAATTATTTTAGTAGTTCCAATTTCAGAGGTAATTGGTAATTTTTTTCACATATTTTCCTTTTTTATCTTGCGAAGTTGATTCAAAATTGAGTTGCTAAAAATAGCTAGAAGAGTCCTAAAGAAAAACTAGAGTTTCATAGTGGTTAATTTTTACCTTTAAATTTAGATACAAAATTTGTCTTATCACTTTTAGGCATATTTACTATTTTACTGACCCTATTTCTCAATCTAGTTTATTCAAAAGTTGCTTAATAGAGCAATTTTCAGTGTAAAAACCCATTTGGAACATTGAGTTATTTTAGAGTTAAATTTTTTGTAAGTTATTCTTGTAGGTTAATAGTGTTGGAATATAGATAATATATTATAGAATAACTTCCTAAAATGTTTTTCTCACATAAATTATTTTTTCCATCATTATTTATAGGTGATTTAACTACATTGAGATTGGTTTAAGAGGTGGGCTAGTCAAGTCTGTTTGTTTCAAGATTGATTTATGTTTCAATGTGAATGATTAAAATTATTTAATATGTTATTAGATCATGTGTTGGTTATATAAAAGTTTGAGTGAAGTAAGATCTTGGTTGCTCTCTTAGTTTTACTACACTTGAGGTCATAATTTGTAGTGTCTCCTTATCGATGAATCGTTAGTGGATTACATTTGTTATTATTAGGGATGGGCTTGAATGAAAATATAATTGGTATAAATATACTTGAAAACCCTTAAGTATTGAATTTAAATGTAATGTTGCAAACTAATTCTAGTGTATTCGACACAACTTTATTATAGATAGCTTATCTAATGCCGTAATGAATCTCACATTCTGAGATTAAAGTCAAGCAACTATGTAGTAGGCAACGTACATTGATTGTGAGTTCATTCATTTAAGGTTACCTTGTTAGTGTGCATGAGTTATAATATGCATGCATATAGATGGGTTATAATTTGGAGTGTTTACCTGTGTGAAGACAATATTACTCACAAACAAAATTAGTAGCATTTTTAAAGGTTTTGTTTGAGTTTCCTTAAGGTGAAATTTATGGATTTACAAGTTCATCCTCCTTCAAGAAACTAATCATGAAATCAATTAGATTCTCTCAATCATCAAATTTATACATCAATATTACTGTAATAGTGTGATCTAAGGCAAATAACTAAAGGTAGACGTCTTTTGCATAATCAGGGCTAAATAACACATGATCTTGTATACCTAAATCTTTAATATCATGAATGATTTATTTACAGTAGCATTCCAATCTAATTTAGCACCTTATTTCAACATCAAATTCAAAGGCTTAGTTATCTCTAAAAATCTTGAAATAAATTTACGTAAAAGGTTTATTTTCCTGAAGAAAGACTTCAATTCCATTTTAATGTTAGGTAATTATAACTTAGCAATCAAATTGGTGCAATTGGGGTCAATAGAATATGGCCTAGTAAGTTACTCTCTATAGCATAGAACATACACTTTTTTGGGTTAAGAGATATACCATAGTGTCTTCATGATCACATGGCCTAGTAAATTACTCTCTATAGCATAGAACATGCACTTCTTTAGGTTAAGAGATATATCAAAGTGTCTATAATGTTCAAAACTATTTTTTGAATGACTAAAATGTTTACACCTACACTTAGAAAATACGATCAAGTCGTTACATCCTGATTTCCTCACTAAATATGATTTGATCATAAAATTGATATTAATGGGGTCAATCAAGGTTAATTACTATTATAGAAATCTATTTTCATTTATGTTGATGAATGGATACACTATTATGTGACTCATTTCTTTTTCATTAGTTTTACATGAGTTTCATATGTTTATTTATCATGTTTATTCAGTACTATTATGATTTAGTAACATTTTATTGATTATTATTGTGATGGGTTAACTACCATTTATATTTGTGGAGGTGGATGTAGAATATAGTCCACTCTCTAGATAGATATGGAGGGAGAGTATCATCAAGTAGGGTACAATAGATGACTATGTTGGGGGTAGAGATATTCTATAAGGAATTTTGTACACACCACATAATAAAGTTAAATGCATGTTGTTTATAATTGGATGGTTATATGTTTTCTCTAATCTCAGTTGTATTTAGTTTTTTTGTGCTTTATAATATTGATTAGTTTTGATCTGTGATTAGATGTTAATGTGATCTTGTTTGTAATTTTTATTATTCTTTATGATTGTGATGTTTGATGTCGTTGTAGAATATTACAATTATAAATGTATTTTTTAGATGACTTTACATGTTAATTGTTGATTGCATGACTCCTTATTGGCATGTACCTATAATAAATCAATAAATAATGTATCATCATAAAAGATTATCAATAACATGGAAATAAATTACAATTTGTAGTTCATTAAACAAGTTGATTTTATAAACATTAGATAAACCTAGATACTAGGTGAATGTGACTATTGTGTTGTCTATGGTGACATGGTTTTAATACACAAAAAGGGTTTAAATTAAGCATTAAACTTTATATTGGTTAATTATTATTTTTATTATATGCATTAAAATTATTAAAATAATATGTCTACCAACATTTGTTTTTTCAACCCTAATTTATGCGAGCTATCATTGTGTTTGCTCGATCAAGCCATGAAAAGAGGAAAGAATTAGGATTCAACTATGAGTTTAGTTGAGATAAGTTGATGACTCTATTAAATTTTATCATTTCACTTATTTAGGTAATTGTGTAAGGGATCTATGATTCATGGTTGGTGTGAAAAATCACTCTAATTATTCTCTCCTTCTTCTCAAGCAATCAACAGATAGAGACTTTTATTGATGATTACATTTTGTAAATTGGCAAGTTTTTTTATACTCATTTATTCCATGGAATAATTTATAGATTTAAATTTACACTCTGATGTAAAAAATTTGTATTGTTTTAATATGATTACATTTTAATACTCAGTAGTTGGCTACTTTTATTGTATAAGTTATTATGTAAACTTTCAGTAGTTGGTTGAGATGATATACATCAATTATATAATTTGTGATGAATTGGTCATGTAATAAGACTTGATATTGTTTATTTTATAATTAAATAAGTGAATAAAAACTATGTAATAATTCCATATTCATTTAGTTAAAGATCAAATATCTTAAACTTAGCTAATATTAATTTAGTTTACATTAATAAGTAAAATTTAAAAAGAATTACCTAATTCGAGATAAACCCAATGTGGTTCTAACATTGTGTATCAGATCTGAGGTTTGAACTATAAGACTTAATGATTCCACTAACCTATTCATATTCTTTTGTTAATAATAAAGAATAATGATGCATAGTAGACCTACAGGTGAGGGCACTTTAAATACTAACCCACCAATAGATCCAAAGCAATTTGTAATAGAGCAAGCTATGAAGTTAGATATGATCCTTGCATCCATGCACAAATCTAGGGACCAAATCATAGCCTTAGAGAAATAAGTACATGATCATGTTGAGTAAATAAATCAAGAATATCCTTGAAGATCACCTTGCTCAGTAAGAGCATAGGCATGATGAGGTGCCATAAGATGCAAGGGCTCATATAGATACAAAGCTTATGTAGGACATGAATAAATTTCATCCTCCTATGTTTGATGGAACTATGTTAGGGGATGGTATAGAAGTTTGTTTGATAGAGATAGATAATTACTTTAAGATCAGTAATTACTTGGAAGTCACCAAGGCAGTTTGGGGAGTGTATCAACTTACTAGATAAGCAATAATATGGTTGGAAAATAAGAAGATCGAGATGAACATTGACTCCATGACCATTAAATGGGATTAATTTGAGGTTTTATTTAGATCATGATGGTTTCCCCAATTATATTTTGACCAAAAGATAATAGATTTATAGAGTCTAAAATAGGGAGATATTTTAGTGAATGAATACTAGGAAAAACTCACTAAGTTCCAAAAATATGTTCCTCAGTATCAGACATATTTTTCATTCATAAGTTCATTATGGGATCAAAACATTAAATTGGATGTGATGAAGATGTGCATGTGCCATCTATGATGGATCAAATATTTGAGAAGGTAGTAAAGCATGAGCTAAAGCTGGATTCTCTTGCTCAGGTTAGAGACAAGTTTAGAACTTAGAAGTTTGGAGGTTCCAAACCCACTCTTAATAAGAAGAACCATAAAAGGAAAAAAATTTATAAAAATTAGTTGAAGAATTAGAATGATAAATTCAATAACTTCTTAGGTAGCAAAAAAATGGATGGTGGGTTCAAGACTAGTTTCAAAGAAAACTAGCATTCTGAAAGGAAAGGTCTACTTGGTGAATGTTTCATCTGTGGGGGTGTTCACTATGCTAGGGAATGTAATCAAGGAATGTTCGAAGGTAAATCTAAGGGTACTATACAATAAGGAGATTTTCAATAGAGAATCCATGTAGATATTAACAATCATTAGGTTTATTTTCAAGTCTCACCTATTAAGGTTGTTTCTAATTTGATTGACACTAGAACTACATAATTTTTTATTTCTCCTCGAATGATAAATAAGTTGTCTAGGAAAGCTGGTATTATGGAAAATGCATGGTCAGTGCAATATGGAAATGAGGTCAAGGTCAAAGTTGATAGGTGCTTAGTGAAAGCTAAGATTGAATTACCTAAATTTATATCAATAATATATTTTTATGCAACACCACTAGGATCATATGATGTGATCCTAGGGGTAATATTTCTTATTAATCATAAAGCTAAGGTATATTATTATCTTAAGAAGGTAGAATATCAGGATGATTTTGAGAGTCAAACTCAAATTTAGGGTGAGAAAAAAGAGTTGAAACTTAGGATTTTTTTTGCAATTCAACTTAAGAAGGCTCATAGGAAAGGATGTCAGACATTTTTTATTAAAATAAATGAAATAGAGGAATATAAATAATCATCCATTGAACATTATCATTTTCTTAGAAAATCTTAGGATGTGTTTCTAGAGGAATTGTTGGGCTTACCACCCAAGTGAGAGTTTGATTTCTCGATATACATATTACCTAGTTCAAAATCACATTCCAAGGTACTTTACAAGATGATGAATAAAAAATTGGTTGAGTTAAAAGCTCAAGTACATGATTTTACCAAGTGTGTCACTATAGGGTGCACCCATGATGTTTCTTACGAAGAAAGATGGTACTCTTCACTTGTGCATTGATTATATGATTTTAAATAAGGAAACAATCAAGAATAGGTATGTGTTGCCTTACATTGATGATATATTTGATCAAATGTGTGGAGCAACATATTTATCTAAGATATATCTTTGATCAGGGTATCACCAATTAAGAATCTGAGAAGAAGATATTCCAAAAATAAAATTTAGAAATCTATACAAACATTATGTACTTACAGTGATTACTTTTAGGTTAACAAATTCTTTGATAAAATCCATGAATCTCATGAACAGTGTGTTTAAGGATTATCTAGACCATTTTGTGTTATTTTTTGGAATGATATCCTCATTTATTCTAATAATGAGAAAGAACATCTTCAACATCTTTATTTATTTTTTCAACATTTATAGAAGCCCAAATTATATGGCAAGTTATCCAAGTGTGTATTTTTCTAGAGAAAAGCGTAATATTTTGGGCATATTATCTCCATAGATGGAATTTCATTTGATGCAAAAAATATAATAACCATAATAGAGTGGTCAACACCTAAAATTATGCACAAAGTGAGAGGTTTTATGGTATTAGTATGTTTATATAGAAAATTTGTGAAAAAATTATCAAAAATAACTAACCCAATTACCTCTCTTCAGTAGAAGTATCATAGTTTTATCTTGTTAGACAAGTGCAAAAAAGCCTTTCAAGAGATTAAAAAAGCCTTACTTCAGCACCTGTGATAAGAGTTACTGATCCTAATGGTTAGTTCTTAGTAATTATAGATGCATCTGTGAATGGTATTCGAGGAGTTCATATGAAAGATAGTTCATTTGTAGCATATGATTCTAGGAAATATAAGCCATATGAGGTAAATGATGCCCCTCATGAATTAGAACTTGATGGAATAGTGCATGCCTTGCAAGTTTGAAGGTATTATTTTTTGGGAAAGCAATTTGATCTCAAGACTTACAACTTGGGGATCAAATATCTCTTGACACAAAAGAACCTAAATTCTCTTCAGAGATGATGGCTAGAGTTTTATCCAATTATTATTTTGATATTAGTAACATCAAGGGTAAGGAAAATAGATTTTTAGATGACCTAAGTCATAAAAGGTACATAGTAACTTTGGGTACTATCTAAAGTACTTTTCATGATTTGGTTATTAAACTCTCCCTTGGAGATGAATTCTATGATAAAATTATGAAAGCTTTGTCAGAGGATGCTCAAACCCCTAAATTTAAAGGATTCATGTTAGATAATGATGGTATTTTGATGTATAATGGAAGAATGTATGTACCTAATATAGAGGATTTAAGGAGTATGATGCTAAAATAATTGCATGATTCCCTTATTTAAGTCATTTTGGAATGACTAAGCTCATGGTTTAGCTAAGACATCTCTATTTATGCAAGGGAATTAAAAATGATGCAATGAATTTTGTGTCTTGTTGTTTAAACTGTCACTGTGTGAAGGCTGAACATGTGGATTTGGTAGGATTGTTATATCCTCATGATATACTAGAATGGAAGTGGTAGGTAATCAATATAGACTTTATCCAACATTTATCATTATCATGGAATCAACATGACATGATCTTGGTAGTAGTTGGAAAACTAACCAAGGTAGTTCACTTTATACTAGGTAATTTGATGAATGATGCACCTATGCTTGTGAAAATATTTGAGAAAGAGGTATACCAATTACATGGGTTTCCAGAGAAGATCATTTATGATTGAGATCCAATAATAATATCTAAGTTTTGGTTGACTATACATTTAACTTTAGGCACACATTTTAACTTTAATACTGCATATCATTTGTAAATAGATGGAAAAATAGAAAGGGTAAAATAAGTTATAGAATATCTTATTTGTGAGGAGTGGCTTATAATAATTTTAACAACCAGTTTTAAATATGGATCCATTTGAAGCTTTGTATGGAAGGAGGTTTCAAACACCAATTAGTTGGGACAAACTTGAAAATAGGGTAGTACTTGGTCCTGAAATGCTTGTAGAGATGGAAGAACAAGTTAAATCAATCAAGCAAAGGTTGGTTAAGGCCAATGATAGATAGAAAAGTTATACTAATTTGAAAAGTATGGCAAGACAATTTTATATTGGTGATAAAGTATTTATGCATGTTAAGCCTTAGAAGAGCTCAATTAAGTTTTTTAAATCAGTGAATCTTTCAAAAAGATATGTAGGACCCTTTGAGGTCTTGAAAGTGTTCAATCCCATAGCATATAGGCTTAATTTACCACCAACTCTAGATCTCTTGCATAATATTTTTTACATGTCCTATCTTAAAAAGTATGTGGCTTATCCTTCTCATGTATTGGATTGGAATGATTTATAGGTTTTAGATATCAGGGTGGTGATGGTAGAACTAGTTAGAATAATTGACACTCATAAACTTAGTTTACATAATAAGGAATTGTCAGATTGAGAGGTCTAGTGGGACTAATATTCTAATGATAATGCCACTTGAGAGGAATATGATGAGTTCTATAGATTATTTCCATATTTATTTGTTTAAGTCATTTATTGAATTTATTTGATTTACTACTATGTACTTTTTAATTTGAAAACTATGGTATGAAATAAGTGTTATCAGAGAATGACTAGTTTTAAGGGGGAAGGATGTTACATCTTGATTTCCTCACTAAACTTGATTTTATCATTAAAATAATGTTAATGGGGTTAATTAAGGTTAATTACTATTTTATCAAATTATTTTCATTTATGTTGATGAATGGAAAGTCATATAATGATTATTGTGTGACTCATTGCCTGATGGTTTGTTGTGCATTAGTTTAATATGTTTATTTATCATACTTATTCAACACTAATGTGCTTTAGTAACATTTTAATGATTATAATTTTTATGGGATATCTACCATTTATATTTGTTGAGGTGGATGCAGGAGATAGTCCACTCTCTAGATAGATATGGAGGGAGAGTATCATCAGGGAGGGTGAAATATATGACTATGTTGGGGGTGAAGAGATGTGACAAGGAACCATGCACACACCACATAGTATAGTTAAATACATGTTTATGAATAAATGGTTATATGTTTACTCTGATCTTAGATGCATTTGATTATTTTGTACTTTATAATGCTGACTAGTTTTGATCTATGATTATATGCTAATGTGGTCATATTTTCAATTGTTATTATTCTTTATGATTGTGATGTTTGATGCCATTATAGAATACTACAGTCATAAATGTATTTTTAGATAACTTTACTTATGAATTGTTAATTGTATGACTCCTTACTGGTGTGTACCTTTAAGTAATCAATAGAGAAAATATTTTCAAAAAAGATTATAAATATCATGGAAATAAATTAAAGTTTGTAGTTCATTAAACAAGTTTTTTTTAAACATTAGATAAACCTAGACACTAGGTGAATGTGACTATTGTGGTGTCTATGGTGACATGGTTTTCAATACCCAAAAAGGGGTTAAATTAGGCATGAAACTTTATTTTGTTTAATGATTATTTTTATTACATGATTTCTAATTATTAAAATAATAATTATGTCTACTAACATTTGTTTTTTCAACCCTAATTTGGGCGAGCTATCATTGTGTTTGCTTGGTCAAGCCTTAAAAAAAGGAAGGAACTAGGGTTCAATTATGAGTTTAGTGGAGATATCTCAGTGAGTGTGTTGTGTTTTGGGATTGAATCTAAGAGTTGTCAGCCATGCTAGGAATTTTTACTGTTTATGGAAAATAATTCTTGGGATTTATTGACAAAGAAGGGTTTACCACAAAATTAGGGGTTTTGGGTGTCATATATACAGTGGTGGAAATGATAAAATATGAAGAGGTTTTTAAAAAAAAAGAAAATCTATGGTCATTAAGGAGGATTAGAGGGAAAAAGAAACATTTGGTTTAGGCAATGAAGAAAATCTTCTTCAGATGCATTTAAAGTGGTAAGGTTTGTTCTTTTATTTTACCCTACATAACTATGTTGATGTTATTATGGTTACTGTAGAATGTTTGAATGGTTTTATACCAGTTCGATTGGATTATTTTTAACAAAATATAGAACCAAGGATTCAACCCTTTGGGAGGACAAATATCCCAATAGAATCAAATCACTGATTTGATATGGCATAACATGAACGTGGTTAGTTAGGGAATTATAAACAAAAACATGTTTTTGTGGATGTTTATAAAAAATAATTATGTTGTTTAATCCATTCATATGATGAAATGACTGTGTGCTATTAGATTACTATGTGATTGTGTGTTATTTGGATTGTTTATATAGCTATGTATT
>JARHVA010000050.1:4605000-4662500 GCA_037957365.1 Torreya grandis | reverse complement strand
TATAATAAGTGAAACATTCACATCAACAAGTATGGGGTATAAATAAATAGAAGCATGTAAAATAATAAGTAGATGTAAAGGTGTAGTGGTTAAAATATAAGTAGTTAACACATTAAGTGTTATGAGTGGTGTATCAAATAGTACAAATATATTTTGTGGAGTATTTTGTATAATATTCATGATTAGTAAAAATATGAGATTGACATTTCAAGATATAATAAGTAGTGTGTAATTCAACAGGTAGAAATTGATATAATGTAATGTAAGTGGTAGTAAAGAGTCAAGTTCAATAAATATTTAAATAATCAGTATTAAGAGCAATAATATATCAGTGAATATAATTGGGGTATATAGAGTAATCAGTAAATTATTATCTATCTACTTCTTATTATATTTTTTTAAAAGAAAGAAGATTATGTGAGCGCATTTTTACTTTCTCAGCATAAGTTGACCCATTGTTGCCTATGTCTCAGTGCAGGAGAAAGTATTACTAGTGTCAAATATAGTATAGAGATATTATGCTTGTTATATTGGCATTTGTATTATTTTCATTTTTATTTGATTTATGCTTTGAACTAATAATAATTATATGGTTATTTCCCATTTAGGACATATGTAAAGTTTGTCTCTTGGGGATTTCTTTAATCTTGAGTTATCTTACTATTGAAAAGACCCATATTAGAGTTTAAGTTTTTGATTGCCATATGGTTGTTATAATATTCAATTATATCAATATACAATGATATTCCTTAATCTAAGTGGACAACATTTTGTTTATAACATTTAATGCTTTGTCACTAGATGTAGGTTGTTTGACTCATATTTGGATGATAACATTAGTGTTAAGAACACACAATTGAATAGTAATATAGTAGTGAGAACAATATATGGAAAGAAAACATTGATAATCACATACTTGGAATATAAGTGAGTTTAGTTCACCTTCATATTATGAAATTATGGGTTAATATTATTGTATGGAATATCTAAACAATTAATATTGGGTTTGACATATATAGTTGAAATTATTGAGAAAAGTTAATAAATTTTAACTCTAGACATTCTAGGTGTCTTGATGTAAATATTGAGACTCTCTTAGCTTTAGCATTGTAGAAATATTTTTGAGTAGGTGTCCATGATGGGTCATTAGGTGCCCTTTGAAATCTTGTTATTGGAATGTAAATGTATTTGAGATTTAATATTTTTTTCATGAAGTGCATTGATAGATATGTCATCCTATCGGATCATTTGGTGGATGGTTAGGAAATTGCATGAATTTTTATGAGATTCCATGTAAGTTTACATTATACTTTTTTCTATTTTAACATCAACCAAATCAGTCTAGAGAGGTTCTAATTTAATCATTGAACTTGAGTTTTTATGAAATGGAAACTTTTAAGCTCTAGAGTTATCTTATGTGAATGATAATATATAACCTTTATTATTCTACCCCATTCTGATTATTTTGGCAGATCTAATTTCAGAGGCAATTTGAAATTTTTTGTGCCTGTTTTCCTTTTTCATCCTACGAAGTCGATTCAAAGCTGAGTTGTCAAAAATAGCTAGAGGAGTCCTAAATAGAAACAAGAGTTTGATAGTGGTTCATTTATACCTTTAAATTTATATAATAACTTTGTATTAGTACTTTTATATGTCTTTACTATTTTAGTGGCCTTGTTTCTGAACCTAGTTTATTAAAAAATTACTTAGTAAAGCAAATTTTTAGTGTAAAAACACATTTTGAACACTGGGTTATTTTAGCATTTAAATTATTGAAATTTATTTTTGTAGGTTCTTAGTGGTGGCCTGTAGCTAATATATTGTATAATAACTTCCAAAAATTATTTTCCCTCTGTGGAATTATTTTTCTCATTGCCATTTATAGGTGACTTAATGACATTGAGACTAGTTTAAGAGGTGAGTTAGTCAAGTCTATTTACTTTGGGATTGATTTTTTTTGCTTCAACATAAATGGTTAACTTGAATAACATGTTACATAGTGGTGTAGTGGTTATATAAAAGTTTTAATGAATTAGGAGCTTGGTTTCTCTCATAGTTTAACTGCAGTTGAGGTTGTAGTTTGTAGTGTCTCCTTATCAATAAATCATTGGTGGATTATGTTTATTACCATTGGGGATGACCCTGAGTGTAGATATAATTGTTATAACTATACATTAAAATCCTTGAGTATCAAATTCAAGTGTAGTGTTGAAAATTGATTCTAGTGTACTTGACATAACTTTATTTCAGCTAGCTTATTGAACACCTTGATGAATCTCACATTCTGAGATTGAAGGCATGAAACTATTAGTAGGTGAAATACATTGATTATGAGTTCATTACTTTAAGGTTACCTTGTTATTGTGCATGAGTTATAAGATGAATGTGAATATAATGTGCATGTATATGGATGGGTTATTATTTTGAGTGTTCACTTGTGTGAAGATAGTATTACTCATAAAAAAAATAGTGGCATTTTTAAGGGTTTTGTTTGAGGTTTTTTTAGGTGAAATTTTGGGAGTTACAAGCTCAGCATCCTTCAAGAAACTACTCATGAAAGCAATTAGATGCTCTCCATCATCAAATTTCTATGTTAATACTATTGCAATAGTGTGATCTAAGGCAAACTAGTAAAGATATAAATCCTTTCATAATCAGGGATATATAACACATGAGCTTGCATCACTACATCTTTAATATTATGAAATTAGTTCTTTGAAATAGAATTCCAGTCCAATTTATCACCCTATTTCAACATAAAATTGAAAGGCTTAGTTATATCTACAAATATTGAAATAAATTTACATACAAACTTTATTTTTATGAAGAAAACCTTCAATTCCCTTTTACTATTAGGTAACTGTAAGTTAGCAATTAAATTGGTGAGATTGGGGTTAATATAAAATCACATGGCCTAATAAGTTACCCTATGTATCCTAGAACATACACTTCTTTGGGTTAAGAGATATACCATAGTGTCTTCAGTGTTCAAATATCTTTTCCAAATGACTAAAATGTTTAGACCTACATTTAGAAAATTCGATCAAGTTTTACATCTCAATTTCCTCATTAAACTTGATTTGGTCATTAAATTAATATTAATAGGTTTAATGGAGGTTAATTACTATTGTAGCAAATTATTTTCATTTATGCTGATGAATGGATAGAAATATAATGATTATTGTTTGACTCATTTCTTGTTCATTAGTTGTACATGAGTTTTATATGTTTATTTATCATGCTTATTCAATATTATTTTGATCTAGTAGCATTTTATTGATTATTATTATTACAAGTTAACTACCATTTACATTTGTTGAGGTAAATGCATAAAATAGTCCACTCTCTAAACAAATATGGAGGGAGAGTATCATCAGGGAGTGTGAAATAGATGACTATGTTGGGGATGGAGAGATTCAACAAGATACCTTACACACACTATTTAGTATAGTCAAATGCATGTTGTTTATGAATAGATGGTTATATGTTTACTATAATCTCAATTTTATTTGGTTATTTTGTGCTTTATAATGTTGACTAGTTTTGATGTGTGATTAGATGTTAATATAATCTTGTTTGCAATTGTTATTGTTCTTTATGATTGTGATGCTTGATGCCACTGTATAATATTACAATTATAAATGTATTTTTAGATTACTTGTGAATTATTAATTATAGACTCCTTACTGGCATGTACTCATAATCAATCAATATAAAAAATATCATTAGAAAACATTATAAATATTATGGAAATAAATTACAGTTTTTAGTTCATTAAACAAGTTGATTTTATAAACATTAGATAAACCTAGATACTATGTGAATGTGACTATTGTGGTGTCTATGCTAACATAGTTTTCAATACTTAAAAAGGGATTAAATTAGGCATGAAACTTTATATTAGTTAATGATTATTTTTGTTATATGCATTCAAATTATTAAAATAATAATTATGTCTATTGACATTTTTTTTAAACCTTAATTTGGGTGATCTATCATTGTGTTTGTTTGGTTGAACCATGAAAAGAGGAAGGAACCAAGGTTAGACTGTGAGTTTATTTGAGATAGATCAATGACTATGTTAAATTTTATCATTTCACCTATTTGATTTGTATGCATGCATGCACAATATCATGTTAGAATGGAATTATTTATGATATTCTACATATGATGGTTATCTTACAATACATGGGTTTTAATTGACTTCTCGATATCTTCACCATTATCATCTGCTCACTCATGAAGGGAGTGTTATTCCCTAGTTGGGTGATTATGTGGGGTATCTATGGTCTATGGTTGGTATGGAAAATAACTCTAATGATGTTCTCCCTCTCTTCAAGTAGTTAGCTAATAGATACTTTTAACCATGATTACATTTTGTAAACTGGCAATTTTTTGGATACTCATTTGTTCCGTAGAATAATGTAAAGATTTAAATTCACACTCTGATTTAAAAAAATTGCATTTTTATAATATGATTAAATTTTAATACTCAATAGTTGGCTACTCTTATTGTATAAGTTATTATGTAAACTTTTAGTAGTTGGCTGAGATGATATACATTAGTTATATAATTTGTGATGAATTGGTTATGCAATACTACTTGATGTTGTTAATTTGATCATTAACTAAATGAATACAAACCATGTAATAATTTTATATTCATTTAGTTAAATATCAAATATTTTAACCTTAGCTAAGATTAATTTGGATTAAATTAAGAAGTAAAATTTTAAAAAAAAAACCTAATTTGGGTTAAACCCAATGGGGTTCTAACATTGTGGTATCAGAGCTAATATAATTTTGAATAACTTCCTAAAATGATTTTCTCCACGTAGAATCATTTTTCCCATCACCATTTATAGTTAATTTAATGACATTGAGACTAGTTTAAAAGGTGAGCTAGTCAAGTTTGTTTTCTTTGAGATTAAGTTTTTATACTTCAACACGAATGGTTAACCTTGATTAACGTGTTATTGGGTGGTGTTGTGGTTATATAAGAGTTTGAGTGAAGTAGGATCTTTTTTGATCTCTTAGTTTTACTATACTTGTAGTTATATTTTTTAGTGTCTCATTATCAACAAATCATTGGTGGATTACATTTAATACCATTGGGTATGAGCTTGAGTGCAGATATAATTGGTATAACTATACTTGAAAACTCTTGATTATCAAAGTCAAGTGCAGTGTTGTAAATAAATTCTAGTGTGTTCAACATAACTTTATTATATCTAGCTTATCAAACACCTTGATGAATCTCGCATTTTGATATTGAAGGCAAATTGCTATGTAGTAAGTGATGTACATTGATTGTGAGTTCATCCCTTTAATATTACCTTGTTAGTGTGTATGAGTTATAAGATGAATGTAAACTTATTATGGACGTCTATGGATGGGGTATTATTTGGATTATTCACTTGTGTGAAGTTTTTATTATTCACAAAAAAAAATTAGTAGCATTTTTAAGGGTTTTGTTTGAGTTTTCTTGAGGTGAAATTTTTGGATTTACAAGCTCAGCCTCCTTCAAATAATTGATCATGAAATCAATCAAATGATATTCATCATCAAATTTCTATGTCACTATTGCTACAATAGTGTGATCTAAGGCACATGATTAAAGGTAGAAGTCATTTGCATAATTAAGGCTAGATAATACATGATCTTGCATCACTACATGTTTAATCTCATGAAATGATTTCTTTGTAATAGCATTCCAATCCAATTTATCACCCTATTTCAACATCAAATTCAAAGTATTAGTTATATCTACAAATCTTGAAATAAATTTACATACAAAGTTAATTTTTCTAGAGAAAGACTTCAATTCACTTATAATGTTAGGTAACTGTAACTTAAAAATTAAATTGGTGTGATTAGGGTCAATAGACATACCTTTCTTTGTGATCACATGGACTAGTAAGTTACCATTTGTAGCACAAAACATAAATTTCTTTGGGTTAAAAGATATACCATAGTGTCTGCAATGTTCAAATATTTTTTCCAAGTGATTGAAATGCTTAGACCTACACTTAGAAAATATGATCAAGTTGTTACATCCCCATTTCCTCACTAAAGTTGATTTGCTCATTAAACTGATATTAATGGGGTTAATGAAGGTTAATTATTTTTGTATCAAGTTGATGAATGGATAGAAACATAATGATTATTGTGTAACTCATTTCTTATTCATTAGCTGTACATGAGTTTCATATGTTTATTTATCATGATTATTCAATACTATTGTGCTTTAGTAGTATTTTATTGATTATTATTGTTATGGGATAACTATCATTTATATTTGTTGAGGTGGATTTAGAAGATAGTCCACTCTATAGATAGATATGGAGGGAAATTATCATTAGGGAGGGTGAAATGGATGACTATGTTGAAGGTGGAGAAATTCAACAAGAAACCCTGCACACACCATGTAGCATAGTTAAATGCATGTTGTTTATGAATGAGTGGTTATATGTTTTCTCTAATATCAATTGTATTTGGTTGTTTTGTTATTTATAATGTTGACTAGTTTTAATCTATGATTAGATTATAATGTGGTCCTATTTACAATTATTATTTTTATTTATGATTGTGATGTTTGATACCATTTCAAAATATTACAGTTATAAATTTCTTTTTAGATTACTTTACTTGTGAATTATTGATTTCATGACTCTTTATTGGTGTGTTCCTATAAGAAATCAATAGAAAAAGTATCGTTAGAAAATATTATAACTAGCATGGAATAAAATTATAGTTTATAGTTCATTAAACAAGATGATTTCATAAACATTAGATAAACCTAGACACTAGGTGAATATGATTATTATGGTGTTTATGGTGGCATGGTTTTCAATACCCAAAAAAGGGTTAAATTAGGCATGAAAATTTATATGGTTAATGATTATTTTTATTATATGAATTAAAATTATTAAAATAAGAATTATGTTTATTGACATTTGTTTTTTCAACCCTAGTTTTGGTGAGCTATCATTGTGTTTGCTTAGTCAAGCCATGAAAATATGAAAGAACTAGGGTTTGACTGTGAGTTTAGTGGATATATCTTGATGAATATGTTACATGTTATCATTTAACCTATTTTATTTATATGCCTATATGCACAATATCATGTTAGAAATAAATTCTTTATGATATGCTACATGTGATGGTTATCCTACAATACATAAGTTCTAGTTGACTTCTAGATACTTGTAACATTATCATCTTCTCATATATGAAGGGAGTACCATTCCCTAGTTGGGTGATTGTACAAGGGATTTATGGTTTGTGGTTGATGTTAAAAATCACTCTAGTGATGCTTTCCCTCTCCTCAAATAGTCATCCAATGGAAAATTTTACTCATGATTACATTTTGAAAATTAATGAGTTCATGGATACTCGTTTGTTCCAAGGAACAATGTATAAATTTAAATTCACACTTTGATGTAAAAACGTTGTATTTTTTTTACTATGATTATATTTTAATACTCAGTATTTGGTTGATATTATTGTATAATTTATTATATAAACTTTCAGTAGTTGGCTGAGATGATATACATTAGTTATATAATTTTTGAGGAATTAGTTATGTAATACTAGTTGATGTTGTTAATTTGGTTATTAAATAAATGAATAAAAAATGTGTAATAATTTAAAATTAATTTAGTTAAATATAAAATATCTTAACCTTATCTAAGATTAATCTATTTTAGATTAAAAATTAAAATTAAAAGAGAATTACCTAATTCGGGCTAAACCCAATAGGGTTTTAACATTGTGGTATCAGCACTGAGGCTCAAATTCTAGGACTTAATGAGTCCAATAATGTATTCATATTATTTTTTTAATCATAAAGGAGAATGGTGCATGGTAGACCTAGATGTGAGGTTACTTTAAATATTAACCCTATAATAGATCCAAATCAATTTACAACAAACCAAGTTGTGAAGTTGGATTAGATCCTTGCATCCATGCACAAAACTAGGGACCAAATCATGGATTTAGAGCAGGAAGTTCATGGTCATGTTGAGGAAATCAATCAAGAAGATTATAAAGAGTACCCTACTCAAAAATAAGCTCAAAAATAACATAGGCATGATGAGGTACCATAATATGTGATGGCTTCTATAGCTGTAACGCTTACACATGGCATGACAAAAGTTAATCCTCTTAAGTTTGATGGAACTGTGTTAGGGGATGGTAAAAAAGGTTGGTTGATAGAGATAAAGAAGTGATTTGAGATCCATAATTACTTGAAAGTCACCAAGGTAGTTTGATGAGTGTATCAACTTGCTAGAGAAGCAACAACATGATGGGAAAATAAGAAGCTAAAGATGAACCTTGACTCTACTACCATCACATGGGATCAATTTGTGGTTTTATTTAGATCATGATGGTTTCACCAATTATATTTTGAATAGAAGTTGATAGATTTTTAGAATCTAAAACAAGGAGATATTCAATGAACGAATATTGGGAACAGTTTACTAAGCTCTAGAAATATGTTCCTTAGTATCAAGTAGATGAAATATTTCACAATCATAAGTTCATTATGGGATTAAAACCCCAAATTGGATGTGAGGTAGATGTGCATGGGCCATAGATGATGGATCATGTCTTTGATAAGGTAGTAAACTAAGAGTTAAAGCTAAATTCTCTTGATCATGTTAGAGATAAGTTCAAGAAGAGGTTTGGAGGTTCCAAATCCACTCTTAATAAGAAGAACTAGAAAATGAACAAAAATTCCAAAAATTAGTTTAGGAATCAAAATGATAAATTTAGTAACTTCTTAGGTAGTAAGAAGATGGATGGTGGATTTAACACTAGTTTCAAGGGAAATTAGTAGTCTAAAAGGAAAGGACCACTTGACAGATGTTTCATTTATGGGGGTGATCACTACGCCAAAGAATTTACCCAAGGAAAGTTTGAAAGTAAAACTAAGGGTATTATACAGTAAGTAAATTTTCAACAAAGAATCCATGCGATTGTTAACAATCATCAGGTTGATTTTTAAGTATCATCTATTTAGGTTATAGGTGATCTTTTTTATCATCAACCCATCTCCATTTTGATTGACATTAGAGCTATAGAATGTTTTATTTATCCTCAAATGCTATAAGTTGTCTAGTAAATTTGGTATTATGGAAAATACATGGTTAGTGTAATATGAGAATGAGGCCAAGGTCAAAGTTAATAGGTGCTTAGTGGAATCTGAGGTTGAATTACATGAATTCACATCAATAGTAGATATTTATACATCACTAATAGGATCATATGATGTGATCCTAGGGTTAAATTGGTTTGTTAATCATAAAGATAAGGTAGATTGCTATCTTAAGAAGGTATAATTTTAAGATGATTTTGGGAATCAAACTTAGATTCAGCGTGAGAAAAGGGAGTTGAAACATAGGTAATTTTCCTCAATTCAGGTTAAGAAGTCTCACATGAAAGGATATCAAGAATTTATAATTAAATAAATAAAATAGAAAAATCTAATTAATAATCCCTTGAGGATTATCCTTTTCTTAAGAAATTTTAGGATGTTTTTCCAGAGGAATTATTAGGCTTACCACCCAAGTGAGAGTTTGATTTCTTAATAGACATAATACTTAGTTCAGAAAAACAATCCAAGGTACCTTACAAGATGATGACTACAGAATTAGTTGAGTTAAAATCTCAATTACATGATTTATTATCTAAGGGGTTGATTCGACTAAGGGTGTCACCATGGGGTACACAGGTGGTGTTTGTTAAGAGTAAGGATGGTAATATTCACCTGTGTATTGATTACATAATGTTGAATAATGCCACAATAAATAATATGTATATGTTGCCTCACATTCATGATTTCTTCGATCAAATATGTGAGGCAACAATTTTCTCTAAGATATATCTTTGAGTAAGGTATCACGAATTGAGAATTTGAGAAGAAGATATTCCCAAAATAGCATTCAAAACTCAATACAGACACTATAAATTTACAGTGCTTCATTTGAGGTTAACAAATGATCTAAAAAAATTCATAAATCTCATGCCAATGCATTTAGGGATTATCTAGACCATTTTGTGTTATTTTTTAGGATGATATACTCATTTATTATAAGAATGAGGGATAACATCTACAACATCTGGAGTTAGTTTTGCAACGCTTGTGAAAGCACAAATTATATGGTAAGTTATCTAAGTGTGTTTTTTTATAGACAAAAGTACAATATTTGAGGCACATTATCTCTACAAACATATTTTTAGTTCATCTAGCAAAGATAAGGCCATAATGGAGTAGCTAGCACCTAAAAATATGCATGAAGTGAGAAGTTTTATGGGATTAACATGTTATTATATTAAAATTGTGCCAAATTTCTCAAAAATAGATAACCCAATTACCTCTCTTTAATGAAATAATTAGAGTTTTTTTTTTCAGACAAGTGTAAAAAAGCCTTTGAAGAGCTAAAAAGGAGCCTTACTTAAGTACCTATGCTAAGATTTCCTAATCCTAGTGGTCAATTATTAGTAATTATAGATGGATCTGAGGATAGTCTTAGAGGATTTCTTATGCAAGATGGTTCAGTCATAGCATATGAGTCTAGGAAACTTAATACATATGAAGCAAAATATGCCCCACATGAATCGTAGCTTGATGCAATAGTGCATACCTTACACGTGTGGAGACATTATTTATTGGGAAAGCCATTTTAACTCAATTCTAACAAATTGGGGATAAAATATATCTTCACCCAACCAAACTTGAATGTTTTCAGAGATGATGGATGGAGTTCTTATCCGACTATAATTTTGATAATAGCTACATCAAGGCTAAGTAAAATAAAGTTATAGACACCCTAAGTCATAGAAGGTACATAATGGCTTTGGCTATTAGCTAGAGTAATTTTCATGATCAAATTATTAAATTATTGCTTGGAGATGAATTTTATGAATAGATCAAGAAATATTTATTAAAGGATGCATTTATCAAAGGATGCTTAGACCCCTGATTTTAAAGGATTCAAGTTAGATAATGATGGTCTTTTGATGTATAATGGAAGAATGTATGTACCTAACAAAGAAAATTTGAGTAAGGTGCTAAAATAATTACACAATGCCCCTTATTTAGGTCATCTTAGAGTGACTAATCTCATGGATAAGCTAAGACCTCTCTATTTTTGGAAGGGAATTAAAAAAGATGCAATGAATTTCATGTCTCATTATTTAGAGTATCAGCGTGTGAAGGCTAAACATGTGAATCTAATAAGATTATTATATCCTCATGATATATTGAAATGGAAGTGGTATGTAATTAGTATAGACTTTATCTAAGGTTTGTCATTATCATGAAATCAATGTGATATGATCTTACTAGTAGTTGACAAACTAAGGTAGCTCACTTCATACTAGGTAATTTAATGGATTATGCACCTATACTTGAGAAACAATTTTTGAAAGTGGTGTACTGGTTATATGGGTTTTCAAAGAAGATAATTTTTGATAGAGATCTAAGAGCAACAATTAGGATTTAGTTGACCCTAAATTTATCTTTGGTCACACAATTTAACTTTAGTACTTCATATCATTTGGAAATAGATGGATAAATAGAGAGGGTTAAATAAGTTTAATAAGATCTTCGTTGAATGTATTTCATGGATAAAAAATACAAGTGGGAGGAGTGTCTTTCACTAGTAGAGTTTGCTTATGATAACTCTTTCCAATTAGATATAAAGATGGGTTCATTTGAAGCATTGTATAGAAGGATTTGTTGAACATTGATTAGTTGGGATAGGCTTGAAGACATGGTAGTCTTTGGTCCTAAAATTCTTGTAGAGATGGAAGAGCAAGTCAAATCAATTAGGTAAAGGTTAGCTGGGGCTAATGATAGATAGAAAATTTATGGTGATTTGAAAATGATAACAAGACTATTTTCTATTTTTGATAATTTGTTTTTATGGGTTAAACCTCAGAAGAACTCAATTAAGTTTGGTAAATCAAAAAAGCTATTAACAAGATATGTGGGACACTTTGAGGTCTTAGAAGTGATCAATATCATAGTGTATAGGCTTGATTTGCCACCAACTCTATATCTATTTCATAATGTTTTTCACATTTCTTATCTTAAAAAGTATGTAGCTGATCCTTTTCATGTATTAAATTGAAATACTTTACAAGTTTTGGATTCTGAAGTGGTCATAGTAGAACCAACTAGAATAATTGACACTCACAAACTTAATTTTCATAATAGTGAAGTGTCACAGTGTAAGGTTCAGTGGAACTAATAATCTAATGATAGTGTCACTTGGGTGGACTATGATGAGTTATATAGGTTGGTTCCATATTTATTTGTTTAAAAAATTTATTTAAGTTATTTGATTTACTACTATGTAATGTTTAATTTTAGAAATATGGTATGAAATAAGTGTCATTAGGGTGATGATTATTTTTGGAGGGGAAGGATGTTGCATCTTGATTTCCTCACTAATCTTGATTTTCTCATAAAACTAATATTAATGGGGTTGAATAAGGTTAATTACTATTATAGTAAACTATTTTCATTTATGATGATGAATGGAAAGACATTTAATGATTATTGTGTGATGCATTGCTTGTTGGTTAGTTGTACATGAGTTTCACATGTTTGTTTATCATATTTATTTAGTACTATTGTGCTTTAGTAACATTTTATTGATTATTATTATTACGGGCTAACTACCATTTACATTTGTTGAGGTGGATGTAGGAGATAGTCCACTCTTCAAACAGATATGGAGGAAGAGTATCATCAAGGAGGGTGCAATAAATGAATATGTTGAGGGTAGAGAGATTTGACAAGAAGCTCTACACACACCATGTAGTATTGTTAAGTGCATCTTTGTTTATGAATATATGATTATATATTTGATCTAATCTTAGTTGTATTTGGTTGTTTTGTACTTTATAATGCTGACTAGTTTTGATAAGTGATTAGATGCTAATGTGGTTATGTTTGAAACTTTTATTGTTATTTATGATTGGGTTGTTTGATGTCATTGCATAATATTACAGTTATATCTATCTTTTTATATGACTTTACTTGTAAATTGTTGATTTCATGAATCCTTAATGGCATGTACCTGTAAGCAATCAACAAAAAAAGTATCATAAAAAAATATTATAAATAACATGGAAATAAATTACAATTTGTAGTTTATTAAACAAGTTGATTTTATAAACATTAGACAAACCTAGACACTTGGTGAATGTGAATATTGTAGTGTCTATGGTGATATGGTTTTCAATATCGAAAAAGGGGTTAAATTAGGCATGAAACTTTATTTTGTTTAATGATTATTTTTATTATATGCATTCAAATTATTAAAATAATAATTATGTCCACTGATATTTGTTTTGTCAACCCTAATTTGAGCAATCTATCATTATCTTTAATCAATTGAGCCATGCAAAGAGGAAGGAAGTAGGGTTTGACTGTGAGTTTAGTGGATATAGTTCGGTGACTATGTTGTGTTTTGGGGTTGAAGCTGAGAGTTGTCAGTGATGCCAAGAATTTTTGGTGTTTATGGTGAGTCAATCTTGGGATTTGTTGATGGAAAAGGGGTTTCCATGAAATTAAAGGTTTTAAGTGGCATGTAGACAGCTGTGGAAATGATAAAATATGAAGGGTTTTTCAAAATCAAGCAAATCTATGGTCGATAAGGAGGAATAGGAGAAAAATAAAGAAACATTTGGCTCAAGTAAGGAATAAAATATTATTTAGAGGCATTTAAAGTGGTAATATTTGTTCTTTTATTTTACCCTACATAACTATGTTGATTTTATTTTGGTTATAATGGAATGTTTGAATGGTTTTGTACCAATTCGATTGGATTGTTTTTACTAAAATATAGAACCAAAGATTCAACCTATGGGAAGAGAAATCTCCCCACATAATCAAATCATTGATTTGATATGGCATAACATGAACATGGTTAGTTAGGGAACTAGGATCAAAAATGAGTTTTTGTGGATGTTTATACAAATTCATTGTGTTGTTTATTCCATTCATATGATGAAATGACTGTGTTATTAGATTGCTAAATAGTTGTGTGTTATTTGGATTGTTTATATGGTTATGTATTAGTTTATATGGAAATGGATTAGAGTTATTATTATTTTTATCTAATTATTTAGGGTAATAAAAGTTATTATGGGTTTTATGTATATTTTTCGAGCCATACTTGAATGTGTGTAATCATGTAGAATATAAGAGGCAATTTTAGCTTATTGGTATATGGTAGTGACTATGTGTTAATATTTATAAATGTTCAACTATGGGTTTTGTTATGTATTGAATAACTATGTTTGATAAAATGAAAAACAACTAAGTTTTTCAATTTAGATTTAGGGAAAATAATTGGGTTTGTTATTTTGTATTTTTGTCAAATGGTTGTGTCAATTATATTTTAAACAATGATTGAATGGTTTAGCCATATAACATATAATATTACCTATAGGTTTTCCATCGATCTTTGAAAATGAATATTCTTAGTAGTATGTTAGGCAAAGTCATAATATATAAGTTAAACTTATCCTAATATAAAATGGATGTGTATATGAGATCATTATCATAAAACTATGTATAATATTAGAAGAAGAATGACTGTGAGTTGTTTATCTAGCTATGTTATTGTATGGAAAGTGACTGGGTCTTGATATTTTTAAATGAATTGATTATTATTTAAGTTAATTAGGTTAAAATAAAGGTTTAAACATGGGGGCCGAATTCGTGTTGTATAACTGAATTCAACCTCTGTTTGAATTTTTTGTGGTTGCATGTGAAATAACTTAGTAGGCCATGTAGGCAAAATAATGCAGTGTTGAATAGTTTTCAAGGATTCGATGTACCATATGTTACACAACTGATTACTCATATTTAGTGTTTTATGTCTCGATGCATTTTTATTGGGGCATTCAGTGTTGTATGATGTAAATGTGAATTATGTTTTTCATTTTATATTGAGTTAACATTTTCTTAAGTTGGGAGTTTAAGATAAAGATTAAACTCAATGTGTGTGTGTGTGTGTGTGTGTGTGTGTGTGTGTGTGTGTGTGTGTGTGTGTGTGTGTGTGTGTGTGTGTGTGTGTGTGTGTGTGTGTGTGTGTGTGTGTGTGTGTGTGTGTGTGAATTATACATAAAGACATATTGATACTCTTTATGAATGAGTGATTAAGACATACAAACACACACATTACTTTATGTATGTGTGTACTTAGTTCCTAATGGATTAATTTATATAATGGTCACACACACACACACACACACACACACACACACACACACACACACACACACACACACACACACACACACATGTATGACCATTATATATATTAAGAAATTAGGAACTAAGTGGACAAGAGATTTAAAATTGATATATAAGTGGACATATAAAGTATATAGGTTTATGTGGATAATCTAGTATGAACATAGATGTTTGTATTTAGTGAACAAATGTATTTATAATAAAATCGTGATGTATTTTATTGTTTTATAATGTGTTTAAATCAATATTAATTGATTAAAAAAGATAGTTGATGTTTAGAAAAAATTAATATTGTGATAATAGTATTATTTTAATAACTTGGAGTTTAATGTGAAATTCCATATTATGTTTACTTTCATTATAGAACCTATAAAAGGGTGTTTATATGTGAATTGGTAAATACTTAACTATCTTGAATATTGTTTGGTAATTAATTTACTAGTAATAGTGCTTTATTTGAAATGGATATTGTGCTATATTAGAACTTAGGAAATATAACAACATGTTTCAATGTTGTTATTATATAGCATGTGATTAATTCATGTATGATGCCTTTGTATTTGAATACTGTGGTGTAAATATTGAAATCTATATGAGAAACTGAGGAATCTTGTATATGATTTAATTAGATAATTATGGTATTAATGACACTAAGGAAATAATAATGTGAGAAGGATTTCATGCATTTACTTAGATTCATTACTACATAGAATAAATGAAATATGATTGAGTGTGTATGTGAATATGATTAATTCATGTCATCTTTAAACTATATGAAAATTTTGGTCAAAGTAATGTTTATAGCTAAACATTATCATTCCACATGTTTGATTTATATGCATGTATGCATGATATCATGTTAGAATAGAATTCTTTATGATATGTTACATCTGATGGTTATCTTATAACACACAAGTTCTAGTTGACTTATCGATAACTACACCATTATCATTTGCTCATATTTGAAGGGAGGGCCATTCCCTAGTTGGGAAATTGTAAAAGGGATATATGATTTGTGGTTAGTGAGGAACATCACTCTAATTATTCTCTCCCTATCCTCCAACAATCAACCGATAGATAATTTTACTCATGATTATATTTTGTAAATTGGTAAGTTTGTGGATACTCATTTGTTCTGTGGAATAATGTATAGATTTAAATTCACACAGTGGTGTAAAAACTTTGTATTATTGTACTATGATTACATTTTAATACTCAATAGTTGGTTTCTCTTATCGTATAAGTTACTATATAAAGTTTTAGTAGTTGGATGAGATGATATACATCACTTAGATAATTTATGATGAATTGGTTATGTAATATTGATTGATCTAATTAATTTGATCATTAACTAAATGAATCAAAACCATGTAATAATTATAGATGAATTTATTTAAATATAAATTATCTTATTCTTAGGTGAGATTAACTTGGTCTATATTAAGAATTAATTTTTTTTTAAATACCTAATTCAGGTCAAACTTAGTGGGGTTTTAACTCAAGTCATCTATGTAAATTAGGATACACTTTTTGATCAAACCTTCAATTGTGGTGTCCATTGCTTGATGGAAAGTATGACTTGCATTGAGTATCCCAAATGTCATATTATTGTAATCAAATATGACCCATTTGGTGGTGAAGGTAGTTTTGATGTCATCAACCCCATCAACCAAAATCTAATTAAAACCCAAGAATCCATCCAAGAAGGATGTCATCTTAGAGCCACTCACTTTTTGAATGAATATGTGTAAGGATAGTAGAGGGTAATTGTCTTTGTCTAAAGTTTGGTTTAGGTTCATAGAGTCTGCACACAAGCATATTTCCCCATTATTATTCCTTATGAACACTAAATTAGCTACCCAGGTTAAGTGTCTTACTAGAAAAATGATCCCTACTAATAACATTTTTTGTACTTCTCTAAGAATGAGAGGTTTTTGTTAGGAATAAATTAGAAATTAATGTAGAACAATTTCAAATAATTGCATTAATAAATCTATAAATAGATATACATAAAGAATATAAATTAAAATGCACAACAAGAAAATAGGATTTAACATGGTTCACCCAATGTGGGCTACATCCACCAAGAACCACTTGCTCAGATCTTATTAAAATATAAAAAGAGTACAATACACTCTCAGATCAGTCTTCTCACAATTAAAATGCACAAATATTATTTGGAGTTGTGTTCAATAAACTCTTCCAAATTTGTATCTAAATTCACACACTCTGTTCACCTTCTCAAACTCAATTCTTATGATGTATTGCCTATTGCATGTCGACCTATAATACATCAATAGGTAATTAACATATTAGTTTTATAAAAAAATGGGTATCAAAACCATGGGCCAAGTCAATCCATAATTATTCCCAATTAATCATGGGTAATGACACCACACATATACAAGTATAGACATACCACATATCTATACTCCTAGACAAATTGGGTCTAGAAAATTTGAAAATTTGGACCCCAAAAAGAATACATTATGAGTGTACACTACATTTAAATGTATAATATTTAGAATACATTATAATGTGAAAATAGGATTCACAACATAACAATCTCCCACTTAAAGACTGATTTCTTTTGAATATGCTTCTCAACCCTTCACTATCATTTTTGAAGGCTAACCAAAGTTAAACATATCTTTAGTTTTTCCCTTGTGACCACATTGGTCATCATGTCTATAGGATTCTAATTGGTATGAATCTTATCCATCTTCAACTTCTCTTCTTCCAAAGCTGTCCTGATGAAATGGTACCTCAAATGTATATGATTCATCCTAGAGTAGAAGGTAGAGTTTTTTTCTAGGTTTATAGAACTCCAAATATCACTATACAACTTCCCTTCCTCTTTCTTATGCCCAAAATATTCAATAAACTGTTATAACCAAATCATCTCTTTGCTTGTCTCTATGGTAGAAACATACTCAACCTTTGTGGTTGATAAAGCCATAAGTTTTTGTAGTTGTGAAATCTAACTCACCACTATGTCACCTATAGTAAATACATATGATATCGTGATCCTCCTATTGTCTAAATCTCTAGCCATGTCTAAATCTACATAACTATGCAAAGTGGTGTTCAATCTACCATAGATTAAAAATGTCCCCTTGGTCCCTCTCAAGTACTGAAGGATCCACTTTACTACCTATCAATGTTCTCTACCTAGATCACTAATGTACCTACTTACTACTCCCACTACATGGGCAATATTTGGCATAGTGCACATCATGGCATACATCAAGCTACCAACTGATGATGAGTAAGGTTCTCCTCCTCTATCTTGGGACACTGTTCCTTTGATAACTTGAAATGGCCTGCTAAAGGAGTCCTAACCAATTTAGAATCCTACATAATAAACCTCTCCAAGACATTTTTAATGTACTCTTCATAAGATAAATTTAGCTTTTGTTCCTTCCTATCTTGATTTATTCTCATACCAAGGATTTGTTTTGTTGCCCCTAAATCCTTCATAGCAAAGAAATTACTAAGCTATTCCTTGAGTACCTTTATTTCTTGCATGTTAATACCTATAACCAACATGTCATCCACATATAGACATAGGAAAATGTAACTACCATCATCAAACTTATTGATATAAATGCAATGGTTTGAATGGCACCTGGAGTATTCCTACTCCATAAAAATGTCAATTTTTTTGCACCACTATCATGGAGCTTGTTTCAGTCGATACAAGCTCTTCTTCAATTTACACACCATGTTCTTCCTTGTGACCTCATATTGGTTTCTCCATGTATAAGTCCTCCTCCAAATCACCATGAAGGAGTGCAATCTTCACATCCAACTACTCTAAGTATAAGTTTTTCACTGCCACTATCCCAAGAATAATCCTAATAGAAGTCATATTCATCACTAGAGAAAAAATCTCATCAAAATCAATTCCCTTCTTCTATGCAAACCCCTTTACCACCAACTAATCCTTGTAACTTTTCTTTCCTCCATCATCCTCTTTAAGTCTATACACCCACTTGTTATGCAATGCTTTCTTACCATCAGGTGGGTTTACCAAATCCCAATTTTGATTTGCCATGAGAGACTAATGCTCCTCATCCATTTCTTGTTCACACTTTTTCTTAACATCTACCTATATTTCTTCTTCAAATCACTCTATATCTCCATTGTCAATGAGTAATAAATAACTAAGAGATGGAGAAAAATTTCCAGGTTCCCTTCTTACCCTAGAAGACTTTCTCACCTCAGGAGTTTGGGATTCCTATGGAGTAGGTGCCTGAACTAGTTGCTTGGACACTTTACCATCTGCAATATCCTCAAACATTGTGTAATCTTTTATGGAATCCTCTTTTTGATCATACAACTACTATTTATACATGAATTTTTTATTAAAGACCATATCCATAGACCAAAATATTTTGTTTTCCTTAAGACTCCAAATCCAAAAACCAAAGTCATCCTCACCATAACTAATAAAGGTACATTTTTCAGACTTAGCCTCTAAATTGGTACTCTCATATTTATCAATATGAAAAAAATATTCATATCCAAATAATCTAAGGAATAATAAACCTTCTTACTAGACCAAGCTTTCTTAGGTACACCTCCATCCAAGGAAGATGAAGGTCCTCTTGTGTTTATTGCTTCTACCCAAAACTAAAAGGGTAATCTTGTATACAACCTCATGATCTGAGAACATTCCAAGATAGTCCTATTCATCCTTTCTGACACTCCATTATATTATGGATTTACTCTAACTATCCTCTGTCTATGAATTCCATTCCTAGAATAGTAATAAAAAAAATCATTACTACAATATTCCCCACCATTATTTGACTTGAGACATTTTAAATTGAGACCTGTTTCATTCTCAACCAAGGATTTCCATATTTTAAATGCATCAAACACATCAAATTTTATCCTAATACCATACACCCAAACTTTCCTAGTTACATCATCAATTAAAGTGACATAATAATATGAGCCACCAATACAAGATACCTAAGTTGGTCCCCATACATTTGAATGAACCATCTCTAACTTATTCTCCTTCCTCATAGGTCTAACCTTGAGAAACTTTACCCTTTTCACTTTTTTTTACACACAGTCTTCAAAAAAATCTAAATCAAACCCTTTCAATCTAAGAAACCTATCCTTCAAAATTTGCATTCCCTTTTGGCTCATGTGACCGAGCCTATAGTGCCACAAAGTTACATTTGCGTATGTAGAAACTAACTTTCAATAGTTATCACTAATTGATAAATACAAAGTACCAACCTTCTTACTTCTTTCTACCATAAGAGCACCCTTGGTCACCTTCCAAGAATATACTATAAAAGTCACCATACAACCTTCACTGCTTAGTTGTCTCACAGATACCAAATTTTATCTCAACTTGGGCACATCCCTGACATCCTTTAGTATCCAAGTGTTTCCATTCTGCATCTTGACCTAAACACATAATTTTACTAATATAATACAAGGCTCATCATCACCAAAATAAACATGTCCAAAATCCCCTTGAACATATTCAAAAAAATAATTCCTATGTGGTGTAGCATGAAAAGAATCCCTTGAATCTAAAACCCAAGACTCAACAATATTATCTATGGAGAGAATTAATGCATCCTAACAAACATTAACTATTTCCAAATTTACCTCCTTGGTGTTTTCCTAATTTTTATTATTGTTTTGAAGAGCCCAATAATCCTTCTTCACATGCCCAATCTTTCCATAGTGCCAACATGACATCCTGTTCTTTGATTTAGACCTTCCTTGACTATTTGACTTTCCACACTTTCCTTTTCATCTATACTTTTGTATCCCTCTACTCTCCATCACCAAAGCATCACCTAAAGTATAAGTTTCCCTAGATATTTTCCATCACATTTCCTCACTAAGGATTATTTCTATTATATCTTCAAACTTCAACTTGGCATTGTTAGAGACCAAGTTATTCATAGTCATTACCAGGTTATTCCAATTCTCTATTAAGAAACACAAAATAATTATAACCTTGAGTTCATCATTAGATTAAATTTTTATAGAGTTTAACATACTCAAAACCATATTAATTTTATTCAAATGATCAACAACTAAACCATTTTTGGACATCTTCATATTAAATAAATTTTTCATTAAAAATATTTTATTAGAAGTAGAGGGTTTCTCATATAACTTCCCTAACATGTTCATGAGACCTTATGTGTTCTTCTCTTGTGATATATTAAATTCGATCGAAGATACAATCCATAACCAGATGGCCCCAATTGCTTTCCTGTCAAGCAGCTCCCAAGCCTCATTTATCATACCTACTAGTTACTTTACTTTTCCTCTCAATAGAGTATGGAGGTCCTTTTGATAGAGGTAATATTATATTTGCATATTACATAGACCAAAGTTCTTCCCATTGAAATTTTAAACCTTTAATCTAATATCATTATCTATAGCTCCCACTTAAACTAATAACCCTTCCTATGATTCAACACTTCAACAAATACAACCTAAAGATCTTATACCAGTAGTTAAGAATAAATAGAAGATAATGTGGAAAATTTTCACATAATCATAATAATAAAATCTATAAACATAGATACATAAAGAATATAAATTAAAATTCACAACAAGAAGATAGGATTTAATGTGGTTTACCCAATGTGAGATACATCCACCAAGAAACACTTGCTCAAATATTATTACAAGCCAATAAGAGTAAAATCCACTCTCAAATCAATCTTCTCATAATTACAATGCACAAATGTTATTTAGATCTATGCTCAACAAAATATCCCAAATTTGCACCTAAATTCACACATTCTATTCACCTTCTCAAACTCAATTCTTCTGATGTATTACTTACTATATGTCCATCAATAATACATCGATAGTTAACTGATATAATGATTTTACAAAATAATGAGTACCAAAACCATGGGCCAAGTCAACCTATAATAGTTCCCCATTAATTATGGGTGATGACATGATGCATATAAAATTATATATAAACCACATATCTATACTCCCAGAAAAAGGGGGTCCAAATTTTTTGAAAATTTAAACCTCGACAAGAATATATTGAGAGTGTACAGTGCATTTTAATGTACAATATTTAAAATACATTGTAATGTGGAAATAGGCTTCACAACATAACAATATCCCATTTAGAGATTGATTTCCTATGAGAAAGATTCTCAACACTCCCATTTGTTAAGGATAACCAAAGATGAATATAGTTTTAGTTTCTCCCTTATGACAACCTTGGTCATCATGTCTACATGATTCTAACTGGTATGAATCTTCTCCAACTTCAACTTCTCTTCCTTAAAGTTATCCTATTTAGGGCTCAGCCCAACCCTGAACCTCAATGGTAAAACATTAAGAGTGTATAATAAATTTTAATGTACAATATTTTAAATACATTGTAATGTGGAAATAGGCTCCATAACATAACAGTTCTAGGATGGGGTTACCTATTGTTTGCCTTTATCTGAAGGGATTTTGATCAGGCTTGAATGGGATACTATGGGTCATGATGTGAGGATCAAAGGATTTGAGATCATTATAGTTCCATGCTAAGATGTCTTGGTAATGAACAAGAATCTTCCTTAGCTTTTAAAATTTCTTCACTAGTGCACTAGGGCTCTACCATTATGTTTTTAGGTTTGTCTGTAGTCCCTAGATTAAGCACATTGGCTGGATTGGTAGGATAAGTTTTCTTTTTATAAATGTTATCTAGGTATAAGAGCCTCTCTAAGGATACCATACCCTTGGGGATTATATTATCTCATAGCTATAAAATGCCCTCATGACTGAACTGATTATCATCTAAATCAACCTTCTCCTTATCAATTATTTGCACATTGAATACATCATAATTAATCATGAAGTCCAAAATATTCTTATCATCATCAAATAATTGAAAACTTTCTACATTATCTAGAATTGAAGGAGTAGAAATTAATTCAAAAAAGAATATGTATATATCAAAACTATCTAGTGGTGTCAAACTTGTAGCTAAGATAGCCAATGAGTTAGTTATTGTATTTTCTTCCTTGGGAATAATTAAGATGTTAAATGCATTAAAATATTCTATTAGATCCCATGCATGATACTTGTACTTCCTCAAATAAGAGAGCTTGCATTGGACTTGACTGCATACCTGATAAATAACTAATTCATAATCACTGAAGACTCTTAACATATACACTTGATGAATCACTACAATTGAAGACCCAAAATTAAAGCTTCATATTCAACCATGTTATTTGTGCATGGAAAATGTAATATAAATGATTTCACATACATTTTTCCATTATGGTCAATAAATACAATACCGTCACCTAAACCTTGCTTGGATCGAGCTCCATGTATGAAGAGAGACCATATACTAGATTCCTAATTTTGATTTGTCGAGTTACACTTTGATACCTTGGTGGTTAGGGTGTACATGCCCATATCGGTAGAAGTGTAATTATATTGATAATTGGTATCATTATATTTAGTGATCATGAATTTCATGTGGGGATCTCTATTTACATGGATTTGGTTTTGAACTCCCTACCATAAAAGCCACATATGAGAAAATTTAGTGGCCACATATGCATTCAAGGACATAGACCAATCTCTACTTAGTGACATGGCATAGCCTTTAGGAATGTCAACCAATTACATATCCATACATATTTGAATACAAGGTTCAACCTACAACCTATAATTGCATGTGTATGTTCAATAAGCCACCTATGACCTTTACTTCAGATTTATCTAATTGAACCACACTCTTATTAGATTTGACAAGAGTTAGACCCAACCTTTTGCACACTTCTAAAGACATGATATTTGTGGATGCACCAGAATCAACTAAGCATTTATGCACATTCTTTCTAAATATATGGATAGTGAGAAAAAAGGGTACCTCTATCTTAGTTTTGTGTATGACCACATTATTATTGGTTGGACCCTTTTGCTTAGGCTAGCTACTCTGATCATTAGGATATTTGAAGAATAAGTCTCTTTGTTCTATTATCTGACCTAGCTTATAGAGTGTAATATTATCCTTAATATTCTTCATGTCCTTCATGATTTTGTACCCAATCTTTCTCATGAAAGGCTGACTATCATTGGCCTTAGGCAGAGGATTATTATTATTTACCTTTGGATCTAAGCGCATAGTAAGATTATTAGGTGGAGTGGAAGTCGTTAAAGGTCATTGAGTCTTATTCTTTAGGGCATAGTTAAACCTCTAAAACTATTTGAATACTTATACATCATCAACATTATCCTCTGGTTCATTTTCCTTTACCTTCAAGAATTCCATGATCTCTAGAACCATATCAGTGCCATGGGAATCTGAGGAGCTAGAGGAATTAGTTTAGGCAGAGGAATTTGATCTGCTAAGGACAATATCATACTCGTCCATCTCCTTTTATAAGACCTAAAAATCATGGCATAATTTGACATAGTTCATCTCTCCATCCTAGGCTATGTTATGTACCCTACACTAGTTTGGGAGAGAAATCTCTAGTAGATTTATCTCAAGCATCTCATTTACATTTGACTCGATTTACTTCCCAATCCTATTAACAGGTATACACTTGCATTGGTGAGTGTAAATCTAGGAAGGATTACCTCCAATTGAACTCCTTAATTATATTTACAGATTGAGAACATCATTTAAAAGCCTCTGGACCATTCTTTGAATAATATCCAATTTAGGTTTGGGTAGCTCTTGGGGAATGGTATGAGTGTTGTTATAGGTAATTGGGACTAAAACTTGGGTATATGGTTGTGGTATAAGCTCATTTACTTGAGAACTAAATAAACCATGGTGATGATTAGGATCAACTTGAGCTAATGGTAGCTGATTTGTGATCAAGAAAGTTTGCGGCAAGGGAAGATTCTATTCAATAGTTGGAATCACATTAAGAATAGGCATGGTTGGTAACTAGTTTGGAAGAATATTGAGCACATGACACCGAGGATTGAGTTTCCTATCCATGTTAATTACTTATAAATATGATAGTGGTAGAGTGTTCATAGGTGGGCCTCTATGGATAAACATTTTAATCCATGAGTTGAGAGCAGTTTTGAACATCTCTAAGGTCAGATGAGCATTAGGCCTATAGAAAATAAAAACTCGAGCATACATATTTTGGATCTAGGTAATGAAATTTTGAATGGGATAATTTAGCTCTCTCTTCATGCAAGAAAACTATTGATAGACTACACTGGGGTTCACTACCTAGCCAAATTGGGCTATAAATGTAGTGTCTAACTGGTCCCAATTGGTAATGGATTCTAGATTAAGGTTAAGGAACCAATCGTAGGCATCATCCATTAGTGTAAATGGGAATAACTTACATGCCACATCTTCACATTTAAAATTATGTAGTCTCAGGGATGTCTTATAGGCAAAAATATTTTCTTTTGTAGTTGATTCGAGCAACACTTCAGGTGACAATTCAGGCAATGGTTATACCCCAATTAACGGTAAAACTTCTAGGAGCCATAACTTTTGAATTGTAGCTTTGTTTGAATCCCCGTTTGAACCATTAGAAATATAAGAATGAAGATAATGCAATGAGATTTAATGAACTATTCTTGATGGTTTTTAACTTCAAAAAACCCAATATAAGTTCCCAAAATTTCAATTTTAATATTGTTGTCTATAAATAGAAAGTTATTAAAAATAGTAATTTCTTGAATTCTATGTTGTTGTAAATCATGGAAGTCAAACCACTTCATCTCCCTTGAGATTGGCGACCTTCCACATCCTCCTATTGCCTTAAAAATATGTATAAATAAATATGTATCCTAAGAAGGGGATTAGACATCTCTTCCTAGAGATAAGCATATGTTTGTATTTGCAATCTTGTGAGCAATAAACATCTCTTCTCAAAGAAAGAATTATTATAATAAGTATGTTATTTTTATGTTCTTGAAATATCTTTCAACCAAAACCCCTGAGTTTTGGATTAGCAGTTCAACTTGTATTAGAGGTGAACCTTGGAAGATAGTGTTCTAGATTCCTTAGAAAATTATGTATATCACCAGGCACATTAATAATTGACCCACCTAACCAAGATGCTACCATTTGACTAGGTCTATGGATAATAATTTGGCAAAACATTGAAGCTAGGAAGGTTAATTTTTTGGGTCTCATTCTGCCTTGGTTTGATCTTAGTTTCTTATAAAATTGTATGTGGAAGAAAATCAATCTTCTAGAGCTCAATCTACTAGTAGATCATGCAATCCAGGAAGAAGGAACTAGAGTGACAAACCAAACTTAAGCAAGTAATAGAATTCACCCAAGCTTGAAATAAATTAAATCACACTCTAACAGAATATCAAATAGATCCTACCATTACAAACATATTACATGAAGATTAAGCATTCACCAAAACTAACTAACCAAATAAAAGCAGTCCTAACTAACTGAAATCTACTAATAGTTTTTAAGTCTCAAAGTTCAAGGCCTCTTCCTCTAGCACTAGTAAGTTTTGGTCTTAGTAAGTGACTCACCCTCAAAATTAGATCATTGGATTGAAATTTCTAATAAATAACCTAGATATCAAACCCAATAGGATGGAGTCCCCTTGTTTTTAGGATCTATTGGTGATCCAAAGGCCAAGATTTCACTAAATAAACATAGCATGGGCAAACATATGAACTATTCCAATAGAGGCTCACACATAGTTGTTATTCAAAATCTTCATAGGGTTATAGGTGTGGTTAAGACTATATAAATGTATTTACATATGGAAAAGAAATCACTCATCAAGAAAACATAAAAGGAGTAAAATAGGGTAGGGCATAGAAGAAGTTATGTATGAATGTGCCAAACTAGTTAATTCTAATAACTCATCAAGGCTCACTTGGATATAATAAACCACTGTCCCACTAGTATAAATAATGCACAAACCATAATGACACAACATGCAAGGTTATAAGGACACATAAAATGGAAACACTTCATCCATAATATTTTATCCAACATATATGTAATTATCAAGTAGCAAAGTGCACACCATAGCTAAGAACATTTCAGAGTAGAGAGAATATATAAAGAGAATGAACTTAATTAGACTAGTAGATTTCAATTCAATTGTATTTACATTAGTATTTCAACATAATAATAATGTTTTTAATATTAATAATAATTGTATTCAAACAATGAAAGATAAATAATGCATAGACATAGTCACAATCACAGGTGTATTCCTAGCAGCATTTAGATAGAGTCTTGCTGTAAAATCTCTTGACCCTTTTTACAAAAAAACACTATTAGGATTAAATAGACCAATTCAAAATTAGGGTTATTAATTACATTTAGATTCAAGATATTATCAAAATTAGATTTGAAACTATAATTATAAGGCTACCCTTAATTGCAAATATGATCAAATCATTTTGTCATTATCATAGTTAGTTCAAACATGGCATTCTCATTCTTTTGGAAGTAATTTGTAGTTTAATGTATTATCTGGATATTGTCTTCATAAACCTCTATGTAGTCATTTGATTACTCCCAATTTCCATGTCTTTCTCTCAACTACTTGGTTTCTCCATAAACCTACCATGTTATTTAATAGATTGAATAATCATTATGAAAATACTTGTAACAACCTCCTATCTTGGACATCGAAGCAGCTCTAGATCAAAGGTCAATGTACTAGGCACACAGAATTAGTCAAGATTTCATCAAGACCACCAACCATCCATACTTCCATGTAATCAATTGCTACACCTCTTTAAGGTTGGGTGTGTTTTCAATGTTATTTTCATAATCCCACTATGCATGCCATGTTTGGATTGACACATACTACCTATTTATACCTTGAATCCCACCTTTTTAAATCATTTTATTAATATTTGATTTAATTCTACAAATCAAAATTAATATGCATTATATTATGGGACTTCAATAGTTTTTATGGCCAAACAAGCTATCAATTTTATGTTTGTGTCTTACTAGCTATACTGCTAGCGTGTTTTTTATTCTGACAGGGTCTTAGCCATGTAGATTCTCCTTTATTTCCTTCAAAATGAGATTGTATCTAATTATGTGTGTCCCATTTTTCCACTTGTTAATTTGTCATCATCCTCAAGCTTTAGTTCTGCTACTCACTTTTGTCATTCCATGGCCACATCACCTCTCCTCACTCTCCCTAGGATCTAGCAAACTAAGAGACGAACAACTCTAATAATAGTGTTGATAGCTCTACATGGTGATCATTGATTAGTTACTAACCTCTAGCCATTTTTGATGATTCATCACATGTTTCTTGCTCACTCTCCTACTATTTAGCTTGGGCCTCTATGCTATGCTGACTATTTTAGCTATGATATAGTGAGATCATGCCATGTGGCTCAATCCTGATCACCTGGAGATTAAATAGGATTCAAAGTTTCATGGAAAAACCTAGGATATCAGAGTGGTAAAATTATACCACATGGTGAAATCTTGTTCACCTAGTTTTCTAGGGCTCTAACATCATTTCTAGGTTATACAAAAACATTTGGGAGATCAGGGTAGTGGGATGATGCCATGTGTAATCATTTTGCCAACCCGCTGGCCTAAAGCCTTTACACTAGTATAAACATCTCTAAGATAGTGGAGCATTGGTATTTCACCACATGGTATCATATTGATCCTTATTAACCTAGAACTTTGTTGACATGGAGACATGTCGGGCAAACTCTTAAAAATCAACTAAATCTTTTGAAGTAGCAGAAAAATGCCATGTGTACCAAGGAAACTTTTGTGAAATCAACCAAGTACTAAAAGTGTTTTGGGTGAGGCTCAAGATTACTAGGATGTTACCATGTGTCATTGGGATTGATTTAAGCACCTATGGGTAAAAGGAAGAGAAGCTGAGTCAATGATTTTTGAGTTGGAAAGAAAATGACTAAAGAATTTTAAAAAAAAAGGTTAAGTATTTTGAAATATAACAAAGAGGAAAAAAAATTTAGTAAAAGAAAGCCATTTCAACACAAATTTTGTCCATTTTGATGAAATTGTCTAAGACAAAAGATGAACTAGCAGAAACTTATAACTAATTTAGATCGAATTAAAGCCAAAATGAATTAAAATTACTAAGGAAAAGTAGTAGAAAACTCTAAAATAGTTAGATAATTTTCATAAACCTAAGGTGAAATAGCCTAAAAGGAATATATAAGATGTGTTTCATAACACAAGTAGAAAAATAAGCTAAGACTTAGTAGATTAATGCAAATTCAAGTGCTAAAATTAACTCATCGCTACATAAAAGCTTAGATTGGACCAAAGAAATACAAAGACATTAAATTAAACTCATTCAAGAACTTGTAAATAGTAATCTAGTAGATTACGAAGAAGGATAATTTAAGCAATTAACCAGAATGAACTCCTAATAGGTACAAGAACAAACTCTAAATCAAAAGAGGGTCCCCATTTTCAACATGAAAAAAATGGGGTGTGTTGGATCCCAACCATTTCCTTTCTTTTGTTTCCTATATTGGATATCTATCCAATACACAATTGCATTACCACATAACATTCTACTTGAAATATTGGGTCTTGTAAATTATCTTCTTGAAAGAAAATTTACTACTTAATTACCCAATTCATGAGCTCCTTGAGGATGTCTTTACCAAAAAACAAAATGACATTCTAAGTAGGCTTACCTCTTTTTGTCACTTTGACCTTTGTTGGTATCTTGTATTATCTTTCTTTTCTTCTATCTCCAAAGCATCTAACCTTTCTTGTAGGGATAAAAACCCCATTATCATTTATTCTTCATCATCTTTACTCATAGTTGCAACATCCTCACCACTTTGCACATCATCCACCATATTGAAACTTTCTTGGAATTTATTCAACATCTTTACGAGGTCTCCTATTCTTTTAATCTTCTCTTTTTTGTTTACCATTTATTCTCTACAAATAAGTTTCTATTTCACAACCTATGAAAAAATTATTTCCTCACCAATGCAAGTTTATTTTTCATAACTTGTATATGAATCAACATGAGCCACACACACTTCACATTCTCTCCTCCCTTGTAAGACCTCTCGCACACCTAAAATGACTTATCCTCTCTCCTATGCAAACTTATATTTCAAAACTTACAACTGACTCAAGAAGGATTCTCTTTCTCTACCTATAATAAATTCATACAAGAGTCTCTCACAATTTCTCTATATATCTTTTCTTTACTCATAGGGTTTTCTCACACTTGTAATAAAACTAACTTTGAATACTTATGATTCTATATTTTCTAAATATTTCTTATGTTCTTTGATAACAATTAATAAAGGAATATTTATTGATGCAAGAAAACAAATTGGTGGATAATCCACTTATGGACTAGTTCTATGTTTGTCATATTATCAAAGTCCCAAGGCCAGTTTTAGTTAGATATTTTCATGAAAGTTACACTAATTAAATACACAAAAAAATTAAATCACATGAAACACTTATTTATTCATCAAATACTATAGAAACAAATTCTTAACATGTTGCATACATTATGAAAATGCTTTCTTGAGACTTAACTAGATTAAATCAATAAATCAGAGTACACGCATCTATGACATCAACTTGTTATAAAATTTTGGTTGTATCTATGAGGCCACACACTCTTATTCAATAACAACATGCATTATTGAATCTATACTTATTCTAAATTGTGTTTTCTATGTTTTTATTTTCCCTTTATCTATTTTTCAATGTCTCATGTAGAGCTCAAAATCATTTTTTCTGCAACATCTTTTCCACATTTTGTGGTTTCTCTACTATGTTTTGTAGTCTTACTTCCTTTTTATTTTGTGTCTCTTTCACAACGTCACTGTTATAGAAGTAAAAATATCTAAATGGGGATATTATGCCTCCTCCATACAAAACATAGACAATCTATCCCTCCCCCTCCCTTCCCAAGAAAAAAATAAAATCATATATTATCTTATTTAAAGACTCCCTTGAGATGGTTTATTATTGGAATCCATATGCCATTAATTTCTTTGTTGGAATATGAACCGATTAATTTTATTGTCCATGGTAATGGTTATAAATCATTTAAATTATTAATTAATAGTAGTTTCATGAATTTTTCCTAACACCAATGTTATGGTCTAGAGTCATAGAGACTTGTAATGGAAATTTGTTATAAATTAAGAAGGGCTATGTTGTAAAAATAGTACCTGCCTTTTTGCATGATAGTGAAATGAAATTGTTATTACAATATCCATGGAATTGTAGTCAGTCTAAGATTGGTGTATATTTTAGTAGGCTAATGAAACTAAAATCAGTCATTATTCTATAAGATGATGTTGTTGTAGAGTGTTTTACTATAGTAAACACTACTCTACATGCTACAATGAAAGGTATAAATAAGAGAGTTACTATTATGACAACTTCTACTTAACTTTCATTTGACAATGTCCATATAGACATATTCATTTCTAAATGGTGAATAGGGAAATGGATATGGAGTCTGAATGAGCCCACCATGATGTTGGATATCCAAGTCCATAACAAAAAAATACCATTAATTTTGACAATAGTTTGTAAATGAAAATTCATAAAAGGAAATAAAAATGAACATTGCTTTTATTTTTATGTAAGTTTTCACTTGTACTTTTGATAATCACTGATGATTTTGAGAAAGTCCTACAAATGGCCTAATAATTCCTCTTTAACAGGCTCCACTTGGAGCAATGGATATTGTATGAATAGATGGATATGTCATATAGCCATATGCATATTCAAATGGTGGATAGGGATATGAATATGGAGTCTAATAGTGTAAATGAGCTGACCATGTTCGTGGATATTAAGGTCTTGGAGTAAGAAACAATAGATAAATCCAACAATAAAAATAAATAATAATATCTTCAATGTTTTTTTTTCTAGATATACACACTTTAAATGAGTTTAATTTATAAGTTATAATGTCAGTGGGATACCTTTCACATGTTAAAACAAGATTCCTAAGTAGATTTTGAGAGAAGAAAAGAATGACCATTAGGGGGAAAGGAAAAGCTGATGGTAAATGGATAATTTTGAAAAATCTCAAATGAGCATTTAGATTTTACACAACTTCCATAAAATATTACATGGATATCATACTAGATATGTAGAGCCACCTTGGTACCCATATGATGTGGCATGGTACAACCAACTATAAATGTTGATGTGTGACACATTATTCTAACAAGAGAAAGAGGACTAGACAAAAATAACTAGAGAGATAAAATATCAGTTGTATGTTAAAATTTATTTTTGTATTTAGCTCTTTGTCCCAGTCTTGTAAGAATAGAAAAATGGAGAAAAAAAGATAAAATTACTCTGTATTAAAAAGTAATTGATAAAAATGACATTTATACAAGTTGCATACCATAATAAATTGGGAATCACTTTATAAATTAGTATTTCACCACTGACATTAGTGAATAAAATACCATATAAAAATGTTGTAGTGGCACGTGAAACCTACAAGACATAAATTATTTTAATTTTATGTTAGAATTGTATTTGATTGATAATTCCAATCTTTATATTAGAATATTGTAACACATAAGATGGGGTCAAGAAAACCTAGGGTGGAATGCACAACTTTAGAAATAGAGGTCCGATAATAAATCATCCTCAAAGACCAAGCAAGCAACCTATAACACTGGCCATAATTCCACTGAAGAAATATAGAAGAAACTTAAATACTTTCTAGTTAATTTTATTTGCTCTTCTCGAATGAATTTTCTTTGATTACTATTCAAGATTTTGAGATAATTGGCGAGCTTTACATATTCTCTTACATTCAAGAGTTCTCTGAGCACATTTTACACGGTCTATTTCTTGGTTTAATATAGTCAATATTATTTGAAACTGAACAACACTTACTTCATAACATTATCATGCACGTTGTCTAATATCAAAACCAATGTCCAACTATGTATGTTGTTCCTACTCAATGTCTAGGTGTTGATCTACCCCTTCAACTACAAGGAGAGTCATCAAAGTTAAAATTTTGTATGAAAATTACACAGAAAACATATAATTCAAATTTCATATTTTATTTTTTAGTAGCTTAATTCAATATGAGACTATATATATATATATATATATATATATATATATATATATATATATATATATATATATACTTTTTCAAATGTAAGTACTTCAATTGAATTAAAAATAAATGAAAATTACAATTATCTTTTCAAATAATTAAATTCAAAAGAAAAATTCAAACATCTTTATAGATGTATATAAAGTTATGATGACGAAGTTATTTTATTCCAAAAGTAATGAGATCTATCCCAAATCAATCTATCTATTATATATATATATATATATATATATATATGGAAATGTATGAAAACATTAAAAAATCTACTGACAAAAAATGATGACACTCTAAACAAATATAATATACTTTGTAAAAAAGTATGGGATTTCAGAAACTCCATTTTTATTGATCTCAATATGAATGTAGAATTACCTGTTGGTGGAGAGAATGGATGGTTTAAATGGGATCTTATTGTTAAATTTTATAAAGCTATAAACCTTATGGAAGATGTCGACACCAAAATAGTGTCAAACCCCCTTGGTCCCTTTCTAACTTTAACATGCCTAACCAACACTTTATTAATTCAAAATACTTATTTTAAATTAATCATCCCCATGGACACCTCACCGTGGACACCGACTATTTCCTACCCTATGACTCACCCCAAAGACTAAGTCCTTCAAAACATAACTACCTAAGACCAATTCCAACCTTTTAACTAATTCTCATGACAAATAACCCCGTCTTTTGACCATTCTCCAATGACAAATGCACTTGGCAGATGGAGAAATGGGCAAAAGGCTATTTTAAGCCCTTTTACCCATTCTTCATCCGTTGACATCAGTCAAGTGTTGACCGATGCTAGCGAAACCGCCGATGTCAGTTACTTAAACTAAGTTGCTAACATTGAATTGCTCCCTACCTTTTTGCATAACAACGTGCATGCTTTGAGACTGAACACCAAAACTCCATTATCACTCTCCTGGCTACAGAGACTCTGTAGAAATCAATCCAAGCATTGAATTGGAAATATTGTGTGAGATCTTTGACATCGGCCGCAACAGGAACAAGCGTACCAACACCTCTGGTTCTCAATCAAGCAGAGCTAAGTATTCATTTGTTTCATTTCAGTAATTTAGAATACATTAGTAATTAGTCCCTATTTACTATTTTCTAAATACTATCAATCAGACCCGACCTGACTTCTTCTCGAAGAGGCTGAAAAGCCTTCCTCTTACCCTTACTCCTTTTGACAACCTATCCTCTACCTGACTCCTTCATTAAACCTTATTCGTCTCCCTACAAACCTGCACAGAACTTTAAACCCACAGAGTCCCTCTGTCAACCACAAACTTTCTCTAAAACCCATCCAAGGACCATTGCCCCTATTGACATCGGCATCCTAACTGATGTCGGCAACACTGAACAACCGACGATGGCAAGACTACCAACATTGGTGACTGTGGCAGACTGATTGCAAAGAAATAGGTACGCATTATCTAATTTCCTCTTTGTTAGTCATTTGCCATTTCTTTATTTCTAACACTTTTACTTATAAACAGTGGACTCTCATCCCTCAAGGAAGTCTTTGCACTTCTGGGACCGAGCTTTGCTTAGCAGTCCACCCTATCTTTATCTAACATTTTTCTATTTAAGTCTTATTCTCTTTACAGGTGTCATCCTCCACAGCCAAAGAGGAGCTCCTACAATGTCTAGATATGGTGCGCAACTTCATCCGGGTATCATCTAACCCTTGACCATAATCTTTAGTTTCTTATTTCTTCTGAATATTAAATAGCAAAAAAATGAGTAGAAACATTTCTAGCACGCCCAATGGGACCCTAGAATTTTCCTTGGGTTCATTTCTTCTAAAAAGCAAACCTTTTCATATAGCTGCATTAGGGAAAATTTTCTCTTCTTACTCCCTCTCATTCTATCTTTTTATTTTAAAAATAAATCATAAGCACAAGTTAAAAAGAACTTCTTTCTTTTTCTTCTCGACACTCTATCTTTGCATTTTAGAGTGAAAATTCATGCTCTCAACCTTTTCCTCACTTGTTTGCATCTAAACAAAACATTTCAATTTGGGTTTAAAACACTATTGCATTTCATTCCTTCTTGAATGCATATTTAGCCCTCTCATCTAGTAATTAAAAATGCATTATGAATAAATCGTAGTGCATATATGTTACACATCCAGACCACAAGCACATCAAACTAAACATCTAAACATACCTGAGACAAGGCCCAACTAGGATTTCATCACCTAGTATATACCTTACCCTTTCTGGTAATCCTACTTGGACTTCACTACCAAGGGGAGAACCCACTCTGTTCTCTGGCAGAGTATAAACTCTAGGGGAAGTATATATTGGCTAAGCGACCCAGCTTGGCTCTGGGATCATGAAGTGAGGGGAGCAAGCTCCTATCACCAGGCCACGTACGGAACCTAATACAAATTTTGAGCACCAAAACTTAACCTGAAACCAACCTTAGACTGCTTCTTTTAGTACCTATTCTAAAAGCCAAATTCCCAAACATATTCTTCTAAGGCATAAGCCAACACAATTCTAAAATTTATTCTTAGGAATTAACGTTTAGAGGCTGCTTGCTTTCATTTACTTTTCTATTTTTATCTTTTTTTTAGCTGGTAAGGACGCATTATTCTGAGCTCCAAAAACAACTCAGAACTTTCTTCCTCTTTTCAAAAAAAAATTAGTTTTCTAAGTTTTTGGAAATACACAGACACCAACATCGGCTTTTACACCGATGTCGGCAACTGATCTTCACCGACATCAGTTATCTAACCGACATCGGCAACTTACTTCACCGACATCGATTTTTCTACCGACGTCGGTCACTGTAAAAAATATCTCTTTCAAAATAGTAAGTTAAAAACCTGACTTTTTTGCTGTCAAAAATACATTCTAGTTTTCAGAGACTGAAATATACAGTTTTTAGAACCTAAATAAACTTTGCCTTGAATGGTTTTGACACGTAGTCAAGCTAAAGCTCTTGTTGATCATGCAAGGCAACAACCACTTCCACTTTCACCTTTCATAACAAGTCCTCTAATGGAGTATCCTTCAGATAATAAACGTACTCCTACTTCAAATCACCCACCTATTGTTCCCATAGGGGATCAAGACTTTGAGAGGTTCCTTGACCTCAATGTCAAGGCTCTTCAGCACTATCTCTCAAGAAGCCAAACGCGAGATTCATCAGTAATCCTGTTCTTGGGATGCCAACTTCATTATTTGAAATGATAAATATATCAACAGCCTCTGTCACTCAACCCATGGTCACTCAGGCCATTGCCTCAACTAATAACCAAACCATGGCCAATTCTCAAGAGTTGGCTTCTCCTTCTATTTTTGGACCTACATCCATCGGGGTTTCCATACCCCCACAACCACAAATAATGTAAACAAGTTCAACACCATTTCAAAACTTGCTTGTTTCTATCCCGCCCACTCTTGCACCCATAAATAGAAGAGTGACTACCTATCCTATAACTAGTGTTGCCACCATCAAATCACCTTTGGCGGCACCAAGTCAAGTTGTGCCTTCCATCTTCATGACACAACCTTCCTTGACCTCAACATCAATCCCCATGACAAATTATCCATATGTTGCGCCTATACAAACGCAACCTACCACGTCATATGCTCCTCCCAATCTCTTTCAGGTACCTTACAATCTATGGGGTGCCCCACCTACCAATCCATCAACTGATCACATCAAGATGTTGATGGATAAGATGTCTAATCTGGAGACATCTGTTTCAGGTTCAAGAAGCATTCTCTCATATGAACAAATCTGTAATGAGCCTATTCATCCTTCGGTCCCAATTCGACCATATCCAAGTCAATGGGAACTCCCAAAATTCACTCATGTTTAGAGTAAGGAAGACCCACAACAACATCTACGAGCATTTTGACACACTTGTTACCTTATAGCACATGATGATGCGTTACTAGTGCGCACATTTCCCATGTCACTTTTGGGTGCTGCTCTTGATTGGTATAGTTCTATTACTAGTCACTCTCTTTTTACCTTCACTCAACTAGCCCAACTATTTCTTGACCACTTTTCAATCAACATCACTAAAAAGGTCTCCATCATGGACCTATATTCTATTAGACAGTTTGACGATGAATCAATAGCTAATTTCGTTGCCCGTTGGAGAGGCTTAATCAACCAACTCTCCTTTTCTTTACCTCAACCAGAGCTCATTGAGCTCTTCTCTCGAGCATGTGATAAACACATCTCATCTACCTAACAGGTCTAAACATTTTGCACGTTTGATGAAGCTTTCACCATGGCTAGAAAACTCGAACTTCACGCTGTTGAAGAAGATAAAGTCAAACTACGTAGTAAAAATACTAATGCAAAATCAAATGACCCTTCATCCAAATCTTCTTCTTCCAATTCCAAATCCAAGGGAATGGCAAATGTTGTGGTACTTAGATCATCATCATCAACCACAATTAACCAATCTGAACCTTCCACATCTCAAAGCATTAAACGACAATTCCAACAATGATACATACAATGTCAATATACTCCAATAGGAGAATCATACACATCCATGTTGGATGAACTAGTCAAACAAGGAGTCCTCAAGCTCCCCCAAATTTGACCACCACCTCAATTTGATCCCTTGTGTGCCATCCTAGCTTGGTATAGGGAGAATGACTTCTATAATTATCACTGTGTCAAAGGCCATGACACAGACAATTGTAAAACCCTCAAGAATGTTATTCAGGACATGTTAGATAAAGGTGATCTTGTCTTGGATAACCCAAACGTGCCATCTAACCAAAACATAGACATCTTTAGACAACCTTTCCCTAACCATCCCCCTAGTCAAAACAACGTCCAGACAATGGCTGAAGACCCCCAAGAGCGTAATATACGCACAGTCGATATGGTTTCACCTTTCATCCCTAACCAACCTCTTTCACAGACCGAAGAGGTTAGTCAACCTATCCCTTCACCCCAGGAAGAAGAGCCTTCTTCTCCTAATAGTCCTCCATCTACCCCTCTTATATTGGAGGACGCTTTAACCATACCAATGCCACTAGCCCCACCTTCATCCTTCCTACTACCAATGGAGGACCATACCTTTCCTACTCTTTAACCACAAGTAGAAGGCATGATCATCCCTTCCCTTTATCCTCTCGAGGAGTCACATTCTCTAATTCCTTCTCCACCAAGAGAAGAACTTGTCTCTTCACCTACTTCTATCGAAGATGATCCAGTATTGGCTCTCTCACGTCTTTGGCCTGAGATTGCCGCATCTAACACATTTCCAGTCTCACAACCATCCACATCTTCTAAAAGACCAATCATAAAGCCTCATGCAACATCTTCTAAACCATTCTCTCGACTGGCTGAGAACTTAGGATTTCTCCATTCGAGGAACTTAGAACATGAGGCATTATGGGAGCGTCTTAAAGCTCCTTATCTTACACATCCCACATCATTTCGTACTGTCAATCCTTTTGTGGCAAATCATCCCAAGGTCTCCAATGAAGATCAAGCTTCTACTTATAAAACCTTAGAAGCTCAAACATCCACATCTGAACCTCAACCTTCACCAGTGATCATCACACCGAAGCAGGTTAAATCTCTTGGTGTTCACCATGTACCTAACCTCACTCACCCACAGGTGAAAGTAGACTTGAACTTCGCCCCTCAAACTAGTATTCCTCACACCATATCGAAGAAGGCTACTAAACCACATCGTAGAACTCCTCCTCCACCATCAACATTACCCTCAATTTTGGGTCCACACCCTTATACCTTAATAGGAGTCCTTCCTACTCCAACATCTAATAAAAACAAATTGCCTTCCCTACTACCTTTACCCACCAAAAACATACTTCCACCCAAAAACCCGGCACCTCCCACCAAAAAAGGGCCATCTACACGAGTAGCCACACCACCTACTAAAAAGGTGGTATAGAAAACTCCCTCAACCACTCCTACAAAATAAAAATTGACAACATCTACTACAACGACAAGCATAGATCCATTAGCAGGTTCATATGCTTTGTTGCTACGTAGATTGTTACAATATTCTAGCATAACTCTCCCACCTATTAAACCATTTCAACCTCTCAGACCAAAACCATTATGGTTCGATGACACCAAAATTTTCCTATATCATCGCACATGAGGACATGACATTGAAAATTATTGTGCCCTCAAAGGTGTCATTCGCCAATACATGGAAAAAGACAACCTTCTTGTTGAAGATTCTATCGACAAACTTTCGACACCTTCCCATGTTTCTCAAATTGCTGCACCTTCATCAGAATCTCATCATCAAACTATAGCCCCTTTACCTCCTTTCACCCCTTTATTCAATATTAACACCATCAATGTGGCCACTAGGTCACAAACTTCAAAGGATAAATCAAAAGAGAAAGTTGCTATTCCTTAGACCTACCCATTTGTCAAACCTGCTCAACCACCCAAACCCAAGATTTCTATCTTGGGTACATCCCAACCCACTTCTTCGGAGGCAATCCATGATTCTATGATGAAACAACTTCACTAGACTCCCGTGAAGATGACTTTATATGACCTCATTCAAAGCTCTCTGAACCATCGCCAAGCTTTAATCAAAGCCCTACAAGCGGTGGAGGTCCAACCTGAAGATCCTCAACCATTGGTTGCCTTAGCCCAATCATTACCCACTATCACTTCTATTACCTTTAGTGATTCTAAAATTCCCACCTTTAACTTGGAAGATCAGGACGCTGCCCTTTTCATCACAACCAACGTTGATCGAACTCGTGTTAAGCGAGTTATGATTGATGGGGGTGCCAGCATCAATATCATTTCCACCCATGCCTATGACCAATTAGCCCTCCCAAAGAATTACATGTCTAAAACTGATGCAATTATTTGATCTTTTAACAATTCTACTGCCACTACCGTTGGCACCGTTGTCTTACATATTCATGTTGGCCCACGAGCAATTCCAGAACTCTTCTACATCATCGAGGGGGAGTTCCAATACAAAATTTTATTAGGATGACCTTGGATCTGTGCCATGGCCTGTGTCCCTTCTACATTACACTGTTGTGTCAAATTTGAACACGACGGTCAAGTCCATGTCATTCCCATAGACCCCTCCCCTTTCAAGACATGCAACACAACTTATCAACCCAACGATGTTCTCATTCCTTTAAAAAAATCAACCCAAACACCACCTCCACCTATGGAATCTTCAACAAGTATGCAAATGGCAGTTACACTCACACCACCTCCTCAAGTGACAACAAAGGACCCTATGGAAGATACCTTCCAACATCTTTCACTTGGGGAGTATCGTTTACTCACCTTGGATATGTTCCGGACTCCTCAAGAGTATGGACAACTTCATCACAATCTTATCTATGACCATCGTATCAAAATGGTCATCCCTTACAGTCCTCATAATCTTCAAACAAATCTCATTTATGGAGGGCTAGATCGAGCCCCCACTGATGGGAATCCTCTCTCCTCACCCCAACTATTTACATCTGATTTCTCTTTTCTTGGCAACCCAAACTTTGCCCACACCTATCTTTATAGGTGTGCTTGGAAAGGGTTTGGTTTTGGGTGCTATGAACAAGGCTCCCACCAACTCATTGAACCTCTAAATGATGAAGCCATAAAGAACACCAAGAAACGACATGGCCTGGGTTTTGAAGAACCGATAGAAACTTATAAAAACCCTTGCCCCGAACCTATCATAGAACAATCACCTCCAAACTTACCTATTCCCCCATCTTCACCTATGGAATCAGAGGTTTCTATCCCTCCTAGTTTTTTTTTCATAAATGCCATTCGCTTGGAACCCCTAACCTATCAACTAGGTGGAGTATCCAGGTCTCTCCCTCTCGTTTATCCAAACATGATAGACGATGAATCTGCTACCATCAACACTATCCAATGCGTAAATGATGATGCCATTCTCACCTACATGGGTGCAGATGACTCTTTCATTCAATGATCCCTTCCTTTGGAAATGTAGGTTATGTTAAATGAATCAACCATTGACATTAACCTCCCATCTTCCGATGTTCCTCATGTTTTAAAGATTGGTCAATCTTTAGATGCCCAGGAACAAATTGACTATACCAAATTCCTTTCAGACCATAGCAAAGCTTTTGCTTGGTCTTATAGTGATATGCCTGGTATCGACCCTAACATCATCATCCATAACATCATCACAAATCGCGAAGCTAAGCCTGTTAGGCAAAAGCTTCGCAAGATGCATCCTCGAGTTACACTCCTTGTCAAAGAGGAGCTTCAGTGTCTTCTCTCCATCTCCTTTATTCAACCCATTGCTTATCTGCAATGGGTGTTAAATATCGTCTCTGTCACCAAAGCAACTGGGGTGATCTGAATCTGTACTAACTATCGCAACCTTAACCTGGCTTGCCCAAAGGATGAATTTCCTCTACCCAAAATTGACTAACTTGTTGATCTTACGGCTGGTCATGAGATTCTATCACTCATGGATGGGTTTTCAGGATACAACCAAATCTTGATTGTACCAGAAGATCAACACAAAACCACCTTCATCACCCCATGGGGAACATTTTGCTATAGGATCATGCCTTTCGGCCTAAAAAATGCAGGCACCACATATCAACATGCCATGACTTACATCTTTCACGATCTTGTCTACAAAATCATGGAGGACTATGTGGATGACCTACTAGGAAAATCTAAACTTCTTTGTGGCCATTTAACCATCCTTAAAATAATCTTCACTCGCCTCCTCCAATATAATGTTTGCCTTAACCCCAAGAAATGCATCTTTGGGGTTCTCTCAGGGGAGCTTCTAGATTTCATCCTCTCTCTTCATGTCATTGAGGTTGATCCTGCTAAGATTCGAGCTATACTTGAGATGCCACCACCTACCAATCTAAAGCAACTTCACAGCCTGCAAGGGAAGCTCCAATCTATTTGTCGCTTCATCTCGCAGCTATCTGACCGATGTCAACCCTTTCATCACCTCCTTAAAAAGGACGTCTCCTTCAATTGGGATAAGGATTGCCAAGAGGCTTTTGAAGCCCTTAAATGTTATCTTGTCTCCCCACCAGTCCTTATTCCACCAAAATATGACCAACCCTTCTACCTTTACATCTCATCAACAAACCATTCCCTAGGTGCCATGATTGTGCATTGTGACGAACAACATTGTGAGCAAGTGGTTTATTATATAAGCTAAATGCTCATTGATTACGAAACTTGGTATTCTCATACCAGAAAAATTTGATTGGCATTAGTCTTTGCCGCTACCAAACTCCATCATTATCTCCTCAATCACAAAACGTATGTCATCACCCACATCGACCCTCTCAAATACATGCATTCCAAGCCATACCAAAACCAACGTATGGCTCGTTGGCTCATGCTTCTTGCTGAGTTTGACTTGGAATTCATCCAACAAAAGTCTATAAAGGGGCAAAAAATTGCTGACCAACTAGCAGATGCCCCTCTACCTGACAACCAACCTTCTCACTGTGAATTCCCTGACGAATCCATCACCACGTTATCCATCGATGACATTTTCTATCAAATGACAATGTTCTTTGATGGGTCTAAATGTCAACACGGTGGGGGTGCGGGGGTCATTCTCATCCCTCATGAGGGTGAGCCCATGCCCCTATCTTTCAAACTTGACTTTGAATGTACCAACAACATGGTTGAATATGAAGCCTTAATTTTGGGGCTTCAAACCACCCTTTTCCTAGGCGTCAAGACCATCAACATCTTTGGCAACTCACAACTAGTCGTCAATCAAATCAACAGTTCGTATCTTTGTAAAAATGAAGTTTTACAAAGGTACAAACACCATGTTGACACCCTGCTAGAATCTTTTGACCATTACCTCTTGCAAATTGTTCCTTGATCTATGAATAAGTTTGCTGATACTATGGCCTCTCTAGCCTCACATATTCCATCCTCATCATCTTCCTCAAGAATTTATGTTACGATACACTGTTTGGCATTGCCTTCATATATCTCCACTAACATCAATCTCATAAGCACCATTGAATCTAGTCCACAAGATGTTTGGTATAAACAACTTGTGGACTACTTAACTTATTCTATTATCCCTCCTGATCTCTCTAGCAATGCGCGATAGGATTTTATCAAAATCATGGCTCGATATACTATGCTAAGGGGTCTTCTCTATAAAATAGGTTTCGATGGCCTCCTTCTTTGATGTCTAACTTCCACTGAAAATCTCATGCCATCAAACAAGTCCACGATGGGATTTGTGGCAGACATTTCAGTGGTAACTCAATTGCCAAGTGCATCCTTCACCTGGGCTATTATTAGCCCACTCTTCACCAAGACTGCAACGACTATGTTCGGCATTGTATCAAATGCCAACAAAACGCTTACTTCACATCCCTAGCCACGCTTTACAAGTCGCTAAGGATTTTTGGCCCTTTTCACAATGGGGCTTAGATCTAATCGGTGAGATTAACCCTCATTCATCTCTTTGACATCAGTCCATTATCATCACAACCAAATACTTCACTAAATGGGTGGAAGTTGTTCCTCTCATCTCCACTAAAGCTGACAAAATTGTCGACTTCATCAACACCCATATCATCTATCATTTCGGTGTACCCCATAAGATCATCACCGATAACGGCAAATTATTCAAAAACAAAACTATCTAGAAACTTTGTGACTCATTTGGCATCAAGCTCAGCTTCTCCTCACCTTACTACCCACAAGCAAATGGGCAGGCCGAGGCTTCCAACAAAATCTTAACCAAAATCCTAATGAAAGTGGTCAACAACACTGGAAGGGATTGGCACATTCACATTCCCTTCGCTTTGTGGGCCTACTACACTATCATCTGAACCCCTACGGGTGCTACACCTTTCTCTTTAGTGTATAGAACTGAGGTAGTCTTGCCTCTCAAAGTACAAATACCCTCTTTACACATCTCTCTGCACGACATACTTTCTAACGATGACTTTCGTCAAGATTGGTTAGCTCAACTTGAGTTACTCGACGAACGTCATCTTGCCACCCTTAACCATCTCCATATCTATCAAAATCATATCAAACGTGCCTATAATAAAAATTTGAGAGAATGAGATTTCAAAATCAGAGATCTCATCCTTAAAGAAAACCAACACGTGACCAATATGGAAGAAGCAAATGAGGCAAGTTTGCTCCTAAATGGCTCGAACCTTATATCATAACGCACAAATATGGATCAAGGACTTATCAACTATCTTCTCTTGAAGGATGGCCAGAACCTGAGCCCCTTAATGCCTTACATCTACGACCATTCTACTGTTAATCAAGTACTCATTCACTTGATATTTAACTTGAGCTCATCCCTTGAGCAATCCCTGTCATCCTCATTTTCATTCCTTTCAACCCTGTATCCCTAATAAACACTATGTAACCCTTTTATAAAGTATGACTGCTTGTCCTAATAAAAGGGAGACCCTTAAACCTCTATAGTCTTGTCCATGACTCAAAATTCTGTCAAAAATAAATTGGGATGGCAAACAAAGATATCCAAAGGTCATAAACTTTAAATGCAGACTACTCCCTTGAAGGACAGTTGCATCATCATTATTGTAATTAATAGACTGCTTCCTTGAAGGACAGCTATTCAAAGCCCTCAAAACATATAAAGTAAACTATAGACCATTCCCTTGAAGGATGACTTGCCTAAATTTTTCTACAAACAGCACCCTCTCAGAAGTTTCTTGCATAAATCAAGCTTCACATGACCATAAAATAAAGCAACATCCCCAAATAGACTCTTAGTATTGATCAGTCTACAAGCTATTAAAGTCATGGACTTGACTCTAGTCATTCTCATGGTCTCCTATAAAAAGGGGCAAAGTTATCCCTACTAACAAAAGGTTACCCTATCTTGACATATCGCCTAAACACACATATTACCCCAACATACTCAAGGGATTTTGAGCTCACTTAATGTTAAGTGATTCAAGTACTTTTATAACACAATCCAATGGTCAAATGATGTAATGCATGAACGAGGCTTTTGTTTTCAAACACCCCTACCTATGTTGTCATTATAGTCTTTGTCAATGAAAGAACAACACACCTTTCCCTTCTGACCTGACTTCATCACATGCCAATCACATAACAACCAATAACATATTTCCACAACCATTAACATTATCATAGACCAATCACATTAGTTTCTATGAAAAATAATACACATGGAAACTAACAACCAAACACAATTTATGTTAAGCATATATCATCACAAATATGAAAAAGTGCTGAAGCATAAAAAAAACTCAATTCATTTTTAACATACATCCATCACCAATATGGAAAATGATTAGGAATGAAAAACCACAAACAAATGTTACATAATACACCATCACACAATATGGAAAAGATTGTAACATCATCATCATACATCTACATCATAACATCAATAATAAGCATATATCATTAAACATATGGTGAATGCTAAAAACACTAACATCCATAACAAGACATATCCATACCACGTCAATAAACCAAAATCTCATCATATATATATGTGAACATCCATGTTTACAATAGTATAATGTATATCTCTCTCAAAAAAAAAATAAATACATCTCGCATCAACGGCTCACAGGCCGGTATATACATAGTCTCCGACTACAAAAAAGTCTCAAGCCTGTGGCTGTGGAGGTGGTGGCAGTGGCCATGATGATGCTGTATCATCCCCACTCTCTATCCATCGCCATCTCCAAGAACCTGAGGTAGTCGCATGTCACATCAACCTCTGGCGACTCTATTTAGCTCGCATATCTGAGTATCATTGTATCTGAGGAAACCCCTTGATGGCCCCCTCATAATAAGTAATCTCATCCAATGCAGTATTGTACCTAGATATAGGTACAGTCTATGGTGGACCCATCAATCCTGAAGCCATGCCCTGTAATGAGCTATGTGGTTGTGGCTGCGCTGGCTACTATGATGCCGACTGAGCTGGCTCTTGTACTGGCTGCTATGGTGGTGGCTGAATAGGGCCCTACCCTCCAAAAACCTATCCTGCTAATGCCTGTGCCTGGGTTATGGCCAATTGCCCCTATAAAATGGCAACCTGCCTTGTCAAGGCAACCTCCTGGGCTATCAAAACTATCACCTGTCCCTGTAAACCCGTGACCTATCCCTATAAAATGGTCACCTATCCTCGTGCTTCATCCCTCTCCTGAATGGCAACATCTCTCTCTTGTCTAGCAGTGTCTCTATCTCTGGTGACCACCTGAAGATCGGGCTGTGGTCCTCGTTGTACCCCTGCATACTACCCCGCCCACCAAGCTAAGTAAGCCTCTGTGTAACCTGGATCAACTACCCCAAGACTTACAGGTATCTCCTCAAAATTAGGTCCCTCTATCTCCTCTGGCAGTGGGAGTGGTGCCTCAATATCATCACATCTATACTGAGGGAAGGCAGGAGGCACATCTTGTAACAGCCCATACTAGTGTTGTACTCTCTCTGTTGGTACCCTCTCGAGCTTGTCGGCTCATCTGCCCCTAACTCACCTCAAACTTTGAACTCCCACTAGTTGCTCTGCTTGGTCTTTGAATGTTGGATATACCAAGTAGGGTCTTCAAACTATATCTGCAGGAATCAGGGCCTCTAGTACCCCATATAGAAATCAATATCCCAGACGACGCCGTCTACACGCGTCTACGCCATGACCTCCCGCCATCACCTAAACCTGACTCTGAACTTGGCCTGGATAACCACTAGGAGGCTAAGAGGTCATGTGACTACGATATGCTCGTAATCCTAATAGTGTAGGAGGTGGCCTACACACAAGCTATACCACCGTCGTCGACTAATCCCCCATAGCTCTCTGTATAACTGGGCCAAAAAGATGGGAGCCTACGCGAATACTATTTGCTCCTCAAGCATGTCCACCAAAACCTTGGTCATGGTGATCAAGAACTTCCCTCCCTCTGCATCTGGGAGTGCATATATGGTGATGTTGATCATCATCAGGATGGCTAACTGATGCACATCCTCATCAACAACATACAATGGCTCGTACGCAAAATTGGCTGAGTGATAACTCACCTCAGCTACGTGCTCACCAAACAATGTCACCATATGGATGTCATGCGCCTCTCTCAAGCACACATATAGGTCTGCTCCATGTATCAGTAGCCAAAAAATTTGATACACATCCTTGACCATCATAGTCAACTCTCCTGTGGGCAAGTGGAAGGTGTTGGTGGTGTGATCCCACATCTTAATAAGCACCACCATCAAGCTGACATCTTTTTCTACTCAACAGTAGCACCGTAGCCCACCTAATCCCACTATAGTGATGTGGGTCCACTCCTTGCTAGTGATATCCTGATGCATCCACGTTAGTAATGTTGGGAGATGATCTCGTAGCATTAGTGTCTGCCTCGCCTAAAACCAACCAACAAAACCACAACCACATTAACCAATGACTAAATAACCTCTACGACTCTTCTTCCCTTTTGGGAAAACTACATTGGCCTAAGGCCCTTAAAGACCAGGGCTATGTAGGCAGCACTCAATTGACATGGGGTCTCCTAAGGTTAGCTCGGCCATTCGCCCCTTCATCTATCTAATTGACCAACTACCTAAACCTATATGACCATCACTATACCATGAAGGCCTCGACATGACTTAGGCCCTTCAAAATTATCCTTTTCCAACTTTTTTAGATCTAACAACAACTGACATCAGCCACAACTTCACTGACATCGGCAGTAAACCAATTGACGTCGGTGGACCTGCTGGTGTCGGCGACTGGTTCAGCTCTAGGGCCAAACATGGTGAGCCCTAAAAATTAGGGCTTCCCTATTTTAACCCTAAATCACCCCAAACCCTCCTAAAAACTTCCTAACCTACCCTAATTAGCCTACCCACCCTTCTAACTACCCCTTCCCCCAATCTAAAGCTAAAAACACAAAAAATTCAAAAAATAACTCAAATTCAAAAACAATCCAAAAAACTCAAATTAAACCTCCTACCTCATCTCTTCACTGCCACCGTGGTGGTATGATTGGTGCTGCTGGTGGTGGTCCTCCCACAGGGCCTCCTCCACCCTCCACCATCTCCTCTGTCTTGTCTACTCAATGAACTCCCTGGTGACCCATAACCAGCTATTCAACCTCCAATGACACTCCACGTCACTCACACTTCAAACTAATCTCAATCTACCACACCACGTTGATGCACCGGTCAACTAGAAGTCTATTTCACTCAATCACCTCAGAGCTCAAATTCTCACTTTGTCAAATATCACAAATGACTTTTGGTGGGCTGCCAATCCATTTTTTTCAGGTTTGGCAGGCCGTCGAGGTCGGCATAAACGTGCCCTATGCTGCCGACATCGACTACCACCGATGTCGGCAGATTATTTAGACCGACATCAGTTGTTCCACCGATGTTGGCACCTTCAACACAGCATTTTCTTTACGAATGACCAAAATCATGCCCAAAATAACCAACCCTCATAGTAGCAGTCATCTTAGACTCCTCATGGGGCACATTTGAGATCACTTGTATCTCTGCCTGACTTGACACACGACTTTGGAGATCACGATTATCTCTTCAGACCATGACCACTTTTGAGACAACTCTACCTTGGTTGTTTTGATCACTTATGCTACCTCACGAATAGATAGCAAAATTGTCCATGACCCTCACACCTATTGATGGATTGCGCTCCAGTTGATCCCCAATCTTTGTGACATTTTTGTGTTTTCTAGGAGCACTTCCCAAGCCCGAGATACTTGGAACATGATGACCATTGGAGCTACAATTTTTATTGTTTAACCCAATCAACTACAACTAAAAGCTGGGGACTGGTTACTTCAATTTTAGCACTCCTCGACCCTGACCTATGATAATTTGACCTATCTAGCATGTGCAGTGGTATACATGCAATCTCAATTATTGCAGCGTTCACACTCAACACTCACCTTATCCATCTATTGCCTATCAAATCGGCACCCAATCTCAGCTTACTTTCCCTCGACTCCTGCTTTGAGGGGGAATACCTCATCCCATAATTGGGGCAACTTACTCTTGTTTTTGTCTTACAGTTTGTCAAGAACAACCAACAAGACAAAAAGGGGCAAATGTAGACACCAAAATAGTGTCAACCCCCCTTGGTCCCTTTCTAACTTTAACATGCCTAACCAACACTTTATTAATTCAAAATACTTATTTTAAATTAATCATCCCCATAGACACCTCACTGTGGACACCTCGCCCTTTAGACTATTTCCTACCCTATGACTCACCCCCAAGACTAAGTCCTTCAAAACATAAATACCTAAGACCAATTCCAACCTTCTAACTAATTCTCGTGACAAATAACCCCATCTTTTGACCGTTCTCCAATGGCAAATGCACTTGGCAGATGGAGAAATGGGCAAAAGGCTATTTTTAGCCCTTTTACCCATTCTTCATCCACCGACATCAGTCAAGTGTCAACCAACGCCGGTGGAACCACTGAAGTCAGTTACTTAAACTAAGTTGCTAACATTGAATTGCTCCCTGCCTTTTTACATAATGACGCGCACGCTTTGAGACTGAACACCAGAATTCTATTATCACTCTCCCGGCTACAGAGACTCTACAAAAATCACTCCAGGCATCAAATTGGAAATATTGTGTGAGATCTTTGACATCGGTTGCAACAAGAACAAGCATACCAACACCTCTGGTTCTCAATCAAGCAGAGCTAAGTATTCATTTGTTTCATTTCAGTAATTTAGAATACATTAGTAATTAGTCCCTATTTACTATTTTCTAAATACTATCAATCACACCCGACCTGACTTCTTCTCAGAGAGGCTGAAAAGCCTTCCTCCTACCCTTACTCCTTTTGACAACCTATCCTCTACCTGACTCCTTCCTTAAACCTTATTCGTCTCCCTACAACCCTGCATAGACCTTTAAACCCACAGAGTCCCTCTGTCAACCATAGACTTTCTCTGAAACCCATCCAAGGACCATTGCCCCTACCGACATCGGCATCCTAACCGACGTCGGCAACACTGAACAACCGACGACGGCAAGACTACCAACGTCGGTGACTGTGGTAGACCAACTTCAAAGAAATAGGTACACATTATCTAATTTCTTCTTTGTTAGTCATTTGTCATTTCTTTATTTCTGACACTTTTACTTATAAACAGTGGACTGTCATCCCTCAAGGAAGTCTTTGCACTTCTGGGACCGAGCTTTGCTTGGCAGTCCACCCTATCTTTATCTAATATTTTTCTGTTTAAGTCTTATTCTCTTTACAGGTGTCATCCTCCACAACCAAAGAGGAGCTCCTACAATGTTTGGATACGGTGCGCAACTTCATCCGAGTATCATTTAACCCCTAACCATAATCTTTAGTTTCTTATTTCTTCTGAATATTAAATAGCAAAAAAATGAGTAGAAACAGAAGAGAGTGCACATGGAGGATTTAAAACATATAAGGAAGTGCTTTTGTTTTTACAAATCCCTCAAGTATTGAAAGGAAGGGAAGAAGAATAAAAAGAAAAAAAGGAAAAAGAAAAAAAAAGAGCGTGCAAACCAATTTTCATAGATTTAAAATTTTCTTAGATTTCATAGATTTAAAATTTTCTTAGTTTCTTTAAGTTGGTAATTACATAATTAATATGGGAAAAATGTGTAAACATATATTTTATGGATTTTATTCGTCTATTTAATTTTATTTGAATTTATATAAAAATGTGTTCAAATTTATTAGTGAGAAATGAGTAAAGAAGATGAATGTTTTAAGTTGTGTTCATTTTAATTTTAATTATTAATAAAGATAATAATTAAATTAGAATATAAAAGAATATCTCAAAGAAATTTTGATAAATATATTATAAAAAAACAAAAACAAAATAAAATTTGAAAAGTTTACACTTTAAACTATCAAGTTTTTTAATAAAGTTTTTTGGAAAGTTAAAAATTAAAATTATATTATCAATATAAAATGTATAGCATTCTAATCCATTTTGAATAAAAAATATGTCATAGTCTTTTGGATTACCTAATCTTCAATTAAATATCATAAAGTTTTACGGGAGTTTTAATGAGAGGATGAAAATTATTGATATTTTTATTGCGATTGACATTATCAATTAAAGCAATGACACTATTTTTATTTTTTTTTGGTTGACATCATCATTTGGTTCAATAATGTATTATATTTGTTCAACATCATTAATTAGTCAAATAACATTAGTTAAAACAAAAATGTAACCTAAAAAAAATGTTTGAACATGTAGTTAATTATATAACTTCTAGTGCTTGTAATGAGGAAATTGACTCTTTCATAATGCAAAATGGTCACAATTTTGTCGATACGTGGATGGTAAAATTTATACAATTGAGGCATTTTCATTAAATTTGAAAATAGGCCAAATTTTTAACTTTTTTTTAAACAGAAAAGTTAAATGATGTGGTGTAAATGTGTAGGTAGATAAAGTAATATTTTCTTTATTGTTAAAATAATGAAATTATAAATTAATAATATAGTCAACATTAATTATAAAACATCAATAATCCCTATAAAAAAGTAACATGAAGCATACAACTATAGTTATTGGCTAAGGTTGTATAACTTGCACATCTACAAGATAGTTAACTTGACGGCCTGTGAAGAAGTCTGTGCATGAGAGACATTGATATTTTTTTGAAACTGTGTCATTATATTTTATTAGTTTAAAATAATATTATATGTTCCATATAAAATATCTAAAAATGTTACACACTAACACATTATGGGGTTCTAAATATCCACAACACATAGCAGTATGTAAGCATTTGTTGTTGACAAGAACCCCAAAAAATTGAATTCTGCTTGTAAAAGGCATACATCAATAATGATGATATGGATATTATAATTTTTTCCACATTATCATATTCATCACCCATTATTCATTTAAAAATGGCTCATCTTGAAAAAAATGCCTTATTTGCAACAAAACAATTTTAAATACAATACTTATTGTGCCTTCTCTGATGGCATGCATTGGTCTAGAAAATAATTTTTAAATGCTAAGGTGTTACTCAATTTGACTTCTAAACATGTATGCAATAGTTGTTGACAATGGAACATGTGATAAGTATTAGACCTGGTGTCATTTATAATTAACCTTGTGTTTTCATAGCAACCTTCTGAGTATACATGGTTAGATATGGAGGGCGAGGCCTTGTGAAATATTCATCAGTTATTAATGGGTATTGTCAAAATAAAACACATTATAGATAAAATAGGTCAAAATAATAAGTCATTATGGCCATTAAATGGTGAAATAGTTAATAATAGAAGACAAAATCTTTATGGCTTGTTACACATGCCAGTTGTAGAAGAATTTTGAGGCATGGGATCACTTTATCTGCTCATGGTGGCATCCAAAGAAGAGAAGGAGATTTTGGTACTGGCCATGGAAAAATTTAGGGTGTGACTAGGGTCTATTATGGAGGATGACAGAGTAAAATAGAAACATATCTATTCCCTGGATTAAGATTCTATGCAATTGGTTTTTTTTTTAGGATTAGTATGTTCTAAGGTGTACATAGTTGGTTTGGGTATTAATGCATTTGGACATAATTCGTATGTTCAAATGAATCGATGCCCTAGATAGGGTTTATTTTCTTTTTTACTATATTTTGACCTACCCAACTTCCTCTAAAATTGATTGCCTTGCTTATGTATAGGGTTATTTTCCTGGCACATTGATTAAATTGCTTGTTGGTCTTTATGCCATAAATTTTCATTGATGTAGGCTATTGTGCAAGAATTTATAGATGTTCTATTGTGATTTGAATATTTTATCATGTGGTTGTCACATGGTGGAATCTTCTTTGTTTTGACTATTGTACATGAGTATATGGCTACTAATAGTAAATTGATAATACATATCAGGGTATTGATTTTAGAAATGAATGAATTTTAATTGTTCTCTCTTTGAATTCTTAAAAAAATTGTATATAGTAGAGCTTGCCTGCATTTATAACTGATAAATTGCTAAAATTAATTTTTTAGGTAGTATCTTTCATGCTTCAAGGTTGTTGAAATCCTTTTGATTTTATTGTGTAGTGATTTTGTTAATAAATGAAACTTTGATAATTTAATTAGATGGCATTTTGACTTCTATATAGTGGTTGATCGATCCAAAACTTAGCATACATCTAACTATATATATTTATTTGAATATTGGGAATTATTGTGGACTAGATTTTATTTTTCTATCATTATAGACTATTGGTCTCAATTTGTGACCCACAACAAAAACAATTATTAGATTAATTGTTCTGAGAGGATAAAAGAAGATAAAAATACATGAGATAAATGAACCCTCATTGTGAGGATTTAACTTGTTGAATCTAAGGGCCACGAACTTTCCAATCATTTAACTGGGTGATCAATTTGACAATTAACCACCAAAATTTCAATCTACTCAATGTTGTTTGAAGATTATTATTGATATTTTTCTTAAGTATTTCACTTCCTCATTCACATGGGTATCAAAATATAATAAAATATAATAAGATGAATATTGATCATAAAAAATAAATAAAAGGAGATAAAAAGTAGGGAAAGAAATTAACTGGTTCTTTGATTGAAACAAGATTGTTAATGTTGAAATCAAAAGCATGCCTGATCATAATTATACCATTATGTATCTAGTTTATCTAAAACACAAACTAAGACAAGTCAATAGATATAATTATAAGGAATTAATTGAATATATTATCCTAAAATTATATTAAATGAAATCATATGAAAGACCTATAGCTATTGAACACAATGGCCTGACATAATTTCAAGTTAAATAGAATGAAAATTCAAAACCAAACAAAATAGCTATTACATAATCCAACTGCATATTCATCAGTGAACAAACATTACAATCTCTTCTTAACATTAATCAATTTTGTTCCATCAAGAAATAGAGAGAATTACTAAGGAACAATATGAATTTAAAACCAAACTGGTATCTATTTCAGTGTTATTACAAAAGCATTTGAGTGTGCCCTCTAGATAGACAATCACATGCCAAAACAAGATGAGAAAAAAAAGGACTAAGCCTATCAAAATTTATGCAAAGTTTTGGTACATAATATCTACCCCCTAAAACAATAATATGTGTTGCCTTATATATAAAAGATAATGGTACTTATCTACAAGTAGCACATGGCTCCCATATTTTGTCATGATTGTCACTCTATGCTATTCCAACTGCATTTGTTAGAATATTCCCTTCATTCTCAAAGGGAGTCCAAATTCTACTTTGCCTTTTCTTCATGGCAGTGACACCTATCTAATCTAAATGATCCCCCACTTCTCCATTTGGATCAAATGTTTTGTTTGATTCCTCTACTCAACCCACCTAGGAGAATATTTAAGTTAATAAGTCACCAACTCATTCCACGTATCCTCTTTTAATCAATAAGACTCATCAAAATATAGCTTGATCAATTATTTTGTTATTTTCTTAACACGAACCATTTTAAAATTTTGATGGACTATAAAAATTAAGCATGTGCCTTTTATGATGACTTGATCGGTTGATGTGGTTTGGGTTCATCTTCACTTTATGTCATCAGGCTCTCTCTGACACTTGGCACCCATTAGTAGTCTCCCATACATGTCCCTTAACCACATTAGCTTTCCTTTAGGTCCTTGGGTCCAATTGTGTACTTTGTTAGTCCAAAGCTTGTTTTTCATTGACTTGTTGGCTCTAATCTTACGAGAGGATGCCACATGGTGTAATCTCACTAACCCTGAGGCCTAGGAGTGTATGGATTATCTCAAGACTACAGGTTAGCGAAATGACACCACATGACATAATCCCACTAATTTGGAGGTCTAGGAGTGTGTGGATTGCCCTAGGACTATGAGTTAGTGGGATGACACCACATGGCATAATCTCACTAATTTAGAGACCTAAAAGTGTAAGGATTGCTCCAGGACTACAAGGTAGTGGGATGACACCACATGGTGCAATCATGTTAACTCAGAGGCATATGACTGCATGGATTCTCTTAGGGCTATGGATTAGTGGGATGATGCCATGTGGTATAATCCATCTTTAGGGAAAAAATTGGCTTCTGGATCATCGGGTTGTTAAAGTGATGCCATGTGGCATCATCCTAATTACCTGAAGGCCCAAGACCATTAGATTCTATCTCGACTTCCAAGTCTCCAGGTCATTGAGATGATGTCATATGGCATCATCTGAGAGGCCTAGGGCTATTTGGATATTTATTGCCTCCTAAGTCCCTAATATCACATCATGTTGCATGATCTCAAGACGCCTAGGACTCAAGAAAATTCCAACAACAATTTAAGTATTTTTTCAGTCCTCTAGACACTTAGGTGAATAGGATCGTGCCACATACATGGCATAATCTCGGTCATCTGAAGGGCTTAGGGAGAAAAAAATTTAGAATATACAAGACAACAACATAACTAAAGAAAATAAAAGCATTAGTGAGTTAGCCAAAAAAAACAAAAAATGGACTAAATATAGAATGAAAGAATGAATTTTCTTAATGAAAAATATCATAACAAAAAAAAAAGACTGACCATGCCTCATTACAAAACAATCAAATATTTTCATTTAAAAAAACTTAGAATCAATAAAATAAAACATTTGAAGGGCCACATTAGACCTACAATTCAAACACCTTAAAATGCCCAAAAATTGAAAACTCAACCCTTACACTTAAAAGTCCATTTATAAGAGAGGTCATAATCTTGAAAATAGGGTAAGTTATAAAGTAAGACCCTGAATACAATCAAGACAAAAAAAATTATCAATAAATAAAGATTTTGAACAATAATTAGAATTGATTCGTATTGAATGAATTGAAATAATTACAACCCAAACCATGTTTAAATAAACTTCAATTCAGAATTAGAGTTGATATACAAATATTCAAAAAAATAAATTGTAAAAGAAAACTTATATTTTTAGTAGTTTTTATTTTTAATAAGTTTTGCATGCAAGCATGCGCAACTCTAAAAATCTCTTGAAATACTCTAAACACTAAAAGTAGCGTATAAGATGAATTTCAACTAAAGTTCACATCTGGTCATAAAAATATACAATTTCTAAAAATAGAAAAATTCCAAAAAATCAATAAACTGCAATTTTGGACCCTTAGATGGTCTCGTTTGACCTCCAAATGATTTCAAAAAACACCTCTAAGTGAAAAAAACTACTTAAAACAGCAACAAATTTTTTGAGATGATCATTTTGATGTGTAGAAGAGCTCAAACGAAGCTATGGATCAAAAGTTATGACCTCTAAAAGTTTTGCTATTTTTTCTGCATCAATTTTAACATTAATGTTAATTATAAAAATATACATAAAAATGAAAATAGTGTAATGAAAATTTTAAATATTTTCGAATGAAACCATAAATTAAATATGCTATGACACATTAATAAATCAAACCTAACAATAAAATAACACATTAATAAATCAAACCTAATAATAAAATAACACATTAATAAAATGAAAGTCTTAATAATATAATAAAAAATAGTTGGAGTCATAAAATCAGTCCATCTTGCTCAACTACATTATCCTAGCACTTGATACCATCTCTCCAACATCTACTTTCACTCACTCCTCCCTAACTTCCCCTTGTATCAACACCCACACCCACTACCAAATGTTTTGTGGGTTGAAAAGCATCACCTGAACCTTGTTAGGGGTTATAAGCATTTCGTGAAGGAGGACAACCCAGTAGTCATTATCATCCCATTTAGAGTGGGAAGACTTATTCCACTTTGAATATGAAATTATTTGGTGCTTCCCCTATATAAAATAGAATGAAACAACTATTGAATATATATATATATATATATATATATATATATATATATATATATATATATATATATATATGAGTAAGTATGAAAATTTAGGGGATAAAAAGGGCTTATTCGTGGATTTTTTTTTTCTAAAAATTGAGAAATCTCAATTCCTATAGATTATTTGAGATGGCTACAGTATAATTTTAAAAAAAGGTATAAGAGCATTAAGTATAAGTAGGTCAAACATCTAAAATTTAAAAATGAACTCCTTTTTTTTAATAAAACAAAGTAGATAGTCAGTCATATGACGCATCATTTTATAGCATCATTT
>JARHVA010000050.1:4455000-4600000 GCA_037957365.1 Torreya grandis | reverse complement strand
GGTCCCAACAATCAACTCCAATACAGAATTGATGTTCACCTCTCCAACCAGTCAGTAACACGCTACCAGTTCACCAAGTACACAACCGTACTCCAAGTAGATCTCCTGCTCTCTGCTGCTACCTGCAAATCACTAGACCTTACTCACCATGTAGATATCTCTACACCCCTGAAGAACCCTTGTCCTTGCCTCACCAAGTCCTTATGATTCTTCAACTAGTACTCCAATGGATTAGCTCCTTGACCTTGCAGACCTTGCAACTCTCCCTGATCATACACACTCAGCACCCCTTGGAACTAGGAGGAGCTACACTAGCTCTCTCTAAAATCTCTCTAGTTTTCTAGCACACTTTTACAATACAATCATGAGTCCATATATAGATCTCATCCAAACAATAATTAGACAATAATACAATAATTAAATCCGCAGCTCTCAGTCTAAGAATAGATCTAAACATGCAAACACTTGGTTCGTCAACCAACTGCCCGTAACATACTCGCAGCTCAAACCACAGGTGACCGACGTCGGTCCCTGGCTGCCTGGGGGTGCCGACGCTAGCTGATCCATGACCGACGTTGGTTGCCTTCCTGTCTCCCTCCTGTCATTGTCGGTTGTCCTGACCGACGCCGGTGTCTGTGACACTTTGCAACACTTCCTGCAACCTCCATAACTTCTCCTGTTTGCATCCTGGTGAAGCTTTTAGCTCCACAACCTAACAAGCCCCCCAAATTCTTGTGAATTATGTATAAATTTATTTTTATATGTATATAAGGCATAAATAACATCAATGAATTAAGTGATGAGACCACACTCAATTTATAAAGGGGATGATAGTTAATAAAGAAGGGTGATTGTGTGATCAATAAATGATTGATGGGCTCCCATACCCATCTCAGGGAGTCAAGGATTTGCTAAGTTATATTATATTATATTATATTAATAAATTATATCAGTCACTCTTCTATTTTGTAAAAACACCAATGATCACTAAAAATAACACTAATGATTATCAGGATGAAAAAGGGAGTGACACATAAACCATTTATTCAATGTGGAGTGTGCATATTATGACCAAGCTTCTCCATGCCTCTATATAAATAAGGGAGGGGATCAATTGATTTAGATTGAAAGTTAGATTGAAATTATGGGGTAAAGATAGAATAGTTGAGCTTCAATAAGGGTGTACAAACCATATCATCAATGTATGATAGTAGGATATTTGAGCTCCAAGTTATATTTAATAGATTATATCAATCATTATTTTCTTATTTATAAGAAACATCAATGAATGACGAGAAGAACAATAATGATTATCTAGTTTACTATGTGTGTGTAGGTCTGAGATAGAAGTAGGAATAAGTGGACTAGATCAATTCTCCATATCAATCATGAGATTCTATAAATGTTCTTTATGTGGCCTTGGACTCTACCTTTGGATATAACCACCATTATCGATGCTAGTATCGAGTTGTGATATAAATGTTCTATAAGAAATATTGACTAGATCTTTAAATAATTAACTTCAACATTTTGGGTTTTTTATTCACCTTTCTACTGATGGTTTTAGATTCACTATATAATATTTCACTCTTCATTAATTGATCAAACCCTATCTCTTCACCCTTCTTCACCTTTGGAATGATTATGGAAAAATATGGGTTAGTGGGCTCGTGATGTTGAGCTAACATCAATGATCCCTTCTCACTAAACTCTCCTTACATAGATAATAGTATGAATAGGGCTTCAGATTGATGTAGTTCTCCCATATGTGTAAAAGTGTGTGATAATAATAGTACAGTAGACTATATGAAGATGCATGTAGTGATCCCACTTATAACTTGGAAAATATCACTTGTTGGCTTCTCTTGAGAAGATTCAAACCTTTTTAATAACTACTCCTATGTCTTTTATATAAATAGTAAAAAATAGGTCATGTGTACTTAATTGAATTCTTGATTGAATGTTACTTTGTATATTGACATTTGATGAGTTGTAGGTAGTGAATTAAAAGGTTTAGTCTTGTATATATATTATCCTTTTTTGTAAATATCTCATGATAGAATGAAATATGACAGTTAGGATGACCCATGGATCATGATTCATTTGAAAATTGGATGAATTTTGGTGACTTGACACTAAATAAGGATTTGGACACTAGAGTCAATTCTAGTGTCCCTCTATGTCTACTAGTGTCTATGGAGATAGAAAATAGGTACAATTATGTAACTAGAAGTGAAGGATGTTAATTAGGTTTTAAGGATTTCGCATAGTACAAGTGGTTTGGCTAATCATAAGGGTAAGTTTTGGACTAAGAGATAAGCATTTAGGCATAATGATATGGTGAATGTGATCCTTTTGGTAGTAAGAAGGTATAAAACATGAAGGGTAGATTCATGATTGATATTTTCCAAATGTATAAGATAAATGTGCTAGACATTCAGTTTTAGTATTTATAGTCATAAATGGATATAGTGTTTTTATATTGATTTAGCCTATAATCCCCATAATCTCAAGTAAAAATGACATAAAGGGGTGGTTGGATTTTCACAAGTCAGCAATGTGACCCAAATTTCCCCAATCATAACACTTTGTCTTGATTTCAAATCAAATTGAGTGATCACACATATATGTGCTCCAAATCATCTACATTATTCCTAGTCATAAACATATATGGTGTTGTTGTGTGGCTTTTAGCATGTGAGAGACATAATTGCAATTAAAATCAACACAAAATGGTGGTTTGGTGTGCACGAGTCATTATTATGACCTATGATACCTCAATCACACCACTTTACCTTGAATTCACATTGAATTAGGGTGATTACACATACATGTGCCAAACATTGTTGTATTTCCATGGTCAAAAGTGGATATTGTGTTGTGGTGTCAATTTTGGCAATAATGGAGCTAATCATAAATAAAATTAGCATAAATTGGTGGTTGTATGTGCAAGGGTGACAATTCAACTTACTTTACCATAATCACACTTTTTTCTTGAATTTTAAGAGAAATGAGGTGGTTGTGCACTAATATGCCTAAAATTATTTGAATTTACTTTGGTCATAAGTAGATATGGTGTTTTTGTGTTACTTTTGGCCTATAAGATACCTACTCATAAGTAAATCAACATGAATGGGTGGTTGGATATGCATGGGTTTCCAATACAATGTATTTTTCCCCATACACACCATTTTGGCATGAATTCAAATCTAATTGGGTTGACCATGCTTAAATGTGGCCCAAATTCTCCCTATTTACTTTAGTCATAAATGATTATGGTGTTGTTGCATTGCCTTTTTTACCTATAAGGGATCCAATCATAATTAAAATTGACATAAATGAGTGGTTTGGTGCACATTGGTTTTTACTTTAATTTTGACAAACTTAATACTCCTAGAAATTCCAACAAGCAATCCAGAAGGTGCCAAAACCTAAAAATGATTATATGTCTAACCAAAATAGACATCAATTGTAAAATTTATTCCCTAAAATACATAGATTCAATATATAAATTTGGAAAATGCCTAAGTACTGACCATATTAGATTTTGAAAAACTTTCTCCCAAATCATAATTTATAAAGTTGTGAGAGCAATTATAGAAGATCTAAAGTGTCCCTAATTTATTATGCTTAACATTTATTTTAGTAAATCCCCCTAGCTTCTAAGTGGTCCCCTTTTTTCATTCTAATTCTTCATATGTTCATGTCTTAGGAATGCACATGTGTTAATCATGTACATGTTCTAGGATTGATGCTTACTGATCTTAGAAATATAGCATGTGTGTGTTACGATTATATTGTGTTTTAACACATACGTGTTTTGACTAAATGTCCATGGAATTGTTTCTCAACTTCATGCTCTTACCCATATTTTATAAATAATTTAAAAATATATTTCATAATAAATTTTAATAGTGTAAATTATAAGAAAAGGACATGGAAATAATTAAAAAGTATAAACTTGGTTAGTACAACATTAAAAAAAAAAGGTCCTCACAATCACAAGTTATTGCTAACTCGAAGATATTTTGGATGTGATGGAGTTGTACAAAGTGCTTAATGGTAGAGAACCTTTAGGATTCCCCCTATCACATTACCAATTTGCCATAGATATAAGCATGATTTAGAAAGTTTTATTATGTATTTATTGTGTTGATTTGGTTCAATGATCCCCACTTTCAGTGCTTGGACATTCCATATATTAAATGGATGCCATACCATATCCACATCTTTGGATGCAGGGAAAGTTGATGTAATCCTAACTAATAATGGTGCCAAAATAAGTGATGAAATTCATTCTGAAGTTATATCATGAGGTATTGGTTCTATCCCAGATACCCATTTACCTCATGTTGTACTTGATATTCCTAAATTTGATAAGGCATGAAACTATTTTGAAATTTTCACTATGGTTGTTTATTATGTGGGTAGAGTCCCCCTAAGATCCTTTTGAAGAAATGGGTTCATAACCATTGACAAGGCCATGGTGTGAAACTGGAAGGAGTCTAGAACCTTACCAAGGGTTTCTTTTTATTTCATTTCACTAACTTAAAACAATATAAATCCATTATAAATCATGGTCCTTGGTTCATTCTCAACACATTAGTTGTGTTATCTCATTTGATTTGAGACTTTCAAGTCTCTGAGCATGCCAAGCTTAAAATAACAATATGGGTCAAATTTATTAGCTTGCCTCTCCCATATGGGATTTTATCAACCATCTCATAAAACCCCTAGGACACTGCATATGCCATGAATAACTAAAATTTTATATGTCATACCCCCATAAATAGGTTTACGTGGATTGGATCTAGCTAGGGACCCTAAAAAGTCCATTGATATTCAAGTGGGAAATAATCAATTTACCTAGTGTATGCTCTATACTAATCTTATGAACACCTATTTTATGTTTTAATCCTCAGATCATATGATCCAGAAGTGTCTTTTGATGGTCCTCACTCATCCTACTCATCAATAGAAAAATGGACCTAAGCCCAAGATCCAAAATGGGAATTGTTGGCCATTTTAGAGCGACATACTAGCTTGTGCCCAATTTTTGTGATCCGATACAGAGAAAGAAGAAAATAGCTAGGACAACATCTGGATGGTATTAAGCAGATTGATTTTTACACATGCAGGTGAATGATTAAATAATTGGTCTCATGGATTTCTTCAAAAGAGTCTTAGGTAGCCATACGCCAAATTTTAGCTTATCCACCTAAACACATTAGAAGACCTAAGGATCTAAATTGGGCTCCCAGAACAAAATTCTCAATGTTTCTATACTTAGTCAATTTTTAGAGAGCCCAAATAGAGCTAAAGGAGCATGTTCATGAAGTCACACCTCACACGTATGAGCAATTCAAGGAGAATCATTCATATGGATTGGTTCATTCTCATGCCAAATATCATTTACGCCAAGTTATAGCTCATGTGGTGATGGAAGCTAGAAGATATGCATCTTCAAAATTGGCTCCACAGACTAAAATGACCAAGTCTTCACACTTGGCCATTTACAAGCTAAAATTGAGTGAACCAGTCAACTAATGCATTTGATATCTTCACTCAAGAAGCCTTCTAAGATAATGGATCAAATGGGTTTGATCCTTGTAGCATAAAAACCATCCCCTAAGAGTTTGGCACCTTCACGAGTTTTACGCTTCAAATTATAGGTTTGTAAAGTTGCCCAAAATATGAAAGACATTTGTACAAGTGTCAACTTTATGCCCAAGTAAAAATCCATATGAATTTAAATTTGATAGTATGTAAAACATCAAAAATGTTCTTGTGGATGTTGAATGACATTCATGTGAACATAAAATTTAAACTTTTTGAACTAGTCGATGGGGTTCAAAAATCCCTGGCAGAGACCTAAAAAAGAGTGCACAATCGATAAGTGTCACGACCATGGGAGATTGAGCAAGTCAAATAGTCAAATTTCCAATAGCCGTAGCAAGGAGTCAAATTAAGGTGATCAAGTGAGACAAGCCTGACTCAAGAAGCAAAAAATGTAGAGTTTGATATAGATTCAGATGGGACCGACTGCTGGACAAGGTGCTATATCTATAGGAAAACTAATATCCTTAGATTTGTTTTCCTTTGTAGTTATTCAATTCAATATCCAAGGCAAAAATTAGATGTGAAAGGATTATCTCAAGTCATGCCCTCAATAATCTGCCATTTAGAATAGACATGACGTGTCCCTAGCAACTCAAAAACCCAAAGATCTTGCTCTCATAATAAGATCTAGTGGAAGATCAAAAGCAAAAGAGCTTGGGAATTTGGAAAGTAGTTGGATCATTCATTTCTAGAAAGACTATGATTTGCCACTTTTTGTAAAACTCTTCTCTTTTTGTGAAGTTGGCCCAAAAATAGAATGATCTGGAGGCTATCTAGGCAAATCATGAAAATCTCATTCATGATGATCTATTTTGATTGGAGCAGAAGCATCATAAAACATCTTAAAAGCTGTCAGTTCATTGGTCATCAAGAACAAAAGGATTTCTAACTTCTCCCTTCTCTTTATTTTTTACTATAAATATAGGCTCTTAGGCCCAAAATATATAACTTAGATTAATAATCTGACCAGTTAGATCTCTCTTTGCATTTCTCTTGGTTCCCTCTCTTGGTCAAACTAGACTCTGCCAAGATGAAATTTGTAACCTCTTGAAGTAATAGAAGGTTATGTTTGTATTTCACTATTCTATTATAGTGTGTACTTATCCAAATTTTGCATGTGTTAAAAGTCTCTCCCTCATCAATTTGTGGTCTCACCTAGTTACTAGTTCATCTATTTATGCACATCGTGTTTAGTGTTCTACATCTCTTGATCAAAGCCTGCATGTGGATACTGTTACTGGTTAGTGTCTTACTCTAGACCTCTCCTTCACTTACCTTGGCCTTGACCATTTGGTGAACCTATACACAAATATATAGTAGATAGTTGGATTATAAACCTTGTCTCTACTCGTGTTCTTTGAGTCGAGTAGGGAGGATCGACCTATAGTTTTGGAGCATTACACATTTAACTTTCTTAGGAGCCCTTATCTATTTATAACCCTTTTCCCATGAAGTGCTAAGATTAGTTTTAGTTTTAGGTGAGCATCAAAGAAGAACTGGCCTACTCTAGAGGTTTAACCCAACATAGGTGACCCACAACCTAGGGTTGTTCCCATTATTCGACTAGGGTTTGAGCGAGGAGACCTAAACAAACTCCTTGCTCAATTTAGGATACAACTTCAATTTTTAATAGTTTTTGGCATGCTTGGTGGGACTAAGGTCTAAATTGGTTGAAGATTCTTGGTGTTCTCTTCATCCAATCAACCTTTAGGGGCACATCTGTAAAACATCAATAGTGACTCTAAGTTTTAACTGGTTACAACATTTTAGGTAAGCCTTCAAGCAATGTTATCTGCATCTAATCTCCTTTTATGAATCTCTATGATTGGATTTAGGGCATATTTTCACCCTTATATAGTTGGTGATCCTTATCACCAACTAAATGGATCCTACCAATAATCTAAGTATCCCTATCAGCCCTATAATAAGTATATATATGCTTTATACAAACCCACTTATCCCTCTATCCAACCTTCTACTATCACATCCTTGCTGACACTTAAGCCAACTATACTAAAGTCAGAATAAGTGATGAGAAAATGGAATGTAGAGTTTGATGTGATCCATTTTCATCTCATTAAGAGGATGAGGGAGTTAGTTAAAATGTTAAAAAAGGAGTGGATGTCTGTTGGAAAAGTAGTTTAGTATGGTGCTATCAATGATGATTTGTGTGAGATGAAGACCCTGATCTAATGGTGGATAGACAGATTATTCAAATGGGAGGGTAAGAGAAATAGTTAAAGAATCTTGAACTACCCATCCTACCCATCCCACCACCCCCCCACCCCCCCCCCCCCAAAAAAAAAAAGGAAGACGAGGAAGAGAGAAATTAGGAGGATTCATGGCAGCAGCTATACCAAGATTTCATGGAAGAAATGAACCTAGTTGGAAATCATGTGACCTCTCTATCACTGGTAGGTGAGGTAGTATTGACTGAATAAATTGAGGTTCCAAAATAATATTTTTAGCCTCATGATTGTGATGAAGAGATCAAAATGCTTACTTTTGAAGAGGCTCCGATCAATCTACAAATTCAAAATGAGTCCTCAAAAGTAGTTATTTTCTTAGGAGATGACATGTTAGAACTTTTCAAGCATGGTTATCAACTTCTATATTCAAATCCAGACATCTATCTACCATTGGAAGCCATAGGTGAGCTCAGATGGCCTTAAAAGATCATAAAGCCAGAGGTCATCCTTACAGATACATTGAAGGCAATAGATTAAGTTGATCCATATGTTCATAATTAGTAGTTCATAAACAAAGAAGAACTGGAGATGTTCATGCAAAAAATGTAGATATATGAGCATGATGATTGGATTTTAGGTCCATACTTCTAGCTGATCTACCTTAAGCCAATAATGGAGGAACTAGTCACCCCCTTGAGAAGGCATGATCATTTGGTTTCTCTTAGCTACAGGGAAGAGTTGTCAATAAAAAGGAAATATGTTTTGAAGCTCCAATGTGTATAAAATAGTTTTCTATTTGACCGAAGAGAGTATTCATAATTTACAGCATTGTACATAGTAGGTTAGATTTCCAAGATTTTCTCTAAGTGATTTGTACACACATTTTCATATATTAGTTTTCTTTTCCTTTTCAAGTGCCTACAAGCACCCGTCTTGCTTCATTTTGTTTCTTTCCTTCTATTTTTTAGTGAGGTTAGAATAAGGATTAACTCCATGCCCAATGGATCAGACTAGGTTCTCGAAGTATAGAATGTATGCTTCCCTATGGGTCACTAAAAATATTGGCCATTTTAGGCCCACATACCAGCTTGTGCCTAGTTGTCATGATATGATACAAAGAAGGAAGCAAGTAACTAGGAAAACATCTAGATGGTATTGAGTGGATTGATTTTTACATGTGTGAGTGAGTGATTGAAGAATTGGACACATGGGTTTCTTCACAATAGTCCCAATTAGTCATACACTAGATTTGAGCTCATCCACCTAAACACAACATAAGACCTAAGGATCCAAAGTGGGCTCCTAGAATAAAATTTTCTAATTTTTTATACTTAGTCAATTTTTAGAGAGCCCAAACAGAGCCAAAGGAGCATGTTCATAAAGTCAGATCTCATGCATATGAGTAAGTCAAGGAGAATTAGTCATATGGGTTGGTTCATTATAATGCCAAATATCATTCACACCAAGTTGTGGCTCACACAGTGATGCAAGCTAGAAGACATGCATCTTTAAAATTGGCTTCATAGACTAAAATGACCAAGTCTTCACACTTGGCCATTTATAAGCCAGAATCGAGTGAACCATTCAACTTATGCATTTGATATATTCACTCAAGAATCCTTCTAGGCTAGTGGATCAAATGGGTTTGCTCCTTGTAGCAGTAAAACCATCCCCTAAAATTTTGGCACATTCACGAGTTCTATGGTTCAAGTTATAGGTTTGTAAAGTTAGCCAAAATATAAAGATGTTTGTGCAAGTGTAAACTTTATGCCCAAGAAAAAATCTATATGAATATAAATTTGATGGTCTAAAAAACATCAAAAACATTCTCACATATTTCAAATGACATTTGCATGAATGTAAAATTTAAACTTTGTGAACTAGTTGATGGGGTTCAAAAATCCTTGGTAGAGACTTGAGGAAGAGTGAGTGGTCGATAAGTGTCATGACCAAGGGAGCTTGAAAAATTCAAATAGTCATATTTCTAATATCCATAGCAAGGAGGCTAGTTGAGTTGATTGAGTGAGATAAGATCGTCTCGAGAAGCAAAAGAAGTAGAGCTCGATACGCATTCAGATAGGACCGATTGTTGGATAAGGTGTTATATCTAAAGGAAAATTAATATCCTTAGATTAGTTTTACTCTATAGTTATTCAGTTCAAGATCCAAGGCATATAGTAGATGTGAAAGGATCATCTCAAGTCATTCCCTTGACAAGCCACCATTCAGAATAGATATGGCATGTCCCTGACAGCTCAAAAACCCAAGGATCTTGCTGTCATAATAAGATCTAGTGGAAGATCAAAAGTAGAAGAGCTTGGAAATTTGGACAGTAGTTGGAGTATTCATTTCTAAAAAGACTATGATTTTCCACATTTGGCAAACTCTTATCTTTTAATGTAGCTGGCCCAAAAATAGAATGATTCAGAAATTATCTAAGTAAATCATGAAAATATCATTCATGATGATCTATTTTGATTGGACTAGAAGCATGATAAAACATCACAAAATCTACCAGCTCATTGGTCATTAAGAAAAAAGCTTTCTAAATTCTCCCTTCTCTCTTTTATTCTATAAATAGAGGCTCTCAGGCCCAAAATAGATATCTCAAATTAATCATCTGACTAGTTAGATCTCTCTCTATATTTCTCTTAGTTCCCTCTCTTGGTTACATTAGACTCTGCCAAGATGGAATTTATAACCTCTTGAAGTAGTAGAAGGTTGTGTTTTGATTTCACTATTTTGGTATAGTGTGTACTTATACAAATAGTGCATGTGGTATAAGTCTCTCCCTCATCAATTTGTGATCTCACCTAGTTACTAGTTCATCTAATTATGCACATCATGTTTAGTGTTTTGCATTTCTTGATCTAAGCCTGCATGTGGATACTATGAATAGTTAGTGTCTTACTCTAGACCTCTCCTTCACTTCCCTAGGCCTAGACCATTTTGTGAACCTCCACATGGATGTATAGCAAATATTTAGATTTTGAACCCAATCTCTACTCATTTCATTAGTGTTCTTCAAGTCATGCAAGGAGGATCGACCTATTATTTTGGTGCATCATCCCTTTAACTTTCTTAAGAGACCTTATCTTTTTCTAACCCTTTTCCCATGAAATGATAATCTTAGTTTTAGTTTTAGGTGAGCATCAAAGAGGAACCAACATACTCTGGAGGTTTAACCCCAATATAGGTGACCCATAGACTGGGGTTGTTCCCATTATTAAACTAAGGTTTAAGCGAGGAGACCTGAACAAATTCCTGGCTCAATTTTGGGTGCAACTCTAGCTATTTATAGGAATTTTGGTGGGTATAACACTATCACCAATAAGAAGAATACTTCAGTGCATGGTAGTGGTAAGCCCTAGTCTTTTATGTATCACCCATTAATTGGTCCTAGTGCTTCATCTCCAATTAGAAAAGTTACCACTACTTTGCCTATTAAGGTCCCATGACCACTTATACGCATAGCTCAAGTGATTGATTTTTTTACTTCTTCACCTTCTATTTCTCATGCTCCATCATCACAACCCCCTCTCGTGGTGACATATTCAGATGATGGTATTAATCTCATTAACATTGATCATAATTTAATCTTGCGGAGGTCTTGAATACCATATATACCATGAGATGAGAATTTCATGTCACATAGTGGCAGCCTTTTAAGCTCATGTATTATATGACACATAAACCTTCTCTTAACTAGTTTGCTAATCTTGAAGACTTCATAGATGGAAAAGACATGAAACTTGATGTTTCCCAATTTCAGTTTATTATTGGAATGTTCAAGGCCTCACTGATCTATTGCATAAGTATGTGGTGAGGAAAAATTGCCAATTTTTTAATAATATGAAAATTCTTTGTATGCAAGAAGTTAAGATATTTGAATTCCTCCTTTAGAATGCTACATGTATCATATGGCTTGGAGCCCTTTATTATACTACCAATCATGAGCTTAGCCATGGTGGTTTCATCACTTTTTTAGCTCTAGATCTTTCTCAAAATATTGTTTCTTTGGAGTCCGATCCCACTTATCAAGTCATATGGACTCTTTTTATCTTTGATAATCACATCATTTAGCTAGTTAACCTTTATGCCTCTAATGATGATATGGAATGAACCATGATTTGGATATGTTTGTTATATTCCCTTAGAGATGCCCACTAGATCTTTTTTGGGGATTTAAACATGGTTGAATCTTATGAATATAAATAAGGTTGTCTTCCCATGTGTTGGTGAACTTGATAAAGAGGGGCTTGATATCACATGAATAACAAACTTGGGGTGGTTGATATCGTATGCAGATCATTAGATGCAAATCCTATTAATAGTTATTTAGATATGATGAAAACATTCATATTGAAAATATGTGATTTCATCATCATGAATAAATCAAGGCCATAAATTACAAGACTCTACCCTTTCCCTTCAAGGGCATGTTTCCAAGTAGAGGTGACTATGAAGGGAATCCAGTGGTGAGTGAGATGGAGAGGGAAGTGTCATTGAAGGCATACATGGCATTGTTTAGATCATGGTTTCTCATGGTGTCTATGAGGGATAAGGGCATAAAACTTATAAATTAATATGTTTTGAGGGTGTTTAAACATGTGTGTGGTGATGAGTATGACCATCACAATCACACCTAAAATTAATAGGTCTATATACTTGATGGAATGATGCCTCTCTAAACTACTCCTTCACCCTTGTTAGTAGTTTTTTGGAGGTATAATGTTTGGATTTAATAAAAAACAACATACCCTTATAAAATTTATAACGTAGGTTCTTTCTCTTTATGTGAATTATTTATTCCCCCATCTTGATGATAATTCATCAAATGTGTTCCAAATTATTAATAAAAAAATATATATGTTTCTTTGTTAAATTAAAAGTTCTCATATTATAAAACATGGGATCTAGTTCCTTGGTGAATTTTACATGGATATCCCTTAGTCTTTAATGGTAAGCCAAAATTTCCACCAATCAAAAAAAAAAATCATAATAAACTTATGTTTGATTATAAATGTCTTTAAAATAGATTGAAATGATTTGTAATTAATAATTATATTTTATTAACAATTATATCTTATTTAGAGAGAATAATTCTATAAATGGTTTTATCATAATTAATAATTTAGTTATTTATAATAATAGCTAATTATGTTAACAATATAAATAAATAATAATCTTATAGGTTAACATGTATAGAAACTCCATTAATAGACTTATGGATGAGAATGGCAATATGGTGGAGGAAGTTGAGGAAATTGGGAAACTGGCCACCAACTATTTTGAGTCCCTTCTGGATACTCATCTGGTCAATACCAAACTTGATGATACTGAGTTCCTTTTAGATTCCATCCCCTCCATTCTAACTAATGAAGATAATAATAATAGTCTGACTAAACCAATTACGGAAGAGGAAGTTAGGGCTTCTCTCTTTTCAATGGGAGATCTCAAAGCTCCAAGGCCAGATGGATTCCCCCTAAATTTTTTTCAAAATTTTTAGGATATTATGGGGAAGGATGTTACCAATGCATCCAAGGATTTTTTTGGATAGGCAAGCTTCTACGATAGTTGAACAACACTTATATAGCCTTGGTTTTAAAGAAAACAGATGGTTCCTCTATGATGGACTTTAGACCAATTAGCCTCTGTAATACGGTTTACAAAATCTTCACAAAGATTTTAGTTTTCATATTACAACCACTATTAAACAAACACATTGCCCCCAGTCAAAAAGGTTTTGTACTAGGTAGGCAAATTCTGGATGTTGTTATCACCATGCATGAGACTATCCACTCAATCTCCAAATGCAAAAAACAAGGTATGATATTTAAGTTGGACATTTCCAAAGCTTATGATAGAGTCAATTGGAATTTTTTGATCAAGATTCTTAGGAGTTTCCAAGATCATTTGATTAGCATAGTGAAGGAATGTATCTCCATGGCCAATTTTTTTGTTTTGGTCAATGGATCTCCCAAAGGTTACTTTCCCTCTAGAAGAGGTCTTAGGTAGGGAAACCCCCTCTCCCCATACCTTTTCATCTTGCTAACAGATAAAATGGGTAGAACTGCTTATAACTGGCTTGTACAAGGTAGTCTTAGAGGTATCAAACCTACTTCCATGGTCCAACCTTCGGTCATCTAGCAGTTTGTAAATGACACTATACTATTTAGAACTGCTTCTATTATGGAGGCAATAAGGTGTAAATACCTTCTTAATGATTATGAAGGGGCTTCCAGATAGAGTATCAACTTTGAGAAGAGTCACATCTACTTCCTAAACACCCAAGAAGACCTACAACAAAAAATTATTGGAATTTTGGGCTGCAGCAGTGATAATTGCATGTTATATATCTTAGACTCCTGCTTACAATCTCCAAAGTCACCCCCAAATTTTGGAATATGATCATATAAAGAATACAGAGAAAACTAGTTGGATGGAAAGGGGCATTGTTGAGTCAAGCAGGCAAATTTCAATTTATAAAAGCATCTCTACAAGGCATCCCTAATTATTTCCTTAGCCTCTTTAAAATTCTAAGATATGTCACTGATAAGATTGAGCAAATTCAAAAAAAGTTTCTCCGGTCAGGGGTAGAGGAAAAGAGGATATTGGCTCTGGTTGGATGGGAGAAAGTTTACACCCACAAATGTTAAGGGGGATTTGGATTAAGAAGAATCCACCTAATGAATAGAGCCCTCATGTCAAAAATAGGTTGGAACTTAATGCAAGGAAATAAGGAATGGAGTGAAATCATGAAAACTAAACACCTCAACCAGGATAGCTACAAGATGCTAAATGCTCATAGTCTTCCTAAAGGTTTGGTAATATGGAATGGGACTCTCAAAACTCATAGTCTCATTTGAAGAGGCAATAAATGGAAGATTGGAGATGGCAGGATTGTAAACTTCTATGAAGATAAATGGTTGAAGGATCTACCTCTCAAAGATATGAATTTTGATAGACTTTTTGATATAGCTAGCAGTTTCTTTGGTGATAAAGTGGCCAATTACATCAACAAGAATGAGGGCTCCAGGAAATGGAAGAATATTTTGGATTGCATCTATGGCCAAGAGGAGAACTTAGAGTCTACTATGCAACTACAAGGTGAGTTGGCTAAATTTAGGTTATCTTTTTTTCCTAAACAAGATCAGTTGATCTGGGAAAAGGATGACAAAGGAATATTCGCTGTGAAGAGTGCCTATGGGCTAATTTTAGACTAGGGTGAAGGAAAACTATGGGGGAAGGTTTGGCTCCCCAAACTTGTTCCAAAAGTTAATTTCTTCTAGTGGACTCTAATGCACAATAAAATCTTGACCATTGATAATTTAAATAAGAGAGGATTCCAAATACCTAATAGATTTATTCTTTGTGGAGAGGAAGAAGAAACATCCACCCACATCATGCTACATTGTAATTTTGCTTGAGAGGTCTAGACTCTCACATTACAAAGACTAAACTTGAACTGGGTATTTAATGAGAAGGTGGTGGACTTGGTCAAAACTTAGAGACCCCGTTTTAGACCTTCTTTCCTTGTTCTAAAGGAGTTATGGCTGCAAATTCCCCCTCACCTTGCCTATAGCTTTTGGAAAGAACGTAATAATAGAATATTCAGGGAAAAATACAAAACTCCCTTGGAAGTGTTTCTATCATTCTCCAAGCTTCTGACCAAAGATATTAATGCTAGCAAATTCAAAGCTGTGGACAACCCTCCAGGTCTAAAAATCCAAAATTTACTGGAACAATAGACTATCAATCCAAACATCTTCCAAATTGATAATTCTAAAAATATAGCTAGAGATAATACCAAATGGTCCTTACCTCGAGAAGGATGGCACAAGCTCAACTTTGACAGGGCTGCTAAGGGAAACCCAAGAGTGGCTAGTGGAGGAGGCATATCAAATCAAACTCGGGCATGTTGGTAGCAACCTATGTGGGGGGGATTGGTATTAAAATCAGCAATGAGGTAGAAGCCCAAGCTATGTTATGGGGTATTAAACTTGCAATTTCCCTTAATATTTAAAAACTTCATGTTGAGGGGGATTCCCAAATAATAGTTAATGTTGTCCTTGGTTTAGCAAGCATAGGCTAGAAGTTGGTTGACATAGTTGGATATATTTGGATGCTTCTTAACGCCATGGAGGAACACAAGGTCACCTATATTTATTAAGAGGGTAATGCAGTCGTGGATGCTATGGCTAATTTAGGGAGCATGATTAATGGTTGGTGATTTTGGAGAACTTTGTCCACATTTCCCAAAAGGATACAAATTATTTTAAATAAAGATGGAAGCACATGAGTGGATCAAGTTATATAAGATAATCGCCACCCTCTTTCTTGGATTAATTGGAGGTGGCATCCATCCTTCGATTAGAGGAAAGACTTCAAATGATCATGGTATGGACTGTTCTAAATGCCAGGACTATACTTCCAGAAGTATTATTTTATATTATGTTTGGATTATACATAGCTCTTTATTCCATATAAAGATACCTAATAATCACCTAAAGTTACCTAATCGGCATGTGGAGAACGTGGAAAAGATTTTGTCAAAGTATAGGTCTATTTAGAAACTGAGGAAGCTATTTACATTGGGACTTGCTAACTAGATGATAGTATGGCTTAAAGCGAGAAGGAAAAGACATGTGGTTGATAGACAGGGTGATGGGATGGATAGTTTGATGATTAGGAGGATGAGATGGTGAATGATAGAAATGAGTGATGTCTATAGAGCTAGCTGGTTAGTAAGTAATTATTTCTTCACATGCCTTGGCTATTGTGATCCCCATGATTGCATGAGATGGTAGTCATAGAGTATTACCAAGATTGATTTCATGCATGTTAAAGGTTTTTCAAATCTCCATAATCATTACAAAGTGAGGATATTGGGCCCCTTATGTCCTTATATCCTTGGAATAGATCTAAAAAGACTTATCAATTTTGTTGGGTACTCTGGCCTTTGCATTATTTTATTTCATGAGAATTTGTTTTCTCATGACTCTAACATGGGTGGGGATATTTCTAAGATTGAGTCATCTTCTACAGAATAATTTCACCAAGACCCTATGGTCTGGCACATCATTTAGGAGGTAGAGGTGGCCTCCTTCCTTAAAGGGATGATTAGGTATTATGAGAATTTATCTTGCCAGTTTGCAGAGTCTTGGATGGGGGATTCCAAAAGGATTTCTATAGGTGGTATCAAATTTGAAGTCTTGAAGGAAGTAATAGTGAAAGCCACCAGGCTCCCCACAAAAGTCAAGAAGATCAATCGATGTAGCAAGGTGTTAGACCCAGAGAATATGACAATTTTCTTCAAAGAAGGCGAGGTGGCTGAGAAACTTCATGGGGGATTAAAAAGGGATAAACTTCCATCTCCATGGGGATAAATTTGTCTCATGTTATTGAAATACTTCACCTTTAAAGGTAGGTACAAGGTTTTTTATTAATACTAGTTTGTTCTTCTTAATCATTTCAGACATAGGTTGGAAATTAGCTTTCCTTTCTATCTGTGGTTCTCCTTGGAGAATTTGATCAAGTCGGCTAAGGACAATTGGGCCAAAAACCCTGATAATCACCCCATCCCAATACATCAAGGCCTTATTCTGAGTCTCTGTCACTTCCACCTGGCCTTATGTCCCCCTAAACCAATTAAAGTGAGCTTTTTGGAAGATCCCTTGACCAACCTATTTCTTCCTAATAAAAAGAAAGGTAAGAAATTCCCAAGGACCCAAGAAACCCCCAGAATTTGGTTTGGGGGACCTAGTACTGTTGATTGTGACATTATGACAAAGACCCCTCCTATTGGCCCCCATTCCCTTTCCCCTTTGCCTCCTTGTGTTAAGTCTGTCATTACCAGTCAAAGACTTGGGAAGGTGTCCATTAAGAGAAACTGGAAGGCTAGTGAAGAACAGGTTGATGTTTGGCCTAAGAAGGTAAGGACTGGGATTGAATACAATAGTGGTGGTGGGGTTGTGGATTTAGGAAAGACTTTGACTCAGGACCCTAAACTAGTGGAGGATGGTAAGGGGGTAGTTCTAGTATTCATAGATCCAACCAAATTACTAAGATCTCTTCCATTAACCCCCAAGGTATTGTTTTATCTAATGATTTTGATTTTTTTGAAGATTCCTTAAGAAAAGATGGTGATGAATCCCCTCTGAGTCAGAGAATGAGATAGAAGGAATGATCTGCTTCCCTGAGATGAATGAACCATACTCAGAGGAGATGGATGATGATGTTGTGGAAGTCTGAAGTCAGAAGAAGGAAAGCAATTTTTCACTATACACCAAGACGACTGAAGAGCTTGAGGATATCAAGACCAAGATGGACAAGATGCATAAAAAATGGAATATTATGGTTGAATATGTTGCCAAGGCCCTTGGTCATGCGGCTTTGGTTTTCGCTGTTGTAAAAGACTTTGACAACAAGATTAAAAATGTTGGATTGGATTGTCTTGGTGATTACAAAGAAACTATTGAATTTATGGCTAAGTATGAGATGATTGATAGTCCCTAGTCTTTTATGTGTTATGATACTTTACTTTCTATTTGTTTATTAGTTTAGTGTTGTGTTTCTATTTTTAGTGTGTTGTTTTTATCTTATCTAAAAATTTTTGCCCATGGGGTGGTTTTGTACAAGGCCTAGGACCCTCTTTTCTTGCTTTCATAATCAAAAACATGTAGACTTAACATCAATGAGGTGTTACTAATTTCATTATGTTCCATGATTCAATTTTACCATGAGAAACTTTATAGTCAAGTAAACTCAATAAATTTACTAACACACTTTACTCTTTCCTCAAGGCTATACATCTTATTTCCACCAATTTTGAGAGTTTACTTTATTACATTGGATTATTACACCTAAGATATTATATTGGTAGGAAGCCTCCCTAGATTCATCTATGGATCTTTGGATGCCAATCTTGTCAGCATATTTTATGCTAGAGATGGACAATGATGGATGCAAAGATGGTTTCCATAAGTGTTGAGATATGACTTTTATTTTTTAGTAATAGTTTAAATTGATAGGAACATGATGGGTCGATACTATTGGATGAATCATCTACCATAATCATAGAAAAAACTACCATGACAAATGCCAACTCTGCAAGAGGATTCAACATGATAGACACCATCAAGACTCAAGTGGAGGGAACTTGAAGTGGAGTTGTGTCTTATGCTGACATGTTGGCCATTGTAACTCATGATTTTGTGGTCTAGTAATTACCTATTCTTTGCTCATACTAACACATATCCATGTAAACTTAGAATTTTATCTGACATGAAAATGATATTTTTAAATGTAACTAGGAGGATAAGATAGACACTAGAACTGAAACTCTAAGCAATGAAAATAGTTAAATTCATGCTCCCATGTCCATCCTCAATGCACTCATCACATATTTTAGTAATCAGGAACTTTCTCCAAAAGATATGTTAATCATTTGAGGTATTTCTATTTCATCTAGATATAAATTCTATGATTTTTTCAAGTTAAAATATTAAGTTATCAATGTTTAATAGATTGTATGTTTGATTGATTTCAGATGCTCATATAATTTGTCGAGCACATTGCACCACCTTCATAATCCACATCTACAATGAAACTAATATAAACATTTCATTTTCCACTTTAGTGAAGGCTAACTGTCTAAGCACTGGTGGTGAAAACCTATACAAAAAAATAAATAAATAAAACTCCTACTACCTTTTACAACAACTTATACAAAAAAAATTAAAAGCCAAAATCGACACTTCACTCTGACCAAGAGCTCTCCAATTGAGGATTTACTAATTCTCAGGTGACTACCTATTCTACCAATCAAAACACCTTCAATGACTTTGAAATTATCATAGTGTATATGATAAACATGAGCCCTCTCACTCACACCAATGGAGAAGTGTGGAAGAACTACATGAAGCCAAGATGAATTGTATTATCCATGTTCTCGATTAAATTTCTATGGTAATTTCAAGATGTTATAGAATGTATAGTTTGTTTGAAATTATAAAATTTTATGTATTGTATTAGACATGACTTAACCATAATATTATACTATTATATATAATTATTACATAATAATATTTTATATACAAAAATATATAGTATATATATATTATTATAGAAGAGTATATAAAAACCAAGAGTTGTGTAGCAACTAGTCCCTGCTTTTTTCCTTTGTATTAACAATTGTATGGCATTTATATAGAAGTTTCCTTTGTATTGACAATTATCTAGCTTTTAATTGACAATTATCTAGTTTTTATATTGATAATTGTTTGCACTTAAGTTTGGATTGGAATTTTACACTTGTAATCATCTGTGTAGTCCTAAATGATATAATTGTTTATTTTTTATTATGGATAAATAAATTTATACTAAATTGTAATATAAAATAATCATAAATATTTAATTAGGATAAATAAATTTATAAAATAGTAATTAAATTAAATAATTTTAAAATAAAAAAGGTGGTGACATGCAAGAAATGTATTTTTAATACCATGATATCTATTCATAATCATCAAACTCTGCTAAGAAAAATGGGCATTTAGATATGCATAAAGTTGACATAGATTTTCTTGTCAAATAGATAACTATGTGTAAAATGTATAAGGTGTGATCCAAATTTAGAACTTCATGTATCCACTATGGCCATTTGTATGCAACATTGCTTCTAAGTCACTTGTATTATACTCTTTGTACTTCAAACATTAGGTATGTTAAGCCTAAAATGGTCTAAGAGGCATCATGGTGGTCTTGACACTCTTGTGTTAATTGGACGAGTATTTTCTCTAACCAGAAATAAGAGGTTTTGTAAAGATTACAAAATCTCTGTTGTTTGTAGAGCGGTGGTTGCACAACTGCCATAATAGTGGCGTCTCCATCACCGATGGTTTCATAACTGCCTCCTATAGTTAGGGTGGTTCTATTAAAGTTATAAAAACTCATGAATTTGAACACTTACAAATGTTCCAATTCCTCCGATGGTATAATTGAGCTCCCTTGCGACCTCCAAAGGCTAAGTGGGTAAAAATACACTTGTACAAATTATTAAGACAAAGAACAAGGCAGCGAGTTGTGTGAGATTGGATTCAACACAAATTAGATGAGTCTTGGGTCATGTTTCTCATTGTTTTTAGGTTAGAGGATTGTTCCCAGTTTTTAGAGTGCAAAGATTGGTGTAAAGAGTTGCAGAGCATTGTGCTTATGAGTCTTGGATAGAGTGTAGTGGATGCTTTTTTCATAAAGGCCATCTTTGGCAGTAGATCTTGTAAACTTGTTGCAAACATATTGGGAGGGTAGAGAAAGTTACCTCTTTTAATGGAGTTTTTCCCATATTAGATTTTATAGGGTAACATGTTGTTTTATGTGTATATTATGCTCATTATTATGCTTCTCTAGGTTTACAATTCATTCATGTATTTAGATATCTCTATTTTTACTATTTTAGAAGCTTAGAACAATATTTCAATTCAGACAATTATAAGTATTTTTGTTAAAATTCATGTCAGTAAAATTTAATGTGGAATATCCACCTAATTTACAGATCAATATACTCCCACAATAATGTGTAGACAATAGTTGATCTCGCAGAATTTGAACCTTTATTTGACTTCCAACATATTAACATTAATATAAAAACTGGCAAAACTTAATTCCCACTCTAGTTAAAAGTAATGGTAAAGATACGGCACGATCCATTATTAATAGCAACCATTTTGAAGCAATAGCAGACAATAATATAAACAAGATGTAGCAGATGGAGTTAGAGATTGAGTAAAAAATAGCGACACTTGTAGTGTTTTCTGAGAACAAATCATATTATGATGCTTTTAATATGAATCTAGCAGTATGTGACTGGAACTTTCAACAGGAAAGCAAACCGAGAGTTTTGGCTGAGCGAGAGTTAAAAGAGCTTAAAAGTAGAGATGGACACTTACTTAAAGTGGAAAAGGAGCATAATATTATATGGGAACAGCTAAAATGGAGAAGCAAATAGTTTGGGCTTCTAGAAGAGCCCTATAAGAAGTTGCAAAAGAAATTTGAAGATGGTAAAGATGAGTGGGATAAGGGAGAAAGTGGGGAGGATTACTGAGATTTCAACTCTGCAGACCAATATTGAGACCCAATCTAGATTTTCTAACGATATTCAGTCATAGTTACATAGGTGCAATCAGACCTCAGCACACAAAGAAAGCTAAAGGAAAGTATTGGAAATCCAAGTGAAAGAATCTCAACACGGGTTTGAGAAGGTCATTGCTAAATTGACGAAGCTAGATCAATTATTGAAAGCATGCTAGAAAAATATGGTAGACAAGTGAGGATTATCAAAAAAAATTTGGATTTCAAGGAGAGACATGTCCGTGAAATGGAAGTAAAACAGATACAAATGGATAAAGAGAATTAGGATTTGAGAAACATAGTTGAGGAGTTCCAGGCAACAAATTCTGGAAGCGAAGAGGTTTGTAGTTCACTTGAGAGATTGAAGATGAAGTATATAGCTATGGAAGAGGACTACATTTATAGTTGTGAAACTTTGAATATAAAGGATTTTAAATGGGAAAAGAAAAGAGATGATATGCCTCAAACATTGAATGATTGTCAAACAGATTTTCAGTTGAAGGATGGAAAGCTTTATGAGCTACAAAACTAGTTGGAAGGAGCCCACGATTCTTGAGAGAGAATAACATGCCAGAAAGCTGAACTTTGACAACAGTTACTGATATTAGAATCACATTACCAAGAAGCTCAATAGAAACCGAGTGCTGAAATTTTCAATACGAAGTCATCAATTTGGATTCATCGTATACGAGAAAAAATGAAGTAGTTGTTCACATGAAAGAATTGTTGGAGGCAAAAACAAAAAGCATTTGGGAAAATCCAACAAGTGTTGTGGAGTGCCCTGAGTACCTGAAAGCTGGAGCTGGCAGGGCAGTTGACACAGTAGTATGTAAATTTGACATTACAAAATCATTTGAATATCGCAGTTGATTGTCAGCAATGGTAACAGAAAAAACAATCGTGTAACGAAATAATAATGAATGCTGAGGAAATCAGTCACCACTTGTAACCAAAAAGCATTGAAGTTGACATAATATATAAAAACGTAATGAAAACTCAGCACATGTAACAAAAAAATCATTTAAATATTGTAATTGATATAATATTGAGTTGACATAATATACCAAAATGTAATGAAAACTCGGTACATATAATAAAAAATCATTTAAATTTTGAAGTTGACATAATATTGTAGTTGACATAGTACAACATTTTTGTAACAAAAAAAAAACGTAAAATCTATAAAAGGATATTTTAAGTAGACTTCTAACTGGGCCTTCTAAACCTAAAAATAGTATATGCAAGTCCAGTTATTTCCTTTACTCCACATAACAGCTAGTCAAGGGAATTGCTCTTATTATTAAATAAACTCCTAAAAAGCCTCTTAAAATCGTGACTCTGAACTAAAATTCCAATAAGAACACTTCCCTTGACTGGCCTGTTATGTGGAGTTAAGGGAATAGTTAGAGTTGCATGTGCTATTTTTAGGTTTAGGAGGTCCAGTTAGAAATCTACTTGAGGTATCATTTTATGGATAGAAGTCTACTTAAGATATCATTTTATGGATAGAAGGGGAATGCTTATTAGAGGTATGGAAACAAAGAAGTTTTGGAAGGAGATGGATGTAATTTATTTATGTTGAATAAAAAGAGTTCATTTGTTTTTGCAGTTAAAAAAATGTTATCACTTATTTATTATTTTTATCCCTTTCTGCTATGTTGGAATCCTATATTACAGTGATTGAGTTTTATTTTGTAGAAAAGAAAGGTTTCTCTGCATCAATTAAACTCATTTTATAGAAAAGTCTTTGGCAAGCTACATTTGCTAGAGACTAAGAAATGCACATCCTTTTATATATTCCAGCAAATTATCATATTGGAAAGCACACTCAATGGCGTTTCTCCAGTTATTTTATGATGAATCCCAACTTGGTTTGAGTTAAAGATGCTTTACTTACATTTCCATTTTATTATTATTTAAAATTTAATTCTTTAAAATGGGATCATAAGCAAAAGGAATGTTGGATCATTTTGTACTTGTAGAGAGCTATGGTAATGTCATATCTACCATAAGCCAAAATGCAATGTTTTTTAAAATATACCATACATGCCATAGTTCAATGTTTTCTATATATGAATTGACCTTAAAATCCAAAAGTGAAATTGTTATGGCATCCAAAGGTATAGTAATCAGTGTTCTCGGATTAATCAAATAATGGTCAAAAAAAGCAAAAAAATTAGACTAGACATAATGGTTAGAAAAGCAAGAAAGTGGACTAGGATGGTTGCTTGTGTGATTTTAATGAAATATAAATATTAGAGAGGGCACTTATTCATGAAAGACTGGTTAATTTTGAGAGAATGGATTTCCTTTTCAAGTGTTTCACACCATTTCAAGGTAACTTGCACATCTGATGGCATCATTGGTACTTGATTTCTATGCTTTACCTCTGCCATTCTGAAACACAATTATTAAAAATTTGAGTCCAACAAAAAAAAATGTGAATAACAAGAATAAAACAATTACAGCTATATGTGTCCCAAATATCTTGATCTGGAATAAATAATTGCAACATTAAAGATAAAAACAATAATTTGGGAGCAGTGTCTCTAGAATAACTCAAATAACTTGGGTAATCTAAAAATAAATTAATTAACATGATAACTATAGCTATACATTCTTTGTAAATCTACCATACTTTAGTTATTATATATACAACCATTGTTTGTATCCATGGACATAAGCTATCTGAACACTAGTTTATCCCAATTAGAATAAAATAAATTCTCATCATGTATTCTGAAGTGGATTTTTGCTTCTATTTGAATTTGGTTTGTAAGTCTAATTCATCTAGGCTATTGGAGCTTTGTTTAAATGTGTAAGTAATATCACTGCGATCGATATTGTTACAATTTTTATCTAAGATAATTTCATTTCTATGATACATTACTAGTTGTTAACTAGAAGAACCCTTCGATTTGAGGGTATAGATATTATTTCTTTTAATGTTGGCAGGAATTTACCAGCATCTGAGGAGCATGATTTCTGTTACTAGCACATGAGTCCTTCACTCTTTAGGTTTGATGTATTTTGGTTCCAAGGTCATAGGCACTTATCAGAGAGCATTGAATATTACAAGAAGTTTGAAATTGAAATAAAAAATAAAATCATAAATTATAAGTAATTTATTTTCCCAAATAACCAACAACAGATTGGATGAAAAACAAGAAAATGCATAACTTGTTTTAGTTGGCATATAGCTGGTTATTGTAAACATGTAAGAGATATAGTTGGCTTGCATGTATGCTTATCATCAGGAGGTTGTAACATTTTTTATATATATTCATGATCATCAATATGCAATTCTCTTTATGAGTATGCTTATCATATATGAATATAACATTCAATATATGATTTTATGCTCGTCAACATCCAGTTCTCTAGTTGCCAACGAATGGTCAAGGATTTTTTCAAAGGAACACAATGAAGCCTATGCCAGATGTTTAGCAACATTTGAGCAAGAATGTCTCTACAAAATCTTGGGATGATAATTCTTACTTTTTAATTCTAGAGTTTCAGAGTTAAATTTTTAATGGATATAAAATAGTTATTATTCTTTGTTTTGTGATATTATGTTTTTTATAGATGGTGATCTTCAAATGTGGTTTTACATAAGAAGATGATCTAATATTACATCACAAAGCATTTCTAGCAAAAATAGGGATTCATACCTTGCAACAAAATTGAGTGCCAAGCAAATAAAGACTTGAAAATTAGGTATTTGTGACATAATGGTGTGGATGAGATTGACCTATAGATACACCACTGAATTTTAGTGCATGGTAGAATCTGTTGCAATATCCCAATACTTGAATTGGGTTGAAGCATTACATCCTCTATTACTAGTTCCTATGTTGGATGATGAATACTAGTTGTGTTCCCTCTTGCTATAGCATATTAGATATATTCATCCTAAACTCCCAGATAGATAAGAAGGCTACTTTGGCAACAAGTCTTATCTTTTGTAGAACACATACATAGATGGCATCCTAAATATGAATGCATTTTTATTATGGCTCTTTAGTTGCGGCCTCTTACTTCCCCGCTCAAAAGTAAATGGCCATTGTCAATATACAACCCAAATGAGGGTTAATAAAAAAGAACATGATTTCCAAAAGTTGTGATGTCTGAAGAATTTATCATTTGACTACCTAAAATGTGTTGTTAGAGGGTAGACAAAGGCTTACATTAAACAATGGTGTTACAGGAAACTCCCAACAAGAACAAATCAACTAACAAGTTATTCTACTCTCCTTTACACTCCATGTATAATACCCTATTTCTACTAAAAACTTGCATGATTTTGTGTACTAGGGTTTTTTCACTGCATTTCTTTGTCAACATCCACGACGACTATGTTTCATTTTCATTATGCAAGAAATAGATAAAACAACAATGCTTATTTCTAGTGCTTAAGTTATAATCATATAATGCCAATGCAAATGCCATACAATGTCAATATCCATATCTGTGCATTATGTAGACAGGGTCAGTTGAAGGAGCCACTACATGTTCCACTTATTACACACAATCCCCCTGTAGAATATTCTACATACTTTTAACTATTGCAGACCTGCATTGCTATGAAATCCTTTCCAGAGGGTAAGGAAATCCACTCCCACATAAATCATACACAATTTTAGTTTTCCTCACATAAACTACTATAAAACACCCTTTAGACTTGACACACTAGGTTTTTCTAAGAAAGCACACAACCTTTGAATATAAATTGGAAATAAATGTATACTAATGTCATTCAATTGATTGGGAACTAAAAAAATGCTTAGATTTAGATACTCAACAATAATTTAGTAAAAAGGTCCCTATATAGAATGATTGTACAAGCATAAAAGTGTTACAGTTTGATATTATTTTGCAACTAGAGCGTACACCCCAAAACCCTCACACTAACTACCTAAAATTTTAGGGTAAGTCATTTCGTGTTTTATGGCACATGCTTTATTTACTACATTTTTATTCTACCAATAAAAATATGTTTACAATTTACACCACCTTATTATTTCATTCTTAAATTCCACTAATATATTATGCTTTTCGTTATAGGTAGTCACCATTTTGGCTTGAATTCGGATAAAAATGGCTCTGATTTCATGGTTTAGATATGTAACTTTAATGGTTGTAGTAAAATTCAAATTACAAGAGAATATGACTAAAGAAACCCTGCTTGAAGGTTATAAGATAAAAAATAATAAGCATACTTCATGGTAGCAATATGTCATCACATAACCTAACCCTATAAGGATTGATTAGACAAAAATGTAGTTGGACACAAGGATATGGGCAAGGTGAGAGATCATGGGTAAAAGGCCACAAGGTGTCAGGGTAGAAGCAAGGGAAAGCCTAGTTTTAGTTAGAAGCATAAAAATAGCATAAGATTACATGGAACCATAGTCAATCTACTTGATTTCAATAGCAACAAACCTTGAAGTTGCCCCAGTTCACATTTGTGCTTTGAAACATATACCAAAACTATGCATTGTGTTTCTCTATTTTTCCTATTATTCTGTAATCCCTAGTTCACTCCTGTTGTAGATGAAAAATGAAAAATAAACCAACATCAAACAAATCCTGGCCAAAATTACATAAATAAAGGCCAAACACACTCACTACCAAAAACCTGTAGGGGAGAGCACCATTTTCCAATGCCAAACATGTGTTGGCTATCCCCATCCTCCATAACTACTTGCCTTCTCTCTATTTTTGTCTAAACAAAATAGGGAATATATTAAATGCCAATGCCATTCCATTGGCTCCAATAGAAGCAATTATTACACAATTATTGTTAATGGGGAAAATAATATTTTATTGCCCTGGCATCCACAGACATAAGGAAATCAAAATAAAATAAACAAATATCCACCAAGTTTCAAGGAAGCATCTAAATAATAAACACCTCTATGGAAACCAATAGTACCCATCAAGTACTAACAAGAGCTTACCAAACGTCATATAACATGAAAAATAGTTCTTAGTGATGTGATAATAACTCAAAAGAAAATAAGAACAAGTTCAGTGTCTTTCAAAATCACAATGGATTCTTTAGGATGAGATTTTTTAGAAAGAATATGTCTACATTGAAAAAGTCCAAAAATTCAAATAGGCTTTAGAGAAAGCAATTACATGCCTTTGTACATAGAAACATGTACAAAATGAGCATCAAAATCAGCTGAGGTTGCAAGAAACAATTAAGATAACTTAGGCTACCTATGAAGCCTCATAAGTTAAGGAATAAGAATACCAACATCAATTATGAGCATTACAACAAGAGATACTGGTATCCAAACATGTGTTGACTCTTTTAGAGAATTTAAACAAAACTGACAGATAGTTTTTGCTTGATGCCATAAAGGTGAAAGATTGTAAGATATAAGAGATGAAAGACCAAATAATGCATTTTGAATAAAGCTTGAATGGATTGAGCTATCAAGAGGATACATGGGTTCAACTGCGCTCAATTTACAATCAATTGGCAGATTTGTGAATAAGACAGATTGAGTCTTTGAGTGTTGTTAATTCAAAACTTGAGTCAATTTCAAAGTAACTTTTAGATAAAGAACAAGAAAGGGATTTTCTCCATAAATTCATTGAAAGTAAATAAGTTGATATGGGGGAGTTAAAGAAGGAAAGTGAAATACACATTGCAAAGAAGAGAGCTATCACTGCCTACATCAAAATGGAGGAAGAAAAATATAAAAAAAAAACTTATTGAGGAGAATGAGAAAATCAAATTGGCTTTACAAGAGATTTGCATTACATTGGAAGCCAGAAATTTAAAATTGACTAACTGAGATATCAATATCACAGAATTGTAAGGAAATATAAAATAGGGTACGATGCTTCAACAAAAACTATTGGATGTTGGAAAAGAAAAAACCAATGTTTGGAAGGTTTGCTTGAGGAAGCTAGGTCATATCTTCAAGAAAAGAAAGACTAAATATCTAAATTTGAAATTACAGTTAAATAGGTTAGAAAGGAATATTCATAAATAACATCGTAGAAATATTTAAATATTTATAAGTAAAACTTTAGACCAATCTTTACAATTGTTATCATAAAAAAAAAATTACATATTTTTATTGGTTTAATGGAACTGCATTAATTAGAAACTAATTCTTTTAGTCTTGCTTTGGTAGGGACTAATAGTAATAAAGAGGTGTGCTTAAAAAAATGATGCAATTATATACCCTATCCACATAAATTTTGGTAAAACAAAGAGCCAAGAAAGTCCACTCCAACAAACAAAGAGCCTTGAAATATGAAGCTACATACCCCTTTTCTATTGAATCTAGAGTTTAGTTTTATTCCAATAATTTTATGGACTATATTTGTCTCATATACAATGATAAAATTTATTGTATCTTTATCTCACAAGAACATTGGGAGTTGTAGTGGAAGTTGATCAATCATTTTTTTAAAGCTATCATTTAATGAGGCTTTATTTTGTGGAGAGGATTTATAAGTTTTAGTTTATAGTTGACAAGAAGAAAGCAATAATTCTTTGACATAAAGAGTCATATTTTTTTGCATCATAAGATTGAGTGAATTGTGCAATATGTGTCATGCACTTATGTCCAAAGAGCTATCCCATTTCCCCTTATTTTAAATAAAAAATAGCACCCATAAGAGGTAAAACAGAAACAACCAGTGCATTTTTGTTCACTGGACTTAATATGGCACATTATTCTTCCAACACTTGTGTCCCCATTCATTTTAACCTCATCTCCATCAAATTCAATTGAGGTGAGAGTGCACAGTGGAAGATGCACACAATTCATAAAGGCTAGATATGGGACAAGTTGTGCCATAAAGGCCAATGTATGCTTGGATCTTGTAATAAATTTTGGTGTGAGAGAACAAGTATTTTTGTGTGTTGCTTCAATATTTTTTGGGTAATACCTAATGCTATGTGTCATTTTTTGAATACCCAAAAAAAAACTTTAAACTAACATGTAGTATATGTAACCACACTACACATAGCATAAATCAAAGAAAATATTAGATGAATCTTTGCTCAATGCATCATAACGAAGATGCTTCTAATGTAATAACTTAACTTTTATAAAAAAAAATAAACAACCAAGTAAGATGTTTTTTTTTGTTTTTTTTTAAGTTTCATTTATGAATAATTCCAATCTAAAATTATACATATATGAGTATAAAATTTTGATAATAAAAAAAATGGGATCTTGTTGATAGGATTTTCACTTTCAATTTAGTTCCAATTTTTTCTCTTACTTTTTGACCAACTTATTTTTCAATAATGAACTTTAGACAAACTTGTAATGATATAACTTTCTTGAAAATTATTAGTTTCACCAACAAATTGTTTCATTCCAAGACATGACACCCATAATTATAAAAAAAATAACATAAAAAATCTTGTTTATAAAATTTTCAAACGAAATATTAATGATAGAAATTTCAAATAAAATCTTATTGATAAAATGTTCACATTCAATTTGGTCATAGTATTTCTCTTAATTTTCTACCAAATTGTTTCTCAATGTAATCTTTAAACAAGCTTATTATTAGTGAAATAAAAATGAAATCTTTGTGATAGGCTTTTCAGTTGTCTAAGTGTTTCTCCTACTTTTTGACAAAGTTGTTTCTTAACATAATCTTTAAACAAGCTTGTGATTGATAAACAATCCATAATAATAATAATAATAATAATAATAATAGTAATTATTATTATTATTATTATTATTATTATTATTATTATTATTATTATTATTATTATTATTATTATTATTATTATGGGATTAGTAGCCTCTCACCTATTGAAAACAACAGAGTTAATAATCGTCATACAGTGAATAAAAATATTTGTTATTATGTCAAATTTATAACTATGTAATCACTTAACAAGTGAACGTCATGAGAGCTAATTTGATTGTGACACAATTTCACATCTGATGTGTGGCTTGAATCAGTATTGTACTATTGCTAATACTAGGAAAAGACATTGAGGTCCCATAGTCTATCTTATAGCTTCCATTCATCCAAGTTGTCAACATGTTGACACCTATAGTAATTACAACAACGTTAAGAACATACATAAACACCATACTCATACCCATTAAAGAAAGGGCAAGGCCATATAAAACATACAAATAGTGAATATTTCAAGGTTAGCGTGTTGGGGATGGTGAGGGGCAATCATAAGGTATTTTAAGGGATATCATACACTAGGGAGCTATATCTATCCCAATTCTAGATTTAGGGCACTTGTTGGATTTACATGACCTACATCACTCATAGTAAAGGGGTTCGTAGTTTGTAAAGTGGCAATATCTTTGATTTATCGTTTTTGGTAGTACAAAGTGAACAATGATATTATGAGAAATGATTTGATTGAAACATGACTTCACATTTGACATAGAGCTTGAATAAAAAAATACAATATCGCTAATGTAAAGTCAAAATAATAAAATCCACGAATCTCTCAATTCATCAATATTACCAATATATTGGCACCTGTAAATAAAAAAAATCATCCCTTCCGATAGACAAAATTGATTAGGAAAACATAGTCTCCTCTTACGGAATCAGATGATTTTGTGTTGAATTTCTTACCTGCGTTGATGATGACGGTTTGTTGAGTTTGTTAAATGAATCTAGCGATGTGAGTGATTTCTTATCCATAAGTCTAACGAACGGACACCCGTGATAGCTAATGACGTCATTGATAGCAACAGCTGTGTTTAGTTTAGTTCAGTGCATGCCGCTATGTTTAGCGGCGATGTTTATCCTTCGTTTAAACCCTAACATTATAAATCTTTGCACCTCCTATTATCTTTAAATAGAAAAAGCAGAACCCTAGAATTTGAATTTATAGCAGCTTTCTTTGCTTGTTGAATTTTTTATCACATATCGGAGGAGGAAAATGCAGTCTGAGATATGGAAAAACCTTCGGGAACCCATTTTGGGGATAATCATGGCCAAATTAGATGTGGAAAGCCTGAAGAGATTCAATTGCGTATCCAGAAGATATAACTCTCTTATTTATTCGCCTTCATTCACATTTCATCGCTTCAAAACGCACGACGCCAGGCCATGGTTGATAATGTTTTACAAGCAAGATCGGCACCAAATTTGCAGAGCCTACGACACCTTGAGCGAAAAATGCATATAATTTCGCTGGAATTTCTTCCTTATAATCGTCTGGTGCTGCTGATGGCGTCTTCATAGCTCCTCTGCTTCACAACGGACAGCTGTATAATCTTGTGCAATCCCCTGAGCAAAACATGGCGACGAATGTTTACTCCCTCTCTTAATTTACTAAGAAATACAAAGCTCCGCCCCAGTCGCCCGGCCATTGCAATGGCCACTCTCGCCGCCGATGAAGACATTCTCATCATGGTGAATCGCAGAGGAGCGACCATTCACAGTACCAAATCAGATCAGTGGGTTACTAATACTGATTCGGCGCCGAGATCGTCTCTGAGAAGCGAAGCAATTTTCTGGAAGGGAAGCTTCTATTTCATTACGAAGCGGGCAGTCGGCGTGAAGAATAATGGAAGGTCCGATGGCGCAGGAGCCTCTAGCTTTTGCGCGGCTGGTGAGCTGTGAAGGGCGTGTTTTTGTGGTTCTCTCAACCAATAATTTATTTTTCTCTCCAACAATAATATGAGTATCAGTATATAGTTATTGGTACAAATAATTTTATTTTACTTATAAAAAATTAAGGTGATTTTATTATTTAAAAATAAATTCCTAATTATTTCAACGATTTTTGTTTAAGTAGAAAATAATTATTTTATAATAATTAATCACAATGAAGTATTAAAAAATATTGTTAGTTTAACTTTAATATATTTATTTATAGATAAATATATAAAAACATACATACATATATATGATGGTTATTTACGATGGTATGTAGTTAGGTCACATGAAGTGTTAAACTTATAATGCTCATTAATGAAATTCATAAAGTCAGATCAAATCACCCTCTAGTCATCCCATCACATTGTATACAATTGGTCACATGCTAACTGAGGATGATGGTTCAGGTGCTTTGAATTTCAAGCTACCATAATGAGTGTTGAAGAGTTAACACATTATGGAGATTACATCCCAAAAAATACAATGGCAAATGGAGGACAACAACATCATCATCAAAGGCTTCTAATCCATTGTCAGCATGCGAGCTAATGAAAGTTAGGATTTAGAGTATGCCACTTGGAACAAACCCCAAAACTAGTGGAAACACCACATGCTAGGAAAAAGGAAGTACATTATTTAACTTGAGCCTTTATATCCCCATTTGTGTAAGCATACCAGCGTAAAAAATATGCCAAAATCTATTGCATCTAGTAGGAAACAAGGTGAAGTCCTCTAAGAGAGCCATCTCTCACATAAAAAACTCCAGCCTAAAAGGCTAAAAAAGTGTATGAATCCAATGCCACATAGACTGGGCATGGGATCTGTTGGACCCCAAATTTTGGCTAAGTATTTTTGTATTTTGGTGAGGAACTGGCATGATTCTAGAGGAGCATAAGCACAGTGATACTAGGACATGGAACCAATGAGATGAAAAAGGACAAAGGCGTGGAAGTACCGGCATGAGAAGACCCAGTCAAAGATGAGATATAACTACGAGGAACCTAAGAGCATAAGACTCAAAACAACAATGAAAGGCTTAGACAGTGCATGAGAAGTGGAAGATGGTTAAGGAGCGAATCTTAAAGGCCATCCAGAACTTATCCATCACTTGTTTTGCACCAGCCCCTAAAGATGTAGACACATGGAAGTAAGAATCTAGCATATAATAAGTATATAGGAGGCTCAAAGACCTAGGTCCTTAGGAGAACATAGTTGATAGACTACCATGACTCTCAGTTCATAAAGAGTTTGTTGGTCATTCACTCATGTCATTTATTATGTAACTACTTGGTTAGGGTAAAACAAGTATAAATACCCCTGTATAAAATCATTGTAAGGTGATGAATATTGGATATCATTTTACTGAAATATAATATAGAGTTACGGATATTACAATCAATTTTGATGTTCATGTTCCAATTAATTATTAGTTATGCATATGTTGGTAGGTTTTCATTGAGTACTTATAGTTGTAACTTATTATGAGATCTATGCAACTTTTACTTTTAGAATTTGAGTAACAATCTCTTAACTCCATGGCATTTATTTGCATAGTTATCATTATTGATCTTAATGAGACAAGGACCAAAGTAGTGTATTTATTTTTATATGTAACTTCTAATTAGACATAAGTTCAAACTCAAATATATGACTAATATGTTACTATGCAACATAACCCATGGGAATTGGTCTCTTGTTGCATGCTTTGGGTGAGTGCACAAGACCAAAATCTTGCATGAAGGGCCAACATGCTAGCTCCTTGGGCTATACTTCAATGCTTGAAAAAAATTATTAAAGATTAAAACCCAAAATTTTAGTTCTGTTGCTAGGACCCATAGCACTTGTTGCACAATAATGGAGGATATTTGAATGTATCACCCTTTAAAGTATTGAACAATGGATTATTGGGGTCGACAATAATTTTACAATTCCTTATCTTGAACTAGGAGTTTCTGCTCATCAGAGGGTAGAACAGAATCTATACTTGTTGAAATCCCTATTCATTTACATGCCTAGCTATCTGTTTATGCTAAAGGTCGATTACAAAATTTTGGGAGAAGACAGTCTTGGACATTATAATGATAAAGAGCTTTAGCACGACTATGAAAACTATGGACACAAGCTCTTAATATCTGTTGGAAAGGAGTTTTGAATAGCTACATTCTAGAGTATGATGTAACCACTTACTCTTGTCGCGAAGAAGCTAAGTTTCCATTTCTTAGAGAACCGTGTGATCGGTATATTAGACATTTTACACTAGAAGTCAAGAAGTTGTTCATTAACTGTGGATTTGAAAATATGACAATGGAGAGATAAATCCATCCTTGCATGAGCCACACATTTTGAAGGGGAATAAAGAAGTGTTGGTAAAGGATATTAGGTTTGGAATGGTAGCCATTTAGTGGGTATTGCGGAAGTGAAAATATGTTGAAGCTCGATAGAGGATCATAAGAGTCAGTGACACAAGAAGGAAGGGGGGAACTCAGGAAGTGCTGTTAGAATTTATAGGAAGGCAAAAACACAAAAAGAAGACTCCATCACTTTCGAACCATGCCCCATGCCACTTTTATCATATGAAGGAGAGACTAGCCAAACAATAGAAACTGAATAACCATGTTTGAACCAACCAAACTTCCCAACCATAGTCTATGCTCATGCTTTTGAATCAAATGAATTATATATACATAATTGGGATATAGATAACATAAAATTAAAAACTAATCCTGTAAGGGAAATCATAGCTGAGCCAATTATAACTCATACATAATTAACATTTTGTTCTCCTCTCTAAGGGAATTTCATGGCTCAACTTGGGATGCTTGGAGGACTTGGCATTCATAGTGGACAAAGTAAAGGCCCAAATCTTATCAATCAACCAACTACCACACCCCATGACATAGGTGTTGCTATTGGAGGTGGATTAGGAGGTGGCACGGGAGGAAGTGGTGGACTTCCCTCTCAAGGGATAGGATCTAGAGGTTCTCAACAACCACCAGTACAAGCACCTCAACTATAAACATTATATTATGAAATGATGCTTCACCTACCTAAATATTAAGGCATAGATAATTTTGCAGAACATTTCCATAAGTGGGAACTTATTTAGAGGGCATGAGGCATCACTTATTTGAGAAAAAGGACACAATTTGTGACTACATTTTTAGAGAGAGTGCATAAATAGTATAGAAAGTTTGACCTTCAACAAGTGGTAATTGACTATGATTATCTCAAAATAGCATTCCTTCAAGTATTTGACTTTCCCAAATTTGAGCAACAAAGTATTGCCATGTTGAAAGATATAAATTAGGAGCTCAATGAAAGTGTATGGGAATATGACACATGGTTCAAAACACTTCTATCAAATCTATCATTTGAAATCAATGTTGCTCAGTATGTATAATGGTTCATGGGAGGTTTGTTACTTCCCTTTCGATGAACACTATCCTAGAAGACATTTACTAACATGTACGAAGCTCTAGAAGCCGCCCTCCATGCTGAAGTTGTTGGTAGTATTAACACTAGTATTTATCTTTTCATGAAAGCCCAAATAGATTCAATGGCATTGTAACTCAAAAAACTAACTACAAAAAATGTGTATGATACTAGTAATGGTCTTTGGTGCACTGATTGTGAATCTAAATGACATAGTCAAAGTAACTACCCACGTAAAAAGATTCACACTGTAATGAAGTAGTCATGTGAAATCTACCATGAAGAGTATGATGTATGCTCCTATCCTCTCTTACAATGAGCTACACATTTGAAGGTATCTAAATGTTGCAAAATATATTATGTTTACACCCACAAAACAAATGATTGTTGGTTAATTAATGATATTCATGAAGTATGCGTGCATGGCATGCACCAAACCTATGTCTAACAATCAAGATAATGGTGGTTATCATGGTTGAGGTAGAGGGAAAGTATGAGGAGGTGGTAATTTCCCACTAAGAACATGTTACAAGTGTGGATCCTTGGACCACTATCAAAGGGAGCATCGATTGGAAGAATGCCCTAACTTATACACAACCATCACTAAGGAGACAAATGAAAAAGGTGCAGGTATGAATCACATTGAGAAACCACATTGACACCCATGCTCAAGAACCCTAAAAACTCAATAGTTTAATATCACCACATGTAGTGGTGGACAATCTTAGTTTATATTTACTCCTATTAAGAAGGTACAGCATGAAGAGCCTTGGGCAAGGAAGTATCCTGATTCCCAACAATAGAAGGATGTACTCCATGACACTATGACACTGGTATGAAAAATACAAGGAGAAATTTAATTTCTTAAGGACCACGAAGTAACATAATGTGATGCTATTTAAAAGGCAATAGAGCCTCAAAATGTGCCACGAGATGATTTTTAAGAGTTTTGTAAGCATATGTTGGATGAAGACATTATCCCATAACTAAGTATTTGGATTAAGAATTAGGTACAAGTACCAACTGATGCTCAACCTCAATTGACTCGATAAATTGAAGATCATTAATTAATTCATGCTTAGCGATAAGATACTCATGTTCCTCCTAGTCCTTAAGAGGATAAATAAGTACTAGTGAATGTTGCCATCGATGGTTGTGTGATTTGGGGCATTTTAGTTGACATTGGCATTGAGGTTAATGTCTTCACCAAGGATGCATGCTGTGAAATGGCTAGTCTAGCATTAAAACCATCACCATACGTATTATTTATGGCTAATAAAACTTGTGATCTACTGATTGGTGTCCTCAAGAATGCAATAGTGGATATCCTTGGAATGCCCTTCAAAGCTAATTTTAAAGTTCTTGACTTAGCTGAGGTAGATGATTTTCTATCTCTATTGGGGTGACCTTGGTGTTATAAAAACATGCATACTTAAGTTTCAAAAAGTGATATATCAGTTTTGAGAAGACTAATTAATGCGTTATGATTTTATTTGATCAAGAACATGGGCCTTCATATATATAATCTATTAATGTGGAAGAAGATATCAACCACATCTATAATGTGAAAGCCAGAGAAGATGAGCAACATGATCCCACACTTGATGGCATATTTTTATCGATGGATACTCAATCCCTTTCTGATACTACAATCAATGCTTGCAATTATCGGGTCCATGGTGATTATGACCTCACTAAAAGAGAGTGTAGTGTCATTAGTAGTTGAGAGAATGTTCCATTCCAGTATCATAAATGCCATAGGTTTGTTCACCTTTTTATCAGCCAAGTCATGAGAGGACCAATTATGGATGCACCATTTGAAATACTTATTAAAATTCCTCGATTTCATAGACAAATAAAAATTTTGTGACTTTATCCAGTGCCTTGAAGACTTTTATAACTCTAATAATGATTGTATAGATCATTGGTTCACCTTTTTGATGGTACCATCACAAAGTGGTGTCAAACCCATAATGAATAACTTCTCCAGTGGGATCAAGTACACTCTAATTTGCATCATCAGTTTCATCATGACAATTGAGTTGGGTAACAATCAGCTATAGTGGAGTATGAGCACTTGAACCCCATATATAGGCATGTGAATCAATGTGGAGAGCTAAAGATTCTTACTTACCAGAGTACCCATGGGTGCATGCTTTCTATGGAACTTTACAGACCTGGGTGAGAGCATGGTATGTTCATGAAGAGTGACATATGGATACCCAATTTTAGCATCTATTGAAAGAAAACATGAACTCGACACTATCTTATTCCTTTCCAAGAATGGATTTGTACATCACTCTCTAGTCCATGCATAAAATAGTTGTTAGTGACCTTAGTCCCATTGAAGATTGTCTGCGATATATCCATAACCTCCCAAAAGAAGGTCTATCTCTCTTAAATGAACTATCTGCATAATTTTTTCTCAAGATAAAACTAGTCTTTGATCAGGATTGACATGAAGAGAGATGCCTAGGGAAATAGAAACTAGTGTTTCAGATAGATGAAGGAGAAGGGTCCGACCCACCTGACCAATTAGCAAATCATCTGGAGGTCCCTACAGATTATGGCTTGTGAACTATTCATGATACTAGTCCCAATACAAACCACCCTTACTTTGGGCTAATTCAAAATTTTCAACACAACATCGACATAGAGGAAGAACCAAAAATAACTATTGTATGGAATTACTAGACTGACACTGAAGTTTCAAAGATAATTGAGTTATTAAAGGAATACCAAGATGTCTTCCCAAGAAGCTATAGTGATATGAAAGGTATTCATCCACCTCTAAGTAAAATGCATATCAAACTAGTTGACAGTTCTTGACCAGTTAGGAAAAGGCCATATAGGATGAATCTAAATCTATGGGCATGTGTAAAGGAATAAATTGATAGTATGTTGTGCACTGGAGTAATCACCCTAATTGATGAATCTAAGTGGGTCAGTCCCATGGTGATAAATATAAATAAAGATGGATGCATTATAATTTGCATTGATTACTAGGTACATAATTCATATTACATCACTGATCCTTCCCAACACCATTCACATAGGAAATACTTAAAGGCATTGATGGGTGTGAAATTTATACTTTCACAGATGGATTCTCTAGGTACCATTAGGTCCATATTACTGAGAAGGATCAACCTAAGACTACGTTCACCACTAAATGGGGAACCTTCACAAATATTGTCATGTCTTTTAGGTTAAACAACGTACCAACTATGCTTTAATGTATAACCATTGAGGCTTTTAAAGATTTCATCCATTATTTAAGTCTACTTGGATGACTAGATAGTCTATGGATTGATTAAGTATCATCTCTCTAATCTATAACCCATGCTTGAGTGTTACCAAGTCCTAAAAATATCCTTGAATCTAAAGAAGTGTCTTTTTACTACACCTTTCAGTGTTCTTCTATGACATATTATTTGTAAGGATGAACTTTTGGTAGACCTAGAAAAAATATCTATCATTCTTCACCTCCCAATACCCAAATCTCAATGTGAAGTCTGTGCACATACAGGTTAGGATATTTTATTCATTTGTGGATATGCAAATATTATCGTGCCTTGGGAGGAACTCTTAAAACATAATGAACACTTCTTATGGACTAGCTCATGTCAAGAATCCTTTGAGGAATTAAAGGAAAAGATAATTACTAATTTAATCCTATAGTTCCTTGATTGGATAAAACCTTTCCTTGTCCATGTTGATGCTTCTGGAATGGTAGTTGGTGCAATCCTTACACAACTAGGTGAAGGTCACCTTGATCACCCTATCTATTTTACTAGTAAGAAACTTACTCCAGATGAGCATAATTACACCACCACAAAGCATGAAGCCTTATCAATGGTTTATGCTCTACAAAAGTTTCAATAATACCTGTTGGCAACCATTTTGTATTCTATACAGATCATGAATCTTTAAAGTATCTAGTAAAAAAACCTATGTTGCATGGACATAACTGCCATTAGATAATCTTGTTTCAAGAATTTCAATTCTGTCATGGTAAAACCATGAAAAACTAATTATGGCCCTGATCATATTTCTCATATTGATTCTGAAGAACCATCGCACACTATTGAAGATGACTCATCTGATGTTTAACTATTTCATGTTTCTTGTGTACCTAAGGAGTTGGAAGATATTATAACTTTTTTAACCACTAGCTTAGTACCTGACTCTCTAAATCCTCAGGCCAAGAAACAACTCATGGTTTACACCAACCTTTTTAGCTCAATGGATGGGACCTCTACAAGCTTTGCCATGAAAAAATTCTTCAGTGTTGTGTCATGAAACATGAGTGCTCCAAAGTACTCAAAGAATTTCATGAGGGCATTGCATGTGGACACTATGTTGGAGAGGCTACTACGTGCAAGGTTCTAATGGATGGATTATGGTGGCCTACCCTTTTTCAAGGCACTGAGATATATGTTAGGAAGTGTGACATTTGTCATCACGTAGGAAAACCAAATCATCGAGCTTCCATGTTTCTACTTCCAATTCTATCTCATGAATAGGTTCTCCTTATATAATTACAATAACTGATTATTTCATGCGCTGGGTTGAAGCTATGCCAACAAGGGATTGTACTATTGCTATTACTATGTAATTCATTTGGGAACATATCATAACCTGATTTTGATGCCCACTAATTTTTAAAAGTGATCATGGAACCCATTTCCTTAATGAAACTATTTACATCTTACTTACTGAATTCATGTTTGGTCATCACAAAACAACACCATATCACCCCCAAGTCAATGGAACTGTTGAGGCATTCAATAAAATATTAGGCATAACACTTACATTTTCTTAATATAGGAAAAATTGATTGGGATGATAGAGTATCTATGGTAATTTGGGCTTATTGAACAACCTATAAATGCCTGAACAAGAACACACCATTCAATTTGGTATATGGTAAATAGGCAATTCTACCAATTGAATTATGGGTACCATCTCTTCATATTTCATGAGTTGTATGATTGGATGAGGAGTCATCCTTGAAAGCACACTTAGATACTTTTTTATAGCTAGATGAAGCCTATTTCCTTGCTCATTGGAGTCAAGATGTGGAGAAATACAAACAAATATCATGGCATGATTGACATATCAAGCATAAAACATTTACCTCTGAGATGAAAGTCTTGCTTGATGACTCCAATTTCATGCACCATTATGGAAAACTTCAAATTCAATGGGATGGTCCTTTTATAATTCATAATATTTGACCTCTTGGCGCTTGTCAATTACAAAGGTTGGATGACCAATTTTTTCCTAAACATTACAATAGATGCTGACTATGGCTATATTTCATGTTTGAATAGTTTAAATTTTGTAACAATAAGGCTTATGCCATTAGTCTAAGATTTCTTACTTTTAATAAAAGTAGTGCCTTTGTTGTGCGTAACATTTATTTAATATAGTAGTTTCAGTTTTGTAATTGTATTTTTGTGGAGGACCATGACACAATTTTAGTATGGGTTAAAAGGTATCTATATTCATATTTAAAGGCATGCATGTTACTTAAGGAACATAAGTTACTTAAAGCATGCAAGTTACTTAAGGCATGCAAGATAAATATCCCTAGGATAGGATATTACTGTCAAATAGTTTGAAGTTTTTACAGTTGTCTTTCACTCCAAAGAAAAGAATGAGATGGAATGTGTCATTAATGTGAAAGAAATAGTGGTTGTGATAAATGTGCCACCATCATGACAATAGAATATATTTAAATGCATTTATGGTGAGAAGCAATGGTCAAAAAATGGTGGGCATTATAAGTGCATTAATAACGAGAAGTGATGGATGAAAGGAAAGGGGGTAGTAAATGTGGGTTAAACCCCTCAAGCCTATAAAAGGACAAAGAAGCTCATTTTTACTATTTATCTTTACTTCCATTTGTGTTTACAGAGCTGAAGAATGAATTAAGTCAAGGTGATTTTAGAGCAAGTAAACATCATTGAAATTTTTTAAACAACTATTGGGCTGAGCATCAAGCTAAGTAGTCAAAGCATAGGGCTAACTCTAAAACATGACCACAATAGAGAGAACTAGTAGTTGTAGGTTGAAGATATAGATGTTTTCCATTAGAAGGAAGTAACGAAATAAAATCCAAAGTTATCGACATGGAAATCAAATTTTGGGAATTTTGGACGATCATGCCTCAACCTTCAAGCTCCTTAGAGGGTGATGCAACCTAAGAAGAAGGATTTAAGAACTGATCCACTATCAATTATTCTAGAAGAAGAAGTAATTGGGGGGGAAGCAGTATTAATCAGGGAAGAGATGCCTAAAGAACAAGCACAACACATGGAAAGAGAAGAGGTTAAGATGGCATGTCAAGAAAAGAAGGCACAATCATCTCCACCCCCACCATTGATGATAGAAGAAATGTAGTACCTAGAGACAGTGTTGTGCATAAAAATTTGGGTATCAAAAGTACCCTCTTGCATAATTTTTTACAATAATCACCATCAACCTAGAAATGAGGTTGAGTTGTAAAATGACTATAGGGTTTAGCACTAGAATACCAATTGGTGTATGACCTTAAGATTTTCAATGCTTTGGACATTGTTGGTTTGTTTCAATTTTTTAACCTTCCATACTTTGGAAAACCCATGGAAGCAATTAATTTTCTACTCTCGTGTGTCCATGAGGGCTACCTTTATTTCATTGGGAATAGCATGAAAATTACACTCGAAAGGATAAGTAAGGTGTCAGTGTTGCAATGTTCTAGAATGGATATGGAATTTTACTTGGAGGACTCTGATGAGATTGAAAAAATAGACACAATGTTAATGTACCAAAATTAGGGCCATGTCATACACATAAAGAACATGCAGGATCATGCCCTTCTAGTGGTGGTGTGCATCATAATGACCAATATCAATGGCATCAATTGTTGGAAAGAGGTAGATATGGCCCACCTCTATATCACTCGCCAAGTAATTGAGGGATTGAAGTATAATTTGGCTATGTACTTTTTCCAAAAAATCATTGAGGATGTGAAGAAGACCCATCGAATACCTAGTCAAAGGTTCTCATGGGGAGTATTTTTGGTATTGATGGTATTTGATGAGATTAATGTACTTGACTACATGAAAGAGTTGAAGTGGGAATACCCACCAAAGAAAAATTCCCCTATTGAGTGTTTTAAGGTGTTCATGTGCCTCGAGCACATCACCTCCACCTACAAAAATAAGATGAAGTCTTGGTTTGATGGAATAAAGGAAGAATTTGGGAATGAATGGCACATCCAAAAAGACTTGCCCACCCAGGTTCGAGAACAAGCTCAGTTCATTGTGAAGTAATATCTATTTAACATGCATCAAAATGTTCCCTTCTAGAGAACTCTCTATGTGGTTGAAGCTAACTTATGCCTTTTCAGTGTGGTAATTCATCGACTTTATGAACCAAATTTTTGATGCACAACCTATCACCTTGGAGGCAAATAAAATCAACTTGGAGATTCACATGTTGTGAAGTATGTACATCTATCCAAGAAAGAAGGCCTATAGGGGAAGTAGTAAACTAATCAAATTAATATAAAGGTCAAATAGATAATGGTGGGAGAACATGTGCATAATCTATTCTACATGCTATGGCCCAATAAGAAGACTTCAAAGGGCATAGAGCATACACAAGAGAATCTCCCACCAGTACCTCAACTAGTGAAGAAGAAGTGGGATGGGTATGATGCTAATATAAGTTTATAATAATATCCTCCAAAATGGTAGATGACTACCCAAGTGTCATAACCTGGACCTTATCCTCCCAAACCTTCTCCACCTAGTCCTTCTCCTCCCAGACCTTCTCCACCTAGACCTTCTCCACTAAGACCTTCTTAGCCTAGAACTTCACCTCCATAAGTTCCTCTACCCCCAAATTCACCTCTATATATTCCTCCAGCCCCAACTTCACCTCTTAGGATAACCTCATAGGTATCACCCCCAAGGGTTTTGCCATCGGGGGTTGTTCCACAAAGTGTGCCATAGATAAAACTATTGTAGGAAGAACCTGTAAGTCAAAAGGAAGAGGCCAAGGATTTTAATTCCAAGAAGACACCCTCCTTGGAATGAGAGGGGGAGACCACCTTTGAAGACTTTCCATTGGACATTGGGGTTCCATTTGGTGAAGAGGGGGATGGTGATGATACTTAGTAGGTGAGCAGAATGGCTATTGATAGCACTTCTTTAGCTATCGATACAGAGGTCAATATTTTAGAGTGTGACTTTGAACAAAGGAAAGGATCCTGCTAGGTTTGAGGGAAAACTACATTCAATTGATGCATCTACCAATTTGCATGCTCAGTATCAAACAAGCATCCCTGATAGGATGCTTTATTTATGGTCACACTTCCTCCCCCAAGATGTGACCATTGATACAAGGAATCAAATGTCCTTCTTATTGGACATGTATAATTAGGAACACCATTTTGAGCTCCTTTCATACAACCTCCTATTAGGTACTCAAGCTCTAGCATTTCTAACCCCATTATGGGTTGATCCCTAGAATATCACCCCTCTACAAGCCAGTGCTACATTTTTGAATATGGCTTTTGAATTCATGCACAAAAACATATTTTTAGACTCTGATGCACATGACATAGAAAAGAAACATGACCAAGTAGTGGCCATGTATGAAAAATATTTTACCATCTACAAGGCACTCGTAGAGGAAGTGGTTGTATTGAAACAACAAATAAAGGAGGTCATAGAGGCCAAGTTAAAAGCTTTAAATTTGTGTAAATAAATTTTGGGAAAAGAGCCAACATTAGAGGATGGAGTGCCTCTAGATGGGGATGTTGTGGATAAATTGGAGAACCTAGTGAATCTCCTACTAAAGCGTTATAAGGAACAACCTACACCAAAGAATGAAGTAATATTGGTGGCATAGCAATGCACTGAGGTAGTATAGGTTTTCAAGCATTCTCTCAAAAGAGTTGGAGAAATCATCCCCATCTTGGATAGGATTTTTGAACAATTAGCATGACCAAATAAAATCTTGAAGGCTTGACTCCATGTAAAAGAATCCCAGAGGTAGCAGATGGTATATTCTTCCCTCTTAATAAAGCATCACATCGAGCATGGAAAGGCATTCAAGGATGTCAAAACTATGGAAGAAAAAATAAACGTGCATCGATAATAACTGAATGCTAATTTTGCAGCTCTCTAAGGACAGGCTATCAGTGAGGTCTTAACATTATAAGTTCATAAGGATGCCAACACATCCCTGGATGAATTGGTCAAGAAGGCCAATGATAATTCTGACCAACCTGAGGAGATGAAAAAATCAAAGGCGGCCATTGAAGAAATAATGACAAAGCTACTCAACACATTGTCACATTGGGATAATCTCAAGAAACAGATTTAACAAATGGGCCATAAAATTTTGATGGAGGTTACAATTGAGACTTAGTCTAGGATAGACTAAGAGCATATTGTGGGGTGATGTTGGATCCCAAATTTTGGCTAAGTATTTTGGTATTTTGGCACGAAACTAACACGATGCTAGAGGAGCATAAGTGTAGAGATACTAGGGCATGGAACCAATGAGGCATGAAAATACAATGGTGTAGAAACACCATTGTGAGAAAAGCCAATCAAAGATAAGATATAACTATGAGGAACTTGAGAGCATAGGACTCAGAATAACAATGAAAGACTTGAGAAGTGCATGAGAAGTGGAAGACAGTTAAAGAGCAATTATCAAGGGCCATCAAGACCTTATCCATCACTTGTTTTGCACTAACCCACAAAGAGGTAGACACATGGTAGTAAATATCTAGCATAGAACAAGTATATAGGGGGTTCAAAGGCTTAGGTACTTAAGAGAACATAGTTGATAGACTGTCATGACTCTTAATTCATAGAGAGTTCATTGGTCATTCACTCATGTCATTTATTATGTAACTACTTGGTTAGGGTAAAATAAGTATAAATACCCCTATATGAAATCATTGTAAGGTGAAGGATATTGGATATCATTTTCTTGAAATATAATAGAGTTACTGATATTACAATCAATTTTGATGTTCATGTTCTAATTAATTATTAGTTATGCATCTATTGGTAGGTTTGCATTGAGTACTTGTAGTTGTAACTTATTATGAGATCTATACAACTTTTACTTTTATAATCTGAGTAATAATATTTGAACTCCATGGCATTTATCTATGTAGTTATGGTTGTTGAGCTTAATGAGATAAGGACCAAAGTAGTGTATTTATTTTTCTATGTAACTTCTAATTAGACATAAGTTCAAAATCAAATATATGACTAATATGTTACTCCGTAACATAACCCATGGGAACCGGTCTTTTATTGCACACTTCAGGTGAGTGTGTAAGACCATAATCTTGCATGAAAAGCCAATGCACTAGCTCATTGGGGATACACTTCAACACTTAAAAATGTTACTAAAGATTAAAAATCCAATAGGATCAGAACTAGAAAAGATGCTTAATTATCTTAGGTTGATGAAAATTTGGGTAAATGTGATTTGAAACCCCCATGTGCTTAAGTCAGTCACCAAAGGAAATGAGCCTTTTTGTGCTCAATGGGAGCAACCCAAATAGTGGTAAATCTTTTGAACTAGACCACATGGTTGGATCAAAGGTTTCATCAATGATTGAGAGTATCATTTTGAATATCTTGGGGAACTAAAAGAGTATAGCCATGATGTGGAGAATAATGATTAAAAGGATTAGTCGTAGGCCAATGCCAATCCTTCCACCAGAGAGTAAGGGAGTAAAATCTAATCTTGTGAAGGTACTTATCAGGTTTGGAGCCTTGAATATCCATAATAGATTTAGCATCTATATTATTTATGTTAAATTTGTTTTGAACTAGATGCTAAGGAAGTCAAGAGCAACTTGATTTATAGAATAAATTCCCAATATTTTTGACACCTTTTTTTATCAACCTTAAAATCTTGATCCAAAGGATGAAGGGAAAGGAAACATTATGAAAATTCAATGTGGGAGGACACCAAATATAATGAGAATTCAAAAAGAGACCATTCCTAAAACCCTCCCCCACCCAAATAAGATGGAGTTTTATTTTCTCCCAAGCCTTCAAAATGCTCTAAATAACAAAAGTACTATTAATTTTAATAGGTGCAGGGGTTATGACAAGAGTATGTAACCCAAGACCTTGTCATGCTCTTCTACCATAAGGAACCCCTTGAGAAATACAATGAAAAATCAAGATATTCTAGGCTTTATCACCTTATAATATTTTGATAACCCATTTAATGTTGATAGTAAGACCTTGAATCCTAATATCCATGAGTCCCAGACCACCTGCTTCTTTATACCAACAACAAATATCCCATGAAACTCTATGAAAGTCCTTATAACCTTTAGAATTAGCCCATGGGAAATCTCTTAGAAGATTTTCCATCCTACCATAATCAATATTAGAAGGATCCCAATAGGAATAATAATAAAAATGAGTAACTACCAATACCTTGTAGAAAATATAAAACTTACTGGTCAAAGATAAGGGTTTTGTGATGCAAAAAGAAATTTTCTTCTCAACCCTTTAAACCACATAGGACCACAAGTCAACTGGAGAGGATCAAAAAATAAAAGGAATTCCAAAAAACTTAAATTGAACACATCAAATAATCCACTGCTATTGATATTATAATCACATTACCAAGAAGCTCAATGTAAACCGAGTGCTGAAAATTTCAATATGAAGTCATCGAATTGGAGTCATTGTATAAGAGGAAAAATGTAGTTTTTTACTTGAAGGAACAATTGGAGGCAAAATAAAAATCATTTGGGCAAATCCAACAAGAGCTTACCTAGCATAAAATAACATGAAAAATATTTCTTGGTGATGTGATAAGACCTCAAAAGAAAACAAGAACAAGTTCAGTGTCTTTCAAAATCATAATGGATTCTTCAGGATGAGATTTGTTAAAAAGAATAGGTCTACATTGAAAAATTATAAAAATTCAAAGAGGCTTTAGAGGAAGTAATTGCATTCCTTTATACAAAGGAACAAGTAGAAAATGAGCATCAAAATTAGCTGAGGAGGTTGTAAGAAATAATTGAGAGAACTCATGTTGCCTATGAATCCTCATAAGTTAAGGCATAAGAATACCAACATAAATTTCGAGCATTGCATCAAGAGATACTAGTAGCCAAACATGTGTTGACTCTTTCATAGAATTTAAAAAAAAAACTCATATAGAGTTTTTGCTTCATACCATAAAGGCGAAAGACACAAAAGAGATGAAAGACCAAATAATGCATTGTGAATAAAGCTTGAATGGATTGAGCTAGCAAGAGGAGACATGGGTTCAACTACATTCAATTTACAAGAAATTAGCAGATCTACAAATAAGACAGATTAAGTCTTTGAGTGTTGTTAATGGAAAACTTGAGTCAATTTCAAAGCAAATTTTAGATAAAGAGTAAGAAAGGGATTTTCTCCATAAATGCATTGAAATTAAATAAGTTGATATGGGGGATTTAATGAAGGAAAGTGAAATACTCATTGCAGAGAAGAGAGCTATCATTGACTACATCAAAATGGAGGAATAAAAATATAGAAAACTGAGGAGAATGAGCAAATCAAATTGTCTTTGCAAGAGATGTGCATTATATTGGAAGCCACAAGGTTAGAATTGACTAACTAAGATAACAATATCACAAAATTGTAATAAAAGATAAAATGGGGTATGGTGCTTCACCAAAAACTATCAGATGTTAAATATAAAAACCCAATGTTTGGAGGATTTGCATGAAGAAGTTAGGGCATGTCTTCAAGAAAAGGAAGACTAAATATCTAAATTTGAAATTATAGTTAAATAATTTAGAAATGAATTCATAGTTTCTAAACCACAATTGGCTCCCCTTTGGTTCCATGACCCATTTGGTCTCAAGGCAACTCATTTTTTGCAACGTTTTACGTTGGGCCTTCACTTAGGCAATTGTTGGTCTAATAAATTGTGGAAACCCTCTCTATTTACATTCCAATGGGATGAATGGCCAGTACTAGTTAATGTGTTGATGCATTACACTTTAATAAAATAGTAGACATTGCATTGTTTAATAAATAAATGCATAGGTTTTTTGGACGGGATAGGGGCCACGATGAAAGCCAATTCTAGGATTACACATTTTTGTAATTAATGTTATTTTTTTCTGTCAATAAGTGCAAAAAAGAAAATATTAGAAAGGAATACGTGTAAATAACATCAAAGGAATATTCAAATATTTATAAGTAAAACTTTAGAGAAATCTTTATAATTGTTATAATAATAAATTTTTTTACATATTTTTATTGGTTGAATGGAACTACGTTAATTAGAAATTTCCTTGGTAAGGACTAATAATAAAGAGGTCTATATAAAAAATCGATGTAAGCATATAACCTATCGACATAAAGCTTGGTAAAACAAAGAGCAAAGAAAGTCCAATCCAACAAACAAAGATCCTTGAAATATGAAGCTACATACTTTTCTATTGAATCTAGAGTTTAGTTTTAGTCTAGTAGTTTTATGGACTATATTTGTCTCATATATAATGATCAAATTTATCTGTCTTTATCTCATAAGAATGTTAGGAGTTGTATCGGAAGTTAATTTATCAAAATTTTAAGGCTATCATTTAATGAGCCTTTTTTCTATGGAGAGGCTTCACAAGTTTTAGTTTATAGTCCATAAGAATAAATCAATAATTCTATGACATAAAGAGTCATATTTGTCTTCATCATAAAATTGAAAGAGTCGTGCAACATGTGTCAAGCTATGTCCAAAGAGTTATCCCCATTTCCACTTATTTTAAATAAAAAAATAACACCCATTAGAGGTAAAGCATAAACAACAAGTGCATTTTAGTTCACTGGACTGAATATGGCACTTTCTTCTAATTTCATCTCACTTGTGCTTCTATTCATTTTTACCTCATCTCCATCAAATTAAATCGAGAGGAGAGTGCATAGTGGAAGATGCACACAATTCATAAAGGCTAGTTATGGAAGGGGGTGTACCACAAATGCCAATGTGTGCTTAGATCTTGTATTAAATTTTGGTGCAAGAGAACAAATAATTTTATTTTTTGCTTCAACTCTTTTTGGGTAATACTTGACACTACATGTCATTGTTTGAATACCATAAAAAAACTTTAAACAAACATGTAGTATATGTAACCACCCTACACATGGCAAAAATCAAATCAAATATTAGATGAATCTTTGCTTAATACATCACAATGAAGATGCCTTTGATGTAATAGTACAACTTTTATAAAATCAAGCAAACAATCTAGTAAGATGTTTATTTTTTTTATTGGTTTCATTTATGAATAGTTCCAAGATGTGACAATATGAATATAAAATTTTGTTAATGAAAAAAAAATGGAATCATGTTGATAAGATTTTCAATTTCAATTTTGTCCCAATTTTTTCTCTTAATTTTTAACCAATTTATTTTTCAATAATGAACTTTAAACAACCTTGTATTGATATAACTTTCATAATAATTATTAGTTTCACCAACAAATTGCTTGAGTCCAAGACGTGACACCCACAGTTATTTTTAAAAAAATGAAAAAAAAATCTTGTTCATAAGATTTTCAAACGAAATCTTAATGATAAGACTTCCAAAAAATACCTTATCGATAAAATTTTCAGATTCAATTTGGTCATAGTGTTTCTCTTAATTTTCTACCAAATTTTTTCTCAATGTAATCTTAAAACAAACTTGTTATTAGTAAAATAAAAATGAAATCTATGTGATAGGCTTTTCATTTTCAATCTAGTCGTAGTGTTTCTCTTACTTTTCAAGAAAGTTATTTCTTAACATAATCTTTAAACAAGCTTGTTATTGATAAATAACCTCATCATCATCATCATCATCATCATCATCATCATCATCAGCATTATTATTATTGATTAACTAAGGGATTGGTGGCCTCTCACTTATTGGAAATAATCGAGGTCATAATCCTCATAGAGCTTATAAATGTATTCGCTACCATGTCAAATCTATAACTATGAAATCACTTAACAAGTGGACGTCACGAGAGCTAATTTGATCGTGACACGACTCTACGTCTGATGTGTGGCTTGAATTAGTGTGGTACTATTGATAATGTGAAGAAAAGACATTGAGGTCCCATAGTCTATCTTGTAGTTTCCATTCATCTATGTTGTCAATATGTTGACATCTATAGCAATTACAAAAGCAGTAAAAACATGTAGAAACACCACATTCATGCCTATTAAAGAAAGGGCAAAGCCATACAAAACATGTAAATAGTGAATATTTCAAGGTTAGCGTAGTGGTGATGGTGAGGGGCAATGACAAGGTATTTTAGGGGATATTGTACAATAGGGTGACATATCGTATGTACTAGTGCTAGATTCAAGGCACTTGTTAGATTTACATGACCTACATTATTCATTGCAAAGGGGTTTGTAGCTTGTAAGGTGGTAACATCTTTCATTTATCGCTTTCTATTGTACAAAGTAGACGAGAATGTCATGAGAAATGATTTGATTAAAACATGACTCTATATCCAATGTAAAGCTCGAATCAAAAATACAATGTCGCTAATATGAAAACAAGATATTGAAATATAAGAATCTTTGTTATTACTTCCCTTCAACAATGTTAAGAATATATTGACACATGTAAATTAAAAAAAGGATCTAAGAGGAAAACATAGTCTCCTCTTACGCAATCAGAAGATTTTGTGTTGAAATTCTTACATTGGTTGATGCCTTGATGACGATGGTTTGTTGAGTTTGTTAAATGAATCTAGTGATGTGAGTGATTTCTTATCCATAAGTCTGACAAAACGAACACCCGTGATCGCTAATGACGTCATTGATAGCAACAGCTGTGTTTAGTTTAGTTCAATGCATGCCGCTATGTTTAGCGACGATGTTTATCCTTCATTTAAACCCTAACAACATAAATCTTTCCATCAACTCTTATCTTTAAATAGGAATTTATAATAACTTTCTTTGCTGGTTGAATTTTTTATCACATATAGGAGGAGGAAAATGCAGTCTGAGATATGGAAAAACCTTCCGGAACCCATTTTGGAGATAATCCTGGCCAAATTAGATGTGGAAAGCCTGGCGAGATTCAAGTGCGTATCCAAAAGATATAATTCTCTTATTTGTTCGCCTCCATTCACATTTAATCGCTTCAAAACGCACGACACCAGGCCATGGTTGTTAATGTTTTACAAGCAAGATCAGCACGAAATTTGCAGAGCCTACGACACCTTGAGCGAAAAATGGCATATAATTTCGCTGGAATTTCTTCCTTATAATCGTCTGGTGCTGCTGATGGCGTCTTCACAGCTCCTCTGCTTCACAACGGACAGCTGTATAATCTTGTGCAATCCTCTGAGCAAAACATGGCGACGAGTGTTTACTCCCTTTTTTGGTTTTTTAAGAAATGCAAAGCTCCGCCCCAGTCGCCCGGCCATTGCAATGGCCACTCTCGCTGCCGATGAAGACATTCTCATCATGGTGAATCGCAGAGGAGCGACCATGTACAGTACCAAATCAGATCAGTGGGTTACTAATACTGACTCGGCGCCGAGGTCGTTTCTGAGAAGCGAAGCAATTTTCTGCAAGGGAAGTTTCTATTTCATTACGAAGCAGGCAGGCGAAGTTATGGCTTATGATATAGAGCAGTCGGCGAGGAGAACAATGGAAGGTCCGATGGAGCAGGAGCCTCTGGCTTTTGGGCGGCTGGTGAGCTGTGAAGAGCGTATTTTTCTGGTGGGGGGAATTAAGTCCGACGGCATCGCCAAGAGCCTCTGTTTTTGGGAGCTTGATGAAATATCCGCGAAGTGGAAACGAGTGGATTGTGCTCCAGAGATGGTGTCCTACAGGATTTTATCTGCATATAAACTGCTTTGGACATGGGGAATTTATATGTGTCGCGTCTATCTGTTGGCCCGCGTTGCTGATTTATAGTCTGCCAAGGAGGACATGGGATTGGGGGCCTCCTTGCCCTGTGATTTCCACCATGGCCATCTCTGATTTATGTTGGGTTTCCTGGGTTTCCTTCAATCCCACTTTGAACAGTCTGCTTTACTAAAATTGTCTGTCCACGTCTTTTAGCTTACCATGATATAGATGACGCTAGTAAATTCATGTGGATTTGTTTTGCCTGCGTAATGTAATTTTGAGTCTCTGGACAATGAGCCACAAGTTATTAAATGTGGAACGATGAAAGTTTTAAAGTCGAGGAGTTGGAATTGAACACACTTTATTTGGCATAGGTTTCTAATGTTTGATAGTTTCAGTTAAAATATTATGATTGATTTTGTTGGGTATGATAGGTTACGGGTTTTATCAGTGCCTATGGATTTGTAGAAGGTAATTCAAAAGGGGAGTTTCACTCCAGTACTCCATTATAAAATAATGTTTTAATATATTAAGTTCAATTATAATTGTATTAATGAGTCTTGCAAATTCTCTATAATCTATTGAAAATATCAAAGCGCAAGCTGAGACTTGTTTTTATTCTCAATGAAGATATGTTCTCACTAAACAATAGATTTTTTTTCTTCTCTTAACCTGAATTTTCTTTGTTCTATGTATGAAAAGGGCCTTTCCTGTTCGGCTTGTCCTCCTCTGCAGTCTTGCTCCTCAGATTGGTCTTTACACTCCCTAATCTCTTTGTTTTCCTGAATTAAGAGTTGTTTTGAATTTGGTCAGGGTTTTTGCAGGAGTCTGGTTTTTAATATTTGTGGAGGTCCTGTCATGGATAAGAGAGATAATAAGAAAACTTTATCTCAGACTCTCTCTCCTAAAGAGAAGAAACCCAGATTTACAAGTGCTATCAGAATGAGACAAAATGAGACTTTCTCTTTCCCTATCATTATGGGTAGGTTATTCCTTGCTAACATAGACGAAATTACATTGGATAATAGCTCTAAGAACCCATTTGTGATCATCACTCCTACAGTTTACATCCCCCCACATGTTAATTCCATGCAGTCTTGTGCTCGGCATTATGTTCTCAACAACTCCTTTGCTATCAGTAATTTTTCATGTAAATCTGCAAAACAATTAGCGACTTTTTTTTTTATCATTAGGAAATGATGTTGAATGCTTATTTTAGGACTCCATTTATTTATTTCATTGATGGGAATTTAAAGATTTTCTTTACATCCATGTACAAATATTTTTTGTTTTAATATTAAAAATTTTCATCATGAAGCAGATGGCATTGTTGTAAGTGAACAACCAACCAAATAGTCATGGAACCCTGTGATTGGTAGTTGATGGAGGTGATATGTAAGTAGCACAAAGGCTCAAGTGACAAGTGTCGACATGGTAGGACGTTGTTGTTGCTATCAAAAATGTTTGAAACTGATGATGAAAGTGAAGTGCTACTTTTATAAATTTGATAGTCTCACACTACAGGGTTTGAATTTATTTATTGATAATAAGAGAGGTTTCTTAATTTTTATAATGAAATAGATATTATTATAAATATATCAAAAATATATGACTATTTATAAAAAAGAGGTGGTAGAGAACATGGCATGAAAGTCAGCAAACTAGGTCAAGTCTAGGAACAAAGCACCAACAAACTATGCCAAGCCTAGGAGAGATCTATAACATCAAAAAATAGCTCCTAAAAAATAAGAAGCCATAGCAAAAATGTTGGCATAAGGTGGTTCTTTATCATGAGGATCACCCTAACAAGAGCTAGGGAGATCATTCCCTCCATAAATAAAGTTCACCTTGAGCTATAATTTTTTTTAGCACCTTCTTCTTGAACATATGCATCTTAGTTTGTATAGCGAGGAGAAATTACCAAATCAGGTTGACAAAACATTTTATCTAGAGGTAGTGGCTAGCCACACTGAGAACTCCAAAATAGATAACTCTATATGTATTGTCTCAAGAGAGGTAGAGAGCCCCACCCCTGAGCATGGGAGAACATCAAGGTGGAGAGCCCCACATTACATGTGGATGTAGAGGAGGAATATGGTATCTCTATGGACAACCCTGCACTTGATTGCAATAGTGTCGATATAATCGACTACAATGATAGTTTCCACTTAGAGGGTTACTGCCACCTCTTGACGACATATGCCTAGGTGAGGATGGTGACACATGAGCCACATTTCAAGGGGCATCTCCATAATGATGAAGTAAATGTTGCAAGTAATCAAGTTCCATAGCAACATTATTAGTTTGAACTTGAATCTAAAAATGAACATTAGAGATATTTATTATAGATAGAAAAGTGAATGTTAGTAACAACATTTGAGAAAAGAGTTGAATTCCTTTATTTTTATAACCAAAATAATATTTCCACTCTGAAAGCATGCCTAACTTGGGTGTACTACAATGACATCTTAGGACCATCGATGATGAGAATATGATGCCAGATAAAAGGTTGTGGGTGGAAGGGCTTAAATAAATCATTAATCCAAGTCCAAGTGGCTTGGGCCTTAGAAAAAACTCAAAATAAATGCATGAGAGTCTATAAATGCTTCTGGAAAGGGCATAATGGATGGACCACCCTAAGTTATGATAGTATTTTCCCAATAGGAAGCCCTTGAGGAAGCAAACACCAAACAAAATGAGCAAGCTTGCATTTGATACAAGAAAAGCACAATGTATGAAAACATCTACCCTAAGTAGCTAAGGAAGATCAAAGATTCCATTTGGCATTAAGTTTATCCACCATGGAAGATGTAGAGATAGCCAATCATATCCTTAGAAGCAGTGTATTTCTATAAATGGGTATCCACATGCCATTTCCAATCCTTCCACTAAGGGCAAGAAGTAACATAGATTTTATTAAGAAAATTATATAGAACAACACCAATAATTTCCTCGTAGGAATCCTATTTCATAGAGCAAAGTTTGTATTTCTCCTTCAGATCTTCCCATGAAAGCTAAAACTGTGACTGCTTGAAAAAAAAATCTTGTACCATGAGAATTCCTCGTCAAAAGAACTTAATAGAATGAATCCAAGGGACATTTGCAAGAGGGATAAAATGGAAATTGATAATAAGACACCAAAAAAGATAATGTTTGTTGATATAAAGGTCATCCCTAAAACCATATCCATTCTATAACATCCAAGGCTTAACTTTCTCCCATGCTTTGAAAATACTTTTAATCTCAAAATCCCCAACAATCTTCACAAGGGTTGAAAGAGTGAGAATGCTAGCAAACCCTAGAGCTTTAAAAGTAGTTCTACCATGAGGGGTGCCATTAGAAATGTAATGATAAATTAAAAATTTCCAAGATTCATTCCCTTAAGTGGCATAGACAATCCATTTAACATAGAGATCTAAACCTCGATGGGAATATCAATCAAACCCATATCTCCCACCTCCTTGGGATGAAAAAAGTATTCCCAAGCCACCGTATGTAAGCCTTTTCCAATGGATGGATTAGCCTAGATGAAATCTCAAATATGTTTTTCAATATTTTGAACCAAATTTTTAGACGACACCCAACAAGAAGAATAATATACATGAGTGATTGCAAGCACTCTAGAACGTATTTAAAACTTACCAACTAGGGATAAGGGTTTGGGGATCCAATATGAATTTTTTTTGGCCACCCTATCTACAACATTTGCCATAAGGTAGAAGGGGATGCCTGGAAATAAAATAGGATACTGAATAAATTTAAAATATCATCATGTTAGAGCCATTTCTAGTCATATTAGTGCAGACAGGGAGGAATACGAAGAGAAAATTATTTATAACATCGAGTCTTTCACCATTGGATGGATAAGCCAAAAGTAAGATAAAAGATATCAAGATAATGCATTACATTAGAAACATTAGCTAAATCCTCAATGAGAGTGAGGAAGGAATCATCCATAAAATTCCCTTTAAGGAATTGAGATGGTTCCTCTGCAAGTAAGGAGATACCTCCAATAAGACCTTGAGATTGAGCATTGGCCAAAAGGTATCCAAAGCTATCAACAGTGAGAACATACAACATGGGTGCTAGTGGGAAGCCTTGCCTAATGGATTTGAAGAGACTAAACTGTTTAGAGCTAACACCATGAATGGAAAGGAAGGTAAAGGATTTTGTAAACAACATTTGAATTGACTGTAAGAAATTTGGGCCAAATCCTAATGCTTACAACATAACCATAATAAAAGGCTATTCAATGCAATCATAATATTTTTTAAAATTAATTTTAATAAATATAACATTTTAGTTGGAGCAGCGAGCCCATTCCATGCCCTCCCACACAAAAATGACATTATTTTAAATGTATATGCATTGAATAAAGCCTATTTGTTTAGGTTAAACAATCAAAGGTAACATGTGGTGATTACAAAGCATTAATGCTTTGACAATGATATTATAATAAACATTAAGTATAGTGATGGGTTACCAATTGTAGATTAATTTTGAGTATCCTTAGGATGAATTTGATTTTCCCTTTGTTAATATCAGACTCCAAGGAATGGGTGTGGAAGGCTTCAATGTAAACTTGATATAAATTTGGGCAAATGGTATCTCACATTTTTTTGTAGAATTCATAGGGAAACTCATCATAACTAGGTTCTTTATCATTGGCCATTTGCATGGCTACTTCATGAAGGTTTTCAATGGAAAGCTTCTCATCACATGCAAATATTTGAGAAGGAATTAGCTAACGAGGCACCATCGAGAGACATTGAGAGAGGGATTTTTGTCACTCTAGAGAAGGTTTTTGGACTATGAAAACTTGGTGGTAGTTTCATACAAAGGCTTGGATCATATCCAACACTTTGGTAAGGCACTGGTCAACCTCTTGAATAGCTCTAATTTATTGAGTAGAATGCTTGGCTTTGAGCATTTGGAATAATTATTTGGAAAATTTGTCTCCCACTTGTGGTAAGTATTTTTTATTTTTATTTTTGGCATAAGTTTCTTGTGTTTTTAGTTTTATAGATAGTTTCAATTAAAACATTATGAATGGTTTGTTGGGTATGACATGTTATGGGTTTTATTAGTCCCTATGGATATATAAGAGGTATTGAGTTTGGAATAAAGTTTACTCAAAGTTAGTGCAAACAATATGACTATATTTCTGATTGTAATGACTATTTACAATTAAAATATATAAAATTTTAAAAATAACTGATTAATTTCTAAATTTTATGTTATATAAATTTTATTATAAATTTTAAAATATATTATCCTTATGATAAAATTCACAAAATTTTTGATATGCAAAAATAAATAACTGTAAAAGAATGACTATTACCACCACCATTGTCCAACAACTGACATAAGTTATAAATTATGAATAGTCACTTAATGTGTTTTCTTTTTAAATAATCTACAATTTTAAATTCCCTACAAACTATCACCATTAATATAGAAAAAACCATTAATATATATTTCTTCTATCTTTATGCATAATTGCAAAATAAAGAACAATAACCTTAATTCATTATGTAAAACATTTCAAGAATATATATTTAGAATCATCTCACAACTAAAATATTTAATGAAGGGAAAAATAAAATTCTACAAAATATTGATATGACTCCAAGCCTGTCATAAAGTCACAATCCATAGCTACTCCCGATTGATTGGCATTAATGGGAAAATCATAGTAATACAATACTCTGCCAGCGGCCGCCATCTCTCACAAGGTCCTGCAGTAGGACCATCTATTGTCAATTAGCTTATTTACACGGTCGTACCTCCTCCTCATTAAAATTATAATAATAATAGGAAAAAAGTTTGAAAATTCACATTTTGAATATTATAATAATAAATTATCAAACATATCTTAAATAAATTTATAGAAAATATATTGATAAATATCATTTTCGAGATACTTATATCGTAATAAAAAATATATATTTGATTATTTGTATATTATTTATTTATCTATCATGAGATGCTGATATTTTTATAATAATTTATTTCTACAATAAATTTATTGTTATAATTATTTATAAATATAATATCATAAATTCTATATATTACCTATAAATTAGTTATGATTATATGCATATTATTTATTTATTTATTATCATGTGGTGATATTTTTTATGATAATTTATTTTTAAATTTTCATTGTTATGATTATTTATAGATATATTAAAATCTGTATATCATCTATAATTTAATTATGTGTGATTATTTATAAAAAATATGGTATAATAAAATATACATATTGCTATATAATTATTATCATGTGTTAATATTTTTTATGATAATTTATTTTTCAAATTTTATTATTATGATTATTTATAAAAATGTTGTGGTGAATCTATATATAAATTATAAATTAATTATAATTATCTATTATAAATATGTTGTGGTAAAATATATATTAACTATAAATTAATTATGATTATTTATCTATTATCATGTGGTGCTTTTTTATGATAATTAATTTTTAGAATTCATTGTTATGTTATGATTATTAATAAATATGATGTGGTAGAATGATGTGGTAATAATTTTTATGATAATCTATTTTTACAATTTCATTGTTATGATTATTTATAAACATGATGTTTAATTATAATTATCTATATATTATTTATCATGTGATGATATTTTTTATTATAATTTATTTTTAAATTTTTATTATTATGATTATTTATAGATATATTATAATGATTATTTGTATGTTTTATTTATTTATTATAGGTGGTGATATTTCTATGATGTGATTATGTGTGTGTGTGTGCGCGGAGAGGGAGGGGGCGAAGGGGGTTATTTTTTATGATAAATAAATTATGATTATTTGTATATTATTTATTCATTTCACATAATAATATTTTTTTATGATAATTTATTTTTATATATATTTTTATTTTTTTATGATTATTTATAAATATGATGTGGTAAAATCTATATATTACCTATTGATTATGTGTATATTATCTTTTTATTTATTATGATGTGGTAATATTTTTTATGATAATTTATTTTTACAAGATGATTATTTATAAATATGATATAAAAAATATATGTTTATGATGTGTTGATATTTTTTTATGATAATTTATTTGGTTATTTTTACAATTTCAATGTTATGATTATTTATAAATATGACGCAGTAGAATCTATGTTTATAATGTGTTAATATTTTTTTATGATAATTTATTGTATTAATTATCTATAAATTAGTTATTTTTACAATTTCATGATGTGGTAAAACCTATATATTATATATAATTAATTGATTATCTAATATTTATAAATATAATGTAGTAAAATTTATATATTATCCATAAATTAATTATGATTATTTATAAATATGATGTGATAAATCTATATATTATTTATAAATTAGTTATGATTATCTAATTAAAATATAAATAATTATTTATAAATATGATGGGATAAATCTATATATTATTTATCAATCTAATTAAAATTTATATTTTATCCATAAATTAATTATGATTATTTATTTTTACAATTTCATTATTATGATTATTAAAAATTATGATGTGATAATAAATATGATGTAGTAATATGATTATTTATTTATTAATTATGATGTTGTAATATAATTAAATCAGTTAAGTGGAAATCAATTTCACATTAAAAGAAATGAGACAAGTTGTACAAGAACAACAATGAGAAAAGAAGTAATCTTTAAATTATTAAATGTAAAAAGTTTGTATTTTATCCGCTAGAAAGTTCAATTTACTATTTTTTTACTCTTCTTTAATTTTATTTCTCTAGCTTTACTTTATCTTTTTATTTTTTTGTTTTGAATTTATTTATATTTATATTTTGTTGTTTTATTTTTTTATTTTATCATGTCAGCTTTGATATAATTAAATTATTTTATTCTTTATTTAATAATATCGTATTTTAATTAATTAATGTTCAACCCACTCACACCATTACAACCTTTCATCGGTCTAATAAATAATGGCATTATAATAGACAAACAAAAAATTAATATAATGAATCAAATTTTAAAAAATCAATGTGTTGAAACTTCAAAAAGGGAATTTCACTCCAATGTGAAATAATGTGTTTATACACTAAGTCTAGTTATAATTATATTAACGAGTCTTGAAAATTCTCTATAATCTATGATGGATATTTAGGATGGTATGTAGTTAGGTCATATGAAGTGTCTAACTTACAATGCCCATTAATGAAATTCATAAAGTCAGATCAAATCACCCCCCAATCATCCCATCACATTATATACAATTAGTCACATGCTAACTAAGGATGATGGTTCAGGACCTTTGAATTTCAAGCTACCATAATGAGTGTTGAAGAGTAAACACATTATGGAGATTACATCCCAAAAGATACAATGGTAAATGGAGGACAAAAACAACATCATCAAAGGCTTCTAATCCATTGTCAGCATGAGAGATGATGAAAGTTAGGATTTAGATTGTGCTACTTGGAACAAATCCCAAAACTAGTGGAAACACCACATGCTAGGAAAAAAGAAGTACAATATTTGACTTGAGCCTTTATATCTCCATTTGTGTAAGCATACCAGCATGAAAAATATGCCAAAATATATTGTATCTAGTAGGAAACAAGTCAAAATCCCCCAAGAGAGCCATCTTCCACATAAAAAACTCTAGCATAAAACATTGAAAAAGTGTATGAATCTAATGCCACATAGATTAGGCATGGGATTAGAACTAGAAAAGATGCTTAATTATATTAGGTTGATGATAAGTTGGGAAAATAGGATTTGAAACCTCCATGTGTTTAAGTCAGTCACCAATAGGAAAACCCTGATAAAGAACACACTAAAGGAAATGAGCTTTTTGGGCTCAATGGGAGTAGCTCAAACAATGATAAATTTTATGGACCAGACCACATGGATAGATCAAAGGTTCCATCAATGATTGAGAGTATAATTTTGAATATGTTGGGAAACTAAAAGATTATACCCCTTATATGGAGAATAATGATTAAAAAGAGTGGTCGTAGGCCAATGCAAATCCTTCTACTAGGGATGTAACAACTCCATTGGGGTCAACTAGAAATATGTGATTTTTAAAAATTAAACACATATGCCAAAAATAGATTACATCATGAGAACTTAAAGAGACCATATTAAATACTCAAATCATGATAGAGAAAAACAAACATATTACATCATTAATCTCTAATATCATGAGAGCACATCATAATGTAAATATAGAAAGTAATTATATTAACTCAACCATGACTGATATAAGTCTACAACCACCATTGTCAATGTAAAAAAATAAGGAATTAAAACTCTTTATAACAATATTTAATAATAACTACATTATAATACAATGCACATTTAAGATACACGGTTCACCTGCATCATAGTTCTCAAACTCAAGTATCTGTGGTAATCTCAAGTGTCATATCAATAAGCAGTACTACTATGGGGAGGGAGAGCATCATCCAAGCACTTTTCCATATCAACCACATACCAACGATCCCTTATACTAATTCCATCAAGAAATGGCCATGAGAATCTATAGAGACAAGTAAGTACCCTTGTATTGTATGATTTCTAAACTAAACATGCAATATATCATAGAAAATCATTCTATTGCAAGATATCACATAAACATGTAAATCATACTCATAAAATGACAATCTCTCACTAAACATACTTTGGTCCAAAGTTTTACAAATAATAAATAATAATGATCTATAGATCAATCAAATTTATACACACTACTTGGTTGAACTACCTTCATCTATCATTGTGATACTATTAAGCCAGTGAAGTCCATCTCACTCCTTATTTCGTATCAATAATTTGGATTGATTAAATGTAATTCAACCATGATTTTTATTTAATTTACATCCTACTAACAAGCACATTATGTAACATGATAAACATAGGATTAACTAAAGCATACATTTATTTCATCAAATGTATGAATGAATTTTACATTAATTTCTATCCTATATTAGGAATAATGACTATAGCTTTTACCATCTAGATAAATATACATTTAACTACATATTTTTACTATCATAATTAATTTTTAAATATAGTACACCCTATGATAATACATACTACCATAGTCTAGTATTCTAAGATAGAACTACTAGTTTTCTATAATTAATCATAATAAAGTAGTCATAACTACATAGAAACATAAACTTATATTCAAGCAACTGGGTATAATGAAGCAAATCATAGTTTCTATGGAGTATAATAATATACTAGCATAACATTTGTTAAACTCTTCAGGTTGTATGCACACATACATAAAGTCCTACTAACTATCACAAAAAATACTATTCATAGTAATAACCAGCACATAAATGTGTAAATAGTCAAATGTAGGTGTGAGTCTAAACATAAAATTTATAGTATGTACCACCTAAGTATAACATACATCATTATTGTAGTTCTCTATGACATCCCTTACTATCATAGTTCATTTTTTATGATCACAACAACATAATTATGAATAAACAGTCTTACCATTCTGAGAAACAATTGACCCATAGAACATAAATAATAATCTAACAAGCATGGGTTTATACCACTCGAGTATACCCTATGGTTAAACTGCTTAACTCAATCTCCATAAGTAGGTCCAAGTCTACAACATATGTAGTATTAATACAACTTACTTATTTTATGTACACACTACTTAATTTTAGATAGATAGATTTAATACTTGTAGAGAACAAACAATTTATAAGCCCATTATAATCTTTATATTTAACTCTTTTTTCCATTTATAGAAAATTATTCTGACATGGTTATAGTTTTGGTTCCATGGACATTTTATGACTCGTTTTAACCATCCATTTAGTTATGGATTTAGGCATATGTCACAATACACTTATATGTAATAATTTATAAGAATATCCCAAAACCATGTATAGATATATTTTCTCTATGAATGCCCTCATTTAGATATATTAATTGTATTCATACTATGTTTCAAATATATAAATAGGGGTTGCCCGAGTCATTAGAATACTGATTAATGACCTGTTCATTAAAACTTTTTTAATTTAGAAGATACAGATCAACAATCTAATATAGATATTCACTCTTTCAGAATATTAAAGAACAAATTATCATCCTGATATAAAAAAATGTATATAACTAAACTTATGTTTTCAAGATTAAAATAACTCACATATATATTACAATCAAGTAAGTACAAAATTATACTCATATCAATTCACCACACAACTCCTTATAGATTTATATGTGCATTATCCTATGGACTTGTTACAAGTTGATTCCATCAACTTGCTATAGATAACACTTACATACACTAAAGACTCCAACACATTGGGTCTGGCAAGGATATCACTAAATATGCAAACCTAAATATATATATCATGTGTAATGAATGCCACACACTTAAAAAGAGAATATTCTAAAATATTCAATGCTACATAAATCACAGCTTTTAGATACCTCAAATATTATATCATTGAGTCTATATTATCTATCATTGTTGCTAGTTTAATTAAATATTATTCTCTTAGCCTATAGTAGATTCAAAGCAGAAAATCTAATCAATATGGTAGATAGTCTCTCATTTTCATAACCAATAATAAATCTATATAACTATTACCACAAGTATTAATCTAAGTATATAATGCTAAGTTTATATCCCAATTTATTATATAAACTAAATTGCTTATCCATTACTATATAGTTATCTTACGAACCATCCTTAAAAAACTTACGAGAGATGTTGAGGTTGTTAAGTTGTTGTCTAATATATATTGACTTAAGGAAATAATCTAAGTATATAGCCAATTAATTAAATTTTTAGCTATATGCCAAATCGCTATATCCAAACTTTATAAACTTATAATTCTAAAAACATATCGATGTATTCACCGGTTAAATCACCAAACTTTATAACTTAGATTATATATAGATCACCAGTTAAATTACAGATTTTTCCAAGTCACTATTATAAGCAACTCTTTCATTTGTAAATTATATGACTAGAGTGAATTTAAACAATGACTATTCTATTAACAAAAGCTAAGAAATAAACAACTATAATATAATATTTTAAGAAATAATATACAATGAATATACATAATATCACATGAAGTGACTATTGTTCATATAAAATATAAACCCAAATAATCTATATAGGAAAAACTATTCACTCACCTAACTATTTAAAATCGAACAATCATTTTGCCAATATGCTAACTTATATATAGTTTACAATGATATTAACAATCATTTAGTATGTAATTATTTAGTATACTACAATCATTTAGTATACATCCAAGCATTTTATAATACAAGATGACTCTTACAAGATATCACATATTTTTATTTATTTTAGCATAATTGAGGATATGCTAATTATTATAATCATTTAGTATATAACAATATTAACACCAAAGTCATAACAATTCACTGCACTGTGATATTAAGTCATTGCATACTTCATTGCTCATTAGAAAAGCTTCTTTCAAATTGATGGCTTTCATAATAAAGAAAATTGTTACATGCATTGGTAGGTTGTTGCACCTAGTTGTTATTTTCATATATGAATTTAATTATTGTTTTTATGTATGCACCTAGTTTATGGCTTTTATAATAAATAAAATCACTATACTTGCTTATTTTCTTGAGTATCAATAAAATTATCTTGAACAATATAACATAAGCAGGTTTATTTAGTATTCCATAGGTATATTTTTGTAACTAATTTGACTAGCTAATTTTTAGTAATTATGTAGACACCTAAAAACCACACACGATGGCTTTTAGTGTCACCTTACTCTCAAAAAAATAAATAGGTTCATTAATGACCTTAACATTCCCAAATTGACTTTTTTATTCACCCTTTTTAACCCTTTTTTTCTTGACCCACAAACTGCCGATGGTTAAACCTAACCATCGATAGTTACCCCTAACTGTCGATGGTTAACTAACCCTTTTCAGCTTTAAAACTTTAAAGCATGCTAGCTCATTGTGTGATTTTAACAACTTAAAAAATGACAATTTATATTTGAAATGAAACTTTTAAAGCTCTAAAAATAGGCAACTTTACCCCTGATCAATTTAGTAACTCTCTTTCTCATCCCATTTAGCAACTTCTACATATAAAGGAGGGAGAAGAGCAATAGATCAAGGATCTTCTATTATAAAAAATAAGGTATTCAAGATTTCTTTTAGGTATCCAACATCCATATCAGTGAGCAAGCATCATTGTTTGAGATCCAAAACTCTGCGAAAATCATACCAAAAGGTTGAAGCACTGTTACTCTAGCCACATCACTTCAAACTTCTGCTTGGTGACAGTGTCTGTGCTAATTACAAGTTATTCTTCCCTATCCAAAGAGGAGCTCCCACATTCATCTGGATTCATGTGTGCATTCTACCAAGTATTATTCTACACACCCTAATCATGAAATTTCTTTTATCTACTTTCAAAACTAAGAAATGGGAAAAATAAATTGAAACATTTTGGCACGTCTGATGGGACCCTTAAGTTTTCTTGGGTTCATAGATTTTATAGAATATTTAGTTTACATTAGTGAAATTCATTTAATTATTTTTCATTCTTTCTTTATTCAAAAAAAAATTAAAAAAAATACAAGTTTTAGTTGCATCTATCCTAGGGTTAAGATTGTGTCTTCATATTGCATTTAACTATTCTGTTTGCATTGAAAAGAAATCAAAAATTCTCCTTTTGGTTAAAATTAAGTGCATTCATTGTTTTTCTTCTTGCTTTAGCCCACCTATTTTAATTAAAAGCATCTTGAATTAATCATGGCACACTTATGTTACACAACTAAACCACTTCATAATCAACACATCAAAACTTACTTAAGATAAGGCCCACTGAGATTTCATCACCCTTTAGATCACCTTACCCCACTCGATGATCCCACTTGGATTTCATTACTAAGGTGAAAACCCACTCCGTTCTTTGACAGAGTATAAACTCTAGACAAATGGTATATATTGGCTAAGTGACCTGGCTTGGCTTTGAGTTCATGACGTGTGGGGAGAAAGCCCCTATTACTAAACCACATACTTGGTCTAGTGAAGATTATTTTGAACATAAAAATTCAGCCTGAAACCATCCTTAGATGGCTCTTCTAGTACATGATTTACAATCCAAATCTTCCTTCACACTTTAAGGCATAAGCCAAAAGTAATTTAAAAGCAATCCTAGGATTAATGCACTTGTAGTGAATGCATTGGTTGCTTTGATTCCTTTTTGGTTTCTCTTTCTTTAAGGTGGGAGTTTTGTTTTACCTTTATTTCAATTTTTCATATGGTCTTCACTAGAAAACAACTGAGAAATCAAACCAACCAATTCCACCATCTTATTCTTCCTCCATGGAATACACTTTTGATGTTGAAGGTTATCTTCATTTTTTCCCCCTCGTAGAATCCCTATTATATCTGAAGGGGATGCAGACTTTGTTGTCTTCCTTGATAAAAATTAGGTAGCTATTCAACACTACCTTTATACCATGGCCCATTTTACCTCCTTTGCTTTGGTTCCTCCTACGCATCCTTCTTATGGAATGCCATCCCATCTTATGGTGGGTACTACCTCAACCCAACCTTCCAACACCCCATTCACCAACACTACCCAACCCCAATCCAATGTTCCAACCTCTAGCCAAACACCTCTTAATACACTCCATATATGTTCTACTTTACCTGTGATCACCTATACTCTACCCACCTTAGGATTATCTTTTACCCCTACTTCCACCCTTCCTTTGGTGGTAACTAATCCCTTAATCACTACCTCATTTTAGAACCTAGTGATTTCTATACCCCAAACACTTCCACCTATTAGCACTAGAGTCACCACCCAACCTCAACCTACCCAACCTCCACCTGCCACCTCAACCCTACCTTTTAGCCAACCTACATCCATTCCCCAACAAGTACCTATGAAAACCTCCCAATATGGGTACATACTACTATCCACCCAACCATTTGTGCCAATCAGTTCGTATGTGGCACCATCTCAACCTTTTTTATCCGTTGATTACTATTTGGCCTCTTTAATGCCTTCCACCAACTACCCTTACATACCAGCTTCTCAACCCCAACACAATCCACTTCCCAATTATGCATCTTCCCAACCTCAGCTAGATCTGATTAAGATGCTAATGGACACAATGAATAACTTAGAGTCATAAATTTTTAGGTCCAATAAGCTCTTATCCTATGACCAAATTTGTAATGAGCCAATCCACCCATCAATTCCCATTCACTCTTATCCTCCTTAATGGGAATTGCCCAAATTTTCCAAATTTCAAGGCAATGTTAGGAACCCCAAGGAAGCACCATTGATTACCATGTACAAGCAACTTAAGATGCGGAATTAAACCAGAAGTAACAAGTAACTAGAAACCAGAAACAACACAGAATATGAGAGACAATACATAACTTGTATTAATACTCATCCAAAAAGAATACAATAAAGAAGATGACACTTCTTCTTCACACCTCTCAGAGGCTTCCCACACCTCAAGTGTACAGTAATTCTTTCCTCAAAGCTCTCTCTCTTACGGTCCCAACACACAACTCAAACACAGAGTTGGTATTCACCTCCAACCAGTCAGTATCCACTACTGCCAGTACACCAGTGCTCCACGCACTCCACAAGTGCTCCACGCACTCCAAGTACTCAACATACTCCAAGTAGATCTCCCCTAAACTTACAACAACCTGCAACTCAAATGATCTTACTTATGGAAGGAACTACCTTGCCTTCCTCTTTGCTCCCCAACTGAGTACACACCATACTCCAAGTAGATCCTGCCTGATATTGCTACTTGTTGTGTTGCTGTCACCTTTGATCCTGCTGCCACCTGCAGATCAACCTGGTTCTACATACCTACAAACCTAGACCTTGCACACACATACACCTACAAATCAATGATCTTACTTACCATATAGATCTCTAAACGTGGCCTTGCACACCTGCTGACCAAGATCCTACATACATGAAGAATCCCTCTGATTCTCCAAACCAGCACCCACACTTGGCACTGTGGCACTAGGAGGAACACACCTTGCTCTCTTCACATATAGAAGGAGCTAATATTTTCTCTTTTGATCTCTAGCACACATTACAATACATCCCATGAGTCTATTATATAGATCTCATGCAAACAATAATTAGAAACCTAATTACAATAATTAGATCCGCAGCTTCAAGTCTAAAATTGGCTCTTAACATGCAAACACTCGGTTCATTAACAAATTGTTCATGCAACTGACAGTTCTGGAACCGCACAGGCGACTGACGTCGGTCCCTATCTGCCTGGAGGTGACCGACGTCAGCTAACTCCTGCCGACGTCGGTTGCATTCCTGTCCACCACTGGCTGTCGTCGGTCGGCCTAATCGATGCTAGTGACTGTGACACTCAGCAACCTCTTAGAAACCTCCTTCCCTATTTGCATCAGTGAAGCTTTTAGCTCCACAACCTAACAATCTCCCACTTGGAGATAAACAATTGCAATGTACCTGTACCTGTACCCCATCTAATCTATATCCTGGCTTGTATCCCTCTTCAAGCTCAACCTTGAAGACCACCCACCACACAACCTATGGTGCACCTCCTATTATCCAAGTAACCTGCCGCATCCGCATCTACAAACACATGTAGAAAATAAATTGACCCTGCATAGCATGTCGACCTGCTGTTGGTCCCTCTCAAATACCTGAGAATCCACTGAACTGCCCTCCAGTGCTTCTTTCCCAGATCGGCTCCAAACTTACTGATAGCACCCACTGCTTGGGCAAACTCAGGGAGTAAACATGTACTCAACCTCATCATGTGATTGGGGACCCTGTTTTGTGAACTATCCATCCATAGGTGTGCTTCCCTGTTCTGCATCCTGCACTACCTTCACAAAATCATCATGTGACAACATCAACATGTGATCTCCTTGTCTCTAGGATTACTCATGCCAAATAATTTCATTACTCCAAATCCTTCATGGCAAACCACTGAACTAATCTTACCCTTAGCTCAGCAAAACCCTGTATGTACAAACCTGCTAGCAAACCATCCACATACAGTAACAGGATAATGTTACGACCATCATCCACTTGGTAAGATAAACACAATGGTTACACTGACATTGATTAAAGCCCTGCTTTGTCATCCACCTGTCAAAACCTGTACCACTGTCCTGCAGCTTCCTCAAGACCATATGACCTGGCCTTCCATCTCACGTTTCCATTCTCTCTATTCTTTAACTAAGGCATCCATTCATCTCTCAGTGCTTTTCATACCAGTTGGCAACCCTACCAAATCTCCCATTTGGTCCTGCATCCTGTTCATGCCATGCTCCCACTGTTTCTTGGATCCTTCCTGCTCTGCAGTCAGCAACTAGTATAAAGAAGAGGAACAACGAATTTGAGGCTTACTTGCACTTTCAGTCCTCCCCATGGGCATTTTAGACTCCTTGACAGCTTTCTGTTCACCCAAATTCCATCTCAGTGACCGACCTTGGTCACTACACAGTCTGCATTCGATCGACATCAGTTCCATGCGACTGTCTAGGTTGTCGATGCTGGTTATCCTGTTGACAGCAGTCTCCACCTACCTGACACCACCTTCTCTAGTCTGCACATGACCGACATCGACACCTGTCTATTCGACGTCGGTTACCCTTGACTGATGCTGGTACCTATGTATGCTTGTGAGTGATGACTTTTTACCCGTGAGCTCTCCATGGATCAAAACCCTATCCAAACCACACTGATCAGAGATGTCCAGCCCCATCCATTGATCTATGTCCATCATCTCCTCTAATAACACTAAGGCTTTCCAATTCTTAAGTTTATCAAATACATCAGTCTTCCTTTTCCTATAATAAACACAATCCTTTCTTGTAGCAACCCACTACTCACAGAAATCTCAGTCTATGCTCTCCGAAGCTGATCTCTTCCCTTTTGACTTAAGAACATCCATTCCCTTCTCACTTATGTGACCAAGCCTACAAATCCACACCTGTGCAATAGAAGTGGAAACAGTAATACAAGCAAGTAGATAAAGAGTACCTACTTTCTTACCACATGTTAATTCAAGTGCATCCACTGTGAGAGTTCTTGTGCATCTCTCATCACCCAAATTTTTTGAAGCAATTAGCCACATCTTCAAGACTGGGACCTACATGATCTTCTTCAACACCCATGTGTTGGCTGCCTGTAATTTCAGCAACACTTCCCCTTTGCCAATACTATGACAAGGCTCACTAAGCCCTCTACTTGGGGCTGCTTGGAAAGAGGCAACAAAATCTATAAACCAAGATTCTACTTTATCCAAGAAACATCCCAGAGCATCCTGTGCAACAACACCTGCAACATCTACTTCTTCAGTTCCTTCATGCTGATCTGCTACCAACCAACAATATTTCTTTACCTACTCTTTCTTTCTATAACACCGTAAGTGACCATTCATGCTATTCAATTTCTCCATTTGTAGCTTACTTTATTCTACCATTGCTATACTCCCACTCAATCAAATACAAAACCTACTCCCTGAAACCTTAGCTCTGATACCAATTATTAGGAACCCCAAGGAAGCACCATTGATTACCATGTATAAGCAACTTAAGATGCAAAATTAAACCAGAAGTAACAAGTAACTAGAAACCAGAAACAACACAGAATATGAGAGACAATACACAACTTGTATTAATACTCATCTAGAAAAGAATACAATAAAGAAGATGCCACTTCTTCTTCACACCTCTCAGAGGCTTCCCACACCTCAAGTGTATAGTAATTCTTTCCTCAAAGCTCTCTCTCTTACGGTCCCAACACACAACTCAAACACAGAGTTGGTGTTCACCTCCAACCAGTCAATATCCACTACTGCCAGTACACCAGTGCTCCACGCACTCCACAAGTGCTCCAAGTACTCAACGTACTCCAAGTAGATCTCCCCTAAACTTGCAACAACCTGCAACTCAAATGATCTTACTTATGGAAGGAACTACCTTGCCTTCCTCTTTGCTCACCAACTGAGTACACACCATACTCCAAGTAGATCCTGCCTGATATTGCTACCTGTTGTGTTGCTGTCACCTTTGATCCTGCTGCCACCTGCAAATCAACCTGGTTTTGCACACCTATAAACCTAGACCTTGCACACACATACACCTGCAAATCAATGATCTTACTTACCATGTAGATCTCCAAACGTGGCCTTGCACACCTGCTGACCAAGATCCTACATACATGAAGAATCCCTCTGATTCTCCAAACTAACACCCACACTTGGCACTGTGGCACTAGGAGGAACACACCTTGCTCTCTTCACACACAGAAGGAGCTAATATTTTCTCTCTTACTCTCTAGCACACATTACAATATAGCCCATGAGTCTATTATATAGATCTCATGCAAACAATAATTAGACACCTAATTACAATAATTAGATCCGCAGCTTCAAGTCTAAAATTGGCTCTTAACATGCAAACACTCAGTTCGTTAACAAACTGTTCATGCAACCAACAGTTTCGAAACCGCACAGGTGACCGACGTCGGTCCCTGTCTACCTAGAGGTGACCGATGTCGGTTGACTCCTGCCGACGTCAGTTGCATTCCTGTCCACCACTGGCTGACGTCGATCGGCCTAACCGACGTCGGTGACTATGACACTCAGCAACCTCTTAGTAACCTCCTTCCCTGTTTGCATCAGTGAAGCTTTTAGCTCCACAACTTAACAGGCAAGGAGGACCCACAATAACATCTTAGATCATTTTGTCACTCATGTTACCTAATCACATATGATGATGCTCTCCTCCTCTTAACTTTTTCAATGTATTTATCAGGACCTTCCTTAGATTGGTATAGAAATGTCCTTACTCATTCCATCTTCTCCTTTTCCCAACTAGCCCAAATATTTTTGGAACATTTTTTTGTTAACATAACCAAAAAGGTTTCCATCACTGACTTTTATTCCATCACACAATTTTAGGATGAATCCATTATTGATTTTTTGGCTAGATGGAGAGGTCTCATCAACCAAATTTATTTTACCTTACCCTAACCCAAATTAATCGAACTATTCTCTAGAGGTTGTGCTAAGTGTACTACACCCACTCTCCAAGTCCAAACTTTTCAAACATTTGATGAAGCATTCACCATGGCACAAAAACTTGAGGACCATGCCATTGATGAGGGAAAAATGAAATTGTAGAATAAAAATTCCACTTTTAAACCTAATGATTCTCCCTCAACCCAAACCACCAATTAGCCTAACACCAAGGCAAAAGCTTCTTTAACTTTAGTGGTTTTGAAAACTTCTCCACTACTAATTTTCACCCAATTAAATCAAAACAAATCTCCCAAACCTCCTTATCAATAGAATCAAACCCAAAATTGAGCCACTCTAAAAAAATATACTCCCATTGGGGAATCATATGTGTCTATTTTGGATAAACTGCTCAAGGCTAATCTTATCCAAATTCCACCAATTAAACCACTCCAATAGTTCAATTTTTCTCATCCTTTACCTAGGTGGTATAATGAACATGACCACTGTGCTTTTCATTAAACCATTGGACATGACATTAATATATGCAATACCTTTAAGACTCTTGTCCAGAATCTCATCGATAGTGGAGAGTTGGTATTTGATAACCCCAATGCTCTCCCTAACCAATCTCTAGATATTTTTCATAAGCCATTTCCAAACCATGCTCCTTCCACCCAGTATCATGAAAGTAAACCTAAATCATCTAACTCACAAGAAGCACATATAATTAATGTTATCAGAAATGTGCCCATTGTCAAGAAAACTTCTACCTCCACCACCCAGATAGAGGAAACTAACCTACCATCCCTTATTCTTGATACCCAAATGAAAGAACCAACCAACCCTTCTTCAAACACTACAACTACAACCTCATATGATTCTCTTTTGACAAAAATACCTGAAGAGGCCACTATTGATTCAACCACTTCTTCTACTCTCCCAATTCAAATGGAAGAATCACCTACTTATTTGAACATTCAAGTCAAAATATAAACCTTATCCCTTCCCTCATTTGACATCACCATACCAATCTCTTCTATGCCTCCTTTGGAAACCATTCCATAAGAAGTCGTTACCTTGTCCACCCAATCATCACTCTTAGAACCACCTATCAATATCAAAACTAAAATCATACCTTCGACCACAACCCTTCCTTCTTCTCCACCTAAGGGCTTACACTTTGAGACTAATGATTAAGGAATTGTACCCATTTATAAGACCTTATCAAGTTTATTTCAAAGTTTGGAATTCACATCCCAACCTAACTTTGATCAAGCCACCTTTTGGCATCAACTTGGCCTTCCTTATCCTAACAAATCTAAGTCCCCAAATCTATCTGAATCTTCCCTCACACTTGCTATCACCCCTTCACCAATTACTTCTTCTAAAATCATGAATAAGTCATCTCAAACACCTCCACTTAAAATTAACAATTTTCCCCATGTTTCTTCCACCAAAACAATCAAGAAATTGGGGATTCTTCCCACACCTAGTCCCTCTCACCCTCTTTTAAGATTAGAATTAACTCCCTCAATCTCACCAAAGGCAAATCCAATTAAGTCCATTAATAAGGAAGGCTTACCTAAAAATTTACCTTGAACAAATCCCATACTACCTTATTTGCACCTAACTTATATATTAGGACCATATCCTTCCACATTCAAACCATCTTCTTACTCTCCATATTTAATCACAAAACCTTCTAGTCCTTCATCCTTCGTAACCAACTTGTCCCTGTCTATTCTCCCACTAGTAACCAAACCTTCATCATAAAAAATTTTTGCATCCAAATCTTCAACCCATAATCCAATCATATCTAAGCAAACCCAACCACAACCATCAACTAAAATCACTTCCCCAAGGACTAATTCCATGAAGAGACCAATCCTAAAACCTACCTCACCTTTGTCAAAATCTTATACAACTATTTTGAAAAATTTGTTACAAATCTCTTGCATCACCTTGCCCCCAGTCAAACCATTTGACCCATATCATCCCAAGCCCACTTGGTTTAATGATAATTTGATTTATCTTTACCATAGGACCCCTGTGCATGATATAAAGAACTACAAATCTCTCTAAGCACTTGCCCACAATATTTTAGATGAAGATTATTTTTTAGAAGAACCTTTAGTGCCTACTCCCTTACCTAACCCACCTATTCAACCAACTCCTTTCTCCTCACCTAGGAATGAAGGGGAGGAACTGAAGCAAGTGACCAAACCCCTCATTCATACCATTCATATGGTGACCCATTCTTGGGCCCAACAAAAGGATAAGGAGAAAGCCAAAACCTCCATCCCTTGGACTTATCCTTCAACCTCTCAACCCACCAACCAAATCCTAGTTTCTTCACCCTCACCCTTATAACCATCCAAACCTAAGGTCTCTATTCTAGGAGGTCCACCTTCCAACCCCACTCCATTCATCCAATGGCTCATGTTGAAACAAATCCACCAAATGCTGACCAAAATGAGCCTCTATGATCTAATCAGTACCTCAACCCAACATCATCAGGCATTAATGAAAGCTTTACAGTCCATAGAGGTCTAACTAGATGATCTACAACTCCTTTCCTCCTTTGTTGGAGTTATTTACCATTCTTCCCTTATTACCTTCCAAGATTTTGAGATTCCATCCTTCCAAAAGAAAGACATTAATCAAAATTGAATCAAATGAGTAATGATTGATAGTGGAGTGAGCATCAACATCATCTCATCCCATGCATATGATCAGTTGAAATTACCTAAAAACATTATTTTTGAAAGTTTAGTGATCCTTCACTCTTTCAACGATACCATGGCCACTACTTTAGGGACCATTGTTCTTCATATCCATTTGGGACCTCACACCATTCCTGAGCTATTTTATGTTGTTGAAGGCAAGTTATAATACAACGTATTAATTGGATGTCCTTGGATCTAAGCTATTAGTTGAATCCCTTCTACCCTGCATTGATGTGTTATGTTTGAGCATGGGGATCAAATAATTACAATCAAAGCTGATCCAAGTCCTTTTGCCTCTTTCAACATGACATATCATCCCAATGATGTTCTCATTCCTTCTTCATCTCCCTTACCATCCACATCAAATCAAATACTTTTACCAACCTAAAATCTCCATACCTATACCTTTAATGATGATGAATCATCAACAAGCTCAACCATTCCCTCTTCTCAAATTTTGATCAAGGACCTATTGCAATCCACTTTTTAGTGTTTCTCCCTTGGAGAGTATTGAATTTTGGCTTTGGATGCTCTTACCACTCCACATGAATATGGTAATCTCCAAAATGACCCATCTTATGACCCCAATATCAGAGCCATCATCCCTTTTGGCTTTTCAAATAATTAATCCAATTTTTTTTATGGGGTACTTGACCAACCACTCCTCATTCCCACCACCACTCCATACATTTAACGTTTCACATCCAATTTTTCCTATCTAAGAAATCCAACCTTTGTTATAACTTATCTTCATTTTTATTCTTGGAAAGGGTTTGGTATGGGCCTCTACGCATAAGGACCTCAAAAATTTCCCATCATCAAAACCTAGAAATCTTGTGAGTTCTTTGGACTTGGATTTGAACCAACAGAAGAACCCACATCACCAAAAACCATTTTCACCCCAACTAAAGAGACTCCATCCTCACCTATCTCATCTTCCCAATCTAAGGATCCATACATCATCACATCTAACTTTTTTTTATCAATACCATTATCTTGGGCCCATTGACCTATCAATAAGGTGGCCAGACTAAAACCCTTCCTCTCATCCACCTTGATCAACCATGACTCACTATCTATTCACACCATCCAACATCAAGATGATAATTCCATCCTCACCTAGATTGGTGTAGGGGATTCTTCTATCCATAAATCTCTCCCTCCTAAAAACTAAACCATTATAAATGATTCAACTATTGACATTAATTTGGGTACCCAAGAGGATCCTCATATCATCAAGATAGTCTAATCTCTAACTCTTAAAAAGTAGAAAACTTATCCTTCTTTCCTCTGTGACCATAACATAGTATTTACTTGGTCTTACCAAGACATGACTAGAGTCAACCCTTCCATTGATCTCTATAACATCATCACCCATCCTGAAGTTAAGCCATTTTGGCAAAAACTTTGGCATATGCATCCCCACATAGCTATTCTTGTTAAAAAAAAACTTCAACACCTCTTATCTATTAATTTCATCTAACCCATTGGCTTTCCACAATGGGTCTCTAACATCGTTCTTATTACCAAACCTATAGGGGGCCTTTGCCTTTGTATCAACTTTTGTGATCTTCATCTCACCTATCTAAAAGATGACTTTCCCCTTCCTAACAATGACCAACTTGTTGATCTCATGGTTAGCCAAAAAATGCTATCCCTCATGGATAGTTACTTAATATACAATCAAATACTGATCACTCCTACAAATCAACATAAAACCTCTTTCATCACTTCATGGGGAACTTTATGCTATCAAGTCATGCCATTAGGACTAAATAACATTGGAGCCACTTATCAAAGGGCCATGACCTATATATTCCATGATCTAATCCATAAGAATATTGAGGATTATGTTGATGATCTCTTGGAAAAATCTAAGCATCATGAAGATCACCTTACTATTCTTGAAATCATCTTAAAATGCTTAATCCACTATCATGTCAAGCTTAATCTCAAGAAGTCCATCTTTGGGGTCTTATCAGGCAAACTAATGGGTTTCATCATTCCCTTCATGGAATATAAGTAGACCTTGCCAAAGTTAGAGCCATTTTGGAGATGCCTCCTCCAACTAACTTGAAGTAACTTCGTAGCCTACAAGTCAAACGTCAGTCAATCCAACACTTTATCTCTTAGCTTTCTGATAGTTGTCAACATTTTCACCACCTCCTAAAGAAAGATGTCTCCTTCAAATGGACTGATGAATGTCAACAAGTTTTTGACATAATTAAGGAATATCGTCTTTCTCCACCTGTGTTCATTCCCCCTAAGGATGATCAACCCTTTTATCTATACATGTCCTCTATTGATCATTCTTTGGGAGCCATGCTCGCTCATCATGATGACCAAAATAAATATTAGGTCATTTATTACATCAGTTGTACCTTGATCGAATATGAAACCTAATATACCCATCCTAAAAAACTTTTCCTTGCTTTAGTATTTGTTGCCTCCAATCTTTGCCATTATCTCCTTAATCACAAAACCTTTGTCATCACTAACACTAACCCTCTTAAGTATATGCACTCTAAGCCATATCAAAACCAACATATGGCTAAGTGGCTCTTGCTTCTGGCTAAGTTTGATCTTGAGTTTCTCCCATAAGATTCCATCAAAGGACAAGTTATTGCTAACTAATTAGCATAAGCCCCTCTTCCTGATAAACAACCCTTTTTACTTACCTTCCTAGATGAATCTATAATAACTCTTTCCTTAGAATATCCCACCTACCAAATGACCATTTTTTTGATGGATTTAAATTCCAAAATGTTTGGGGTGGTGGGGGGTGCTATAATTCTAATTCCATTTAATAGAGAACCTCTTCCCCTTACTTTTAAGCTTGACTTTGATTACACCAATAACATGGCCGAATATGAAGCCTTAGTCATAGGTCTTCAAACTACCATGGCTTTGGAGATCAAAATAATTAGCATCTTTGGAGATTCTCAACTTGTCATTAACCAAGTCATAGGAGCTTATCAATGTAAAAAATGTTTTATCCTAAAGTACAAGCAACTTGTGGACACACTCAATCCATTTATTGATCAACCAACAAATTTGTAGATACCATGGCCTCTCTTACTTCCCAAATACCATCCCAACCCATCGAATCTAAATTATTTATCACCATCCACAATTTTTTCACCCCATTTTATCTTAGTTCTAATCTTTTTACCATTTTCATAGTGGAGACATCCCCTTCTGAAACTTGGTATACCCAAACATTCAATTATATTAACCTTGGTGTTCTCCTTCCTAATCTTTTAAAGAATGTCTGAAGGGATTTCATCCAAGGAACCTCTCATTATATCATATTAGGAGGCATATTTTATAAGGGAGGCTTTGATATCCTTCTTCTTTGGTGTCTTCATAATCATGAAACCTCTCACATCATCAAAGAAGCCCATGATGGAATATGTGGGGGATAGTTTAGTCACATGGCTGTCTCCAAGTGTATTCTTCACCTAGGCTACTATTAGCCCACACTTAAATAGGACTATTGTGACTATGTCAAAAAATATGTCAAATGTCAACAACATGCCAACCTTCATCACACACCCTCTCATAGTCTCCAAGTATCTCAAGACTTTTGGCCCTTCTCACAATGGGGTCTTGATCTTATCAGGTAAATCAACCCCCATTATTCACAATGACATTAATATATCATCACAAACATAGAATATTTCACCAAGTGGGTGAAAACCATCCTACTTATATCAACCAAGGCCAAAAATATCATCAAGATCATTAATCACCATATCATTTTCCACTTCGGTGTCCCTCATAAAATCATCACTGATAATGGTAAGTATTTTAAAAACAAAAAAATTCCAAGCACTTTGTGATGTTTTTAGCATCAATTTAAGCTTCTCTTCACCTTATCATCTGTAAGCCAATAGACAGGTAAAAACTTTTGACAAAACACTCATCAAAATGCTTACTAAGGTGGTTAGTTCTTTTGATCAGGATTGGCACCTCCACATCCCATTTGCTTTATGGGTCTATCACACTACTATCTAAACTAGCATGGGGGATACACCTTTCTCCCTCATTTATGGAGTTTAGGTATTCCTACCTCTCAAAGTTTAAATTCCATCTCTCCATGTATCCTTGCATGACATTATTTCTAAGAGTGATTATTTCCAAGAACACCTCACACAACTTGAGCTTCTTGATGAAAATATCTTGGCCATGCTCAATCATATTCATGTCCACCAAGAGTGAATCAAATGTGCCTACAACAAGCATTTAAAAAAGTGAGAATTTAACATTAGAGACTTTGTCCTTAAATAAAACCAATATGTCACCAACATGGAAAAGACCAAGAAGGGTTAGTTCACTTTTAATTGGTTAGGACCTATTATTATAACCCACAAGTATGGATCTAGTTCTTACCATTTATCCTATCTCAAGGGTAAACTAGAGTTTGAGCCTATTAACACTTCACATCTGCATCCTTTCTCTTGTTAAACAATATCACACTCACTTTTGTGTCTAACTTAAGCTCATCCCTAGGTTCATGATATTTTACCCTCCTTTTTATCCCTCTTTTACTATTGAGAATGATTGATTTCAACACAAAACCACGTGATTTATCTGTCACAAACATCTACCCCTAATCTTAAGTATGGGTATCATGATTCCACCTATAACATGGTTCTCATGGATAATTTTTGTCATTCATTTCTCAAACTCTTCCTCCCATTTATCATTTACCTCTTGTGAAAAAGTCTTTCCTCCATAAGGGTAGACCCTTGGGCCTCATAGATTTGTCCATGTCAAACAAAATTATATTCCAAATCATTATCCTCAAAACAGATGTAGACTGATCCATTGAAGGACAACTACCCATATATTCCCAAATTGCTTAAAAATAGACTACTCCCTTGAAGGACATCTATAAAGTCAAAATTTTAGACCACTCCCTTGAAGGATGGCTAATAAAAAGCAAAAACAATATTTGAAGCTTCTCACATCGATCAACTTCAATCACCTACTCAAAAGTAATCAGACACATTCTATCAAAATCAAAATAAGTAAGCCACAATTGACTCCTATATATGGCATTTGTAGACTTCCCACATTGATTAGTCTACACATTATTCTATGGTGTGGGCTTGTCTATTATAAACCTTTGGTCACTTATAAAAGGGGCAAGTTAACCCAAAATAGGTTAACCATTAAACCATTTACCCTTCACCCCTATTACCTTCATTCCTCTCTGAACTCAAGGGATTATGAGCTTACTTGATACGTAATGATCAAGACAACCTTATTATCAATGCAAACATGCTCTTGCAAGGCATTTGGTCAGCTTGTATTTGCTAAGTCAATCCACCTATGGGTTATTTTTATTTTATTCTTCCTAATAAAATTGATGTACCTACTCCTTATTCATTTTTGGTGACATTTGAGCCCTTTCAACCTTATTTTTGACATGGTCACACTTTCTCATGTTTTCACCTATCCTAAACATCCTAATCCAGGATAAATCAACTATTGCTAAAACCATAAAAATCATGACCATATCCTACTCATCATTTTAAGTCAAAAATCATAAGGCACATCAAAATTTCTCAATATCATCATACCAACATTTAATCTAAATCATCATAATCATCTTAACAACATTAAACACCCACATAATAATAATTAACATAATTTCCATAATCATAATCATAATAATAAACATCATCACTATCATTGAGATCATCAATAAAACATCATTGTACTTATCAACTTCAATGTCATTTACTCATAATAAATGCAACCATAAGTGATCATCAGCATAATATATCATCACATACTTACCATTAAACATCATTATAACATTATGCACATCATTGTAATCATTATAAACACATCACATAATATCATCCTCATAATCATTAATATCACTATCATCATAATCAACATAATGAAAACATAATATGTCAAAATAAATCTTATAAACAATGTAAACATCATGACCATAATCAATCACATTCTCCATGTGATCATATCATCTTAATAATCATTATCACTATCATCATAATCAACATAATGAAAACATAACATGTCATAATCAATCTCATGCTCACCATAACCATGATAAACATAACAATCATCCTAATAAATGTCATGATCATAAAGCCATCCATAAGCATATAACATCAAAATCAAATCCACCATAACACCATAACATCATCATGTCTATGCTAACATATCATACACATGAAAACATAGCATAATCATAAAAGATCCATAATCATAATCAGAATCATCAAAGTCATAAAAAATCATAATACACATAATCTATCTCTCTCATGGGTACATCTCACATCTTTGGCATGTAGGCTAGTATCAAAATACATATATACATATCAAAAAATGTACAATATCATCATGGGTCTACACCCAAACCACCTACACCTAGAGTACCTATACCTACTCCACCATCTAGTGGTGGGCCCCCTAATGTCCTTGCCTATAATGCAAAATCTACCCACTGACTTGGTGTAGCCACTACTGGACCACCTTCTAAGCTGCTCTTGTACTCCCCATACCTCATGATGTTAGGTAACTGGGTGAATATGCTATGGACCTAACCTATCTCATGTATGAGGATAGGAATAGCTGACTTGTGGCCTACTTATCCCTCTTTGATGATATATCACATTTCTCTATGCATTCATTTGGTTAGTAGGTTGGCATATGGAGTAACCATGGCCTAAATAGACTATATATAAGAGGTAGAGGGTAATTGTTTAACATCATATTGTGAATTCTGCTCTTATTGAAGCTTGTGGAGGTTTCCCCCTCAAAGTGGCTTATCTATTATCATATATTCTGATATATTATAGTCATATTTGGATATATTTCTACTAATCTACTTTATTGTTGAAGTAATTTCATTACAAGTGGTATCAGAGCTGCGATTTGGGCAATCTTGTGGGCGAAAACCTAATTTTTTAAATTTGGCTATATCTAAAAAATAGTTGTAAAATTATCTACAATTTTTTTTATTGGAGGTGAAAAATAATTAAATTAAGCTTCCATTAGAATTTTAGATTATTTGGATCTATTTTATAAAAGTTATCTCTATTTTAGTGTTTTTCATAAAATTGCTCTATAGTGCACAATTCAAAGATTTTTTTAGAGTTATTTACATTTTTGGAAATATTAGAAATTTTTTTCTATGGTATGTTCTTTGTATGTTTTGAGTTGAGGCTGACATAATTCCAAAATCACTTGGTCAAAGTTGGGTCAAAAAGTGTCAATCAGGGTCAACATCATAAAGCACTTTTATGGCAGGTCCACAAACTTGAGGCTGAGGAAAGGGTGCTGAAACTCTAGGTAAAACTACTAAAAAGGAAGAGATGGACTCAGAAGGGGGATGTACTAGACCCTTTTTACTAGGGTTCTCTGACATAGATCATAAAGTGAGCTAACTTGACTATAGTGTGCAAGGCATTCAGAGTGAGGTGTAAGGCATACAATCTAATATGAAATCCATACAAGATAGTTTGGTAGATATCATAATGACTTTAAAAAATAATTAGTCAAATCATCTAGCTAACACTATTGCACAACCCCAACAGGGTGGTTCTCCCAATAGTCTACTTCAAATCTAACTACAGTGCCACAGAGGAACCTATTACCAAAGGTGGATATGCGCAAATTTGATGGAAAAGATCTACTCAATTAGATCAACCAAATGGAGAATTTTTTTGATCTACATCAGATCCTAGGTGGATAAAAGGTTACCATGGCATCCTTGTATCTTGAACCTGATCAACTCATTTGGTATCGATGGTTGTGTGCTCAAAATAAAAAGACGATTCTCAATGTCACTTTGCCAGTTTTTACAAAGGAGTTAAAATTACACTATGGCAATAGTGTGACAGAGAATTACTTTAGCCAACTAGCAAAATTGTGACAGACTAGCTCTGTCAAGGATTATATTCATCATTTTCAGAACCTATCCTTATGGGTAGAGACAATTTCTGAGGAGAACTTGAATGACCTATTTTTGGGTGGACTCAAGGACCACATTCAACATGAGGTATGCATGTTTAATCCACTTAAGATTTTTGATTCTATTATCATGGCACACAGAGTTGAGGAAAAATTCATAGCCAATAAGAAACATCCATTCACTCACTTCAAATATCATAGCATATCGACACCAACATTTCCTCCACCTACCAGATTGACCTCACATCAAATTAAAGAGAAGTTTTCAAAAGGATTATGTTTCGGTTGTGACAGCAAGTGGAGCAAAGGACATAGATGTGATGAGAAGAAGTTATTCTACATTGAGGGAGCCAATGAAGATGAAGAAGAAGATGATGCCTCCAATGATGATGAGGAAGAGATAGAGGAGGTACCTAAAAATTCCCAACCTATAATCTATTTTCATGCACTTGTAGGTATTATCACTCCAAAAAATATTAAGGTGGTGGGTTTCCTCAAGAAACAGAAGGTGACAGTGTTGATTGATTCAGGGAGCACACATAACTTCATCAACCTAAGTTGGCCACTCAATTGAACTATTTCATCTACCCAACACTAGAATTTCAAGTCATGATTACAGATGGTGGCACAATTAATTATTCAATAAAATGCCATAGTATTAAGCTTGATATGGGTGAGTACAATCTTGATTCTCCTATGTTTGATATTCCCATGGGTAACATAGACATTGTTTTGGGATTCCAATGGCTCACAACCTTGGGTACCATTGAGATGAACTTCCAAGAACTATTCATGCACTTTTATTCTGAAGGTTGGAAAATTGAACTACATGGATTACAGGCAAAATCTCCACAATTGGTTAGTTCACATTAGATTACTAAGATACTAAAAAAGGGGTAGAGGGAATTATTGCACGATTATGATCCATCTACACAAGCATCTACACATCCTGATCTATAGATGATTCTTGATGACCATCCATCTTTTTTGGGGGCCATGCCAAAAGGACTACCACCAATAAGAGAACATGATCATGCCATTCAACTACTTCTAAAGAGTCAACCACCAAATATTAGACCATATATATATCCATATGCACAAAAGAGTGAAATCAAAAAAATGGTACATGAGATGTTAGAGGTAGGGATCATCAGGCATAGCCAAAGTGCATATTCATCACCAATGGTCATGGTGCGAAAGAAGGATGACACATGGAGGATGTGCCCAGATTGTAGGGAACTCAACAAGTACACCATCAAAGATAAGTTTCTTATTTAAGTAATTGATGATTTACTTGATGAGTTGCATGGTGCTAATTATTTCACAAAATTAGACCTTCACTCAGGGTACCATCAAATTAGAATCAAGGATGAAGATGTTCACAAAATATCTTTTAGAAAGCATGAGGGCCATAATGAGTTTTTGGTAATTCCCTTTGGTCTTACAAATGCATCATCTACTTTTTAGAGCTTGATGAACACTATTTTTAGGCCTTTTTTAAGGAAGTTTGTGTTGGTTTTCTTTGATGACATATTGATTTATAGTCAGACATGGGAAGCACATCTGCAACATGTGAAATAGGTGTTGATAGTTTTGGAGAAGCATCAACTTTATGCAAATCCATCCAAATGTGCTTTTGGAGTACAAGAGGTAGAGTACCTAGGTCACATTGTTTCCCATGAAGGTGTCAAATTTGATCCCCTGAAGATCAAAGCGATGATGGAATGGCCCATGCCAAAAACTCTCAAAAACCTCAGAGGGTTCCTAAGACTAATAGGTTACTACCAAAGATTTGTGAAAGGTTATGGTAGCATAGCATCTCCACTCATTGCATTGCTAAAGAAGGATGCCTTCAATTGGAATGATGCTGCCACCAAAGCATTTTAGAAACTAAAATTAGGTGTGCACCACTCTAGTTTTGGCTACTCCAGACTTCTCAAAGACATTCACTGTTGAATGTGATGCTTTTGGATCTGGGTTGGGAGCATTACTAATGTAGGAAGGAAGACCCATTGCATTTAAGAGTCATCAATTCAAAGGTAAGGATCTACAAAAACCTATTTATGAGAAAGAAATGATGGATATTCTTCATGCAGTTAAATAATGGAGGCCCTATTTGATGGGTAGACACTTTAAGGTGAAAAATGATCATGATAGTCTCACATACTTTTTGGAGCAAATATTATCATCTAAGGAACAACAAAAGTGGGTAACCAAAATGTTGGGTTATGATTTTGAAATCATCTATAATAAGGGTAAAGATAATGTAGTAGTAGATGCACTATCCAGACGAGATACATCCACAGAAGCATTACTTTGTGTAATATCCATATTGTAAGCAGATTGGGTGGATGAAGCCAGATTAGAATGGGAGCAAGACAAGGATACATAGGTTCTGATTCAAAATATCCAGCAAGGTAATTTAGCCTCTAACAAATTTGAATGGAAAGGTAATGTCCTATGGTATAAGGGTAGGTTATACTTGTGCAAAAAATTTGAGCTTAAGCATAAGATTCTTGTAGATTTGAAAGCATATCCAATTGGGGAACACTCAGGGTTCTTGAAAACATATCACATAATTAAGAAAGAATTATTTTGGGAAGGAATCAAGGGAGATGTACAAAATTTTGTGGTAGAATGCTTGATATGCCAACATAATAAAGGTGAGACAATTAAGACCCCAGGTCTGTTACAACCATTAACAATTCCTAGTCAAAGGTGGGAGGAGGTTTCCATGGATTCCATCATAGGGTTGCCTTGTTCTGAAGGTAATAATGTTATCTTGGTCATTGTGGATAGGCTTACAAAATATGCCCATTTTTTTGCTCTCTCACACCCTTTTTCAGCAAGTACAGTAGCAGCTATTTTTATGGAAGCAGTTCTCAAATTACATGGAACCCCCAAAATAATTGTAAGTGATCATGATCCTATTTTCACTAGTAATTTTTGGACTAAACTATTTTCCTGTTTGGGTACTCAACTAGCTCATAGCTCATCTTACCACCCCCAATCTGATGGACAAATAGAAGTGGGTAACAAATTTTTAGAGGGGTATCTCTATTGTTTTGAATCAGATAAACATGAACATTGGGTTAAATGGCTACCACTTACAGAATGGTGGTATAACACATCTTTCCATACCTCTTCTAAAATGTCTCCATTTCTAGCACTATATGGTTACCATCCACCTTCGATCAATTCTTCATTAAAGGTGCAAACCAAGGTTCTAAATGTGGAGGAGCACATTCATCATCAACAAGAGGTTTTGGCTAGTTTGAGAGAGAATTTGGCCTTAGCAAAAAATAAGATGAAGCAACAAGCAGATCAACACCGTAGTGAGAGAAATTTTGAGGTGGGTGACTGGGTATTTGTTTGTTTGTAGTCTTATAAGTAGATGTCCTTGAAGTAATAGAAAAAGGAAAAAAACTTACTCTTAAGTATTATGGCCCTTATTAGGTTCTACAAAAAATTAGAAGTGTGGCTTATAAGATTGAGTTACCTCATTCATCTCGTATACACCTAGTATTTCATGTTTCATGTTTGAAGAAGGTCATTGGATAGACAGTTTTAGCCCAGACCTAACTCCCAAAACTAGATGAAGAAGGACAAGTCATTTTGGAACCAGAGAAGATCCTCCAAACTCATACTAAGAGGTTGAGAACTAGAGAGATTAGGGAATATCTGATCAAGTGGAAGAACCTGAGTAGTGAAGATGCAACTTGGGAAGGTGAATATTTTTTGCAACAACATCTAGAGTTGTTCAAAATTGAGGACAATGTTGGTTTGAATGGGAAGGGCATGCTATGGCCCTAACCTATCGCATATATGAGGATAGGAATAGTCAACTTGTGGCTTACTTATCTCTCTTTGATGTTATATCACATTTCTCTATGCATTCATTTGGTTAGTAGGTCAGCCTATGGAGTAACCATGGCCTAGATAGACTATATATAGGAGGTAGAGGGTAATTGTTTAACATCATATTGTGAATTTTGCTCTTATTTAAGCTTGTGGAGGTTTCCCCCATGAAGTGGCTTGTCTATTATCATATATTCTTATATATTTCAGTCATATTTGGATATATTTCTGCTATTCTACTTATTGTTAAAGTAATTTCATTACATAATACAATAGCCTCATAATATCTAAGCTCCTCAATGGTAGTTGCATATCACATCATTGGAACTAGGTCCACTTCTCCTACTCCTCCTCCAATAACCACTACCCTCTGTTGTAGAGTATCCATCTCATGGGTGACTGATATAAGGATAACCCTCTCTTGGTCTCATTCACCTGTCAGGGTGGTAACCTATCCCTATAAAACAATAATCTGGGCCTGTAACATAACCATCTAATCCTTGGCCACTATATGGGCTACCACTATTTGGTCACCTCCACCTCCACCTTGTGCCTATGCTAGATCAACATCCATAGGCCCCTGTCCATCATCTCCCCATATATATTTAATAATCACATACCTAATATGGTAACAACTTGTGTATCTCTCAGTGGCTCTGACATCATCAATAAGAGCTCTAGTTGGTAGCTCCTAAAAATCTAGAAACCCCTCTTCTAGATATGGCTCTAGTAAGTCTTTCTCTATATCATCCTTCTTGTAATGAGGCACATCTAGAGTTATATCTTTTATAATACCAAACTATCTCTTACCTAATAAATTAAGATCCTCTTAGTCTCCCCATCTCTCCTACCATAAGCCCATCACCATATTTATAGTGATAGGGTGTGATACCTGTATCCTATCCATATTGACCAATCCAAATATGGCCTTCATATGATGTCATTCACAACTAGGATATCAAATTGACCCTATAACTGCTCCACATCTCTAGCTCCACCTCCTACTCCTAAAAGTGCAAGGTCTTCACACCATCACATGAAACCAACTCTGTAATATGTAGGTGTGAATCTATTCCATGATAACCTAGCTGATCTCAAAATGAATATGTGCTCATATTCCTAGGAGTGGAGTACAAACCCAACATTGATGCTATAACATCTCCTCATTTTGAATGCCCAGAGCTCCTTGTAGATATTTACCAATAATACTAGGGATTATCCAGAAAATCATGCTTCTAAGTAGCATTTCTGTCAGCACTATTAGTAACAAAGAAGGGAATTAGCCATTGTTTGAGTCTAGAATAGTGAAGCAAGAGATCCCCATCATTATCATAGTCATCAAACACCTATCACTAGGGCCCTCTGATATAATGGCCCATAACACAAACTCCCCATGTGAAATTTGGCCTCTTATCAATCATCACCAAATAACCACTCAACAAAATCCTCTTGCTCCTCACTCTCTATATGGTAAATTGGCTCCCCTCGAATTAGTAGCCATGTGATTCTAGGGACGTCCTAAAAAAAATAGACATCTCACCCATTAAGAGTAGGAAGGTGTTTGTGGTTGAGTCTTATCTCTCAATGAGGGCCATAATCATAGCTATATCTCATATAAGGTGTTGGTAATGATGCATAGACCCTAGGTTAACCACTTCCATATGTCACCACTCAGCATCCATCATCTTAGCTCTGTAGTCTATAAATATCTTAGGGAATATTTTATCTAGATATGCTCACGTGCCTTCACAATTGATCAACATTGTTAACCTTTCAATACTAATATCTTTAATCATATCCATCCTACCCTATAGTCTCTCATCTTAACCTATTTCTTTCCCTTTCCAACCAATCATTTGAACCTAATTAGTCATTTGAACCTAGCCAATCATCCTAACCTAACCCATTCACCCTTTCCTACCTTTTTGATTTGAATGTTGGCCATTTGTTGGCTAACCATCGATGGTTTAAGAAACCATTGATAGTTTTGAGGTCTAAAAGACTCCCCTCATTGATTGTCAATGGTTAGGGTCTAACTATTGATGGTTACTATGTGTAACCACTAGTAGTGAAACCCTACCATAATCTACCCCAAAACTCTAATTTATACCCAAAATACCTACAATCTCACAAATTGCATCTTCATTTGCTACCCTAACTACTTTAAATCCATATTATCCTTTCTTTTTTCCTTCATTTTGTCAAATTTATAGTCTATCACACCCTAGGGCATCTCAACCCTAATCTCTTATTTCCCCCTTATTTTATCTTTTTATCCTATTTCTCCCTTTTTCTATCTCTATTCATCACTATCATAGTCAATTCAAAGATAAAACCTACCTCATCATGTGTTCATTGGCATGGTCAGAGCCTCCCTATCCCCACTTGACCACATCCTCATCATCCATCCATCAGCTCATCCACCCACCAATTCTCCCCCTCAACAAGTTGCTAATCACTTAGCTCGCTCAAAGCTCAACTGTCAAAATCACCAAAGCACACTCACAATCAATTGCTCAAAGTCAAATGAACATCATTCTTTTTTATTTTTACCTTTTAACCACATGGGTTTTTAGGGTTTTACCCTAACTATTGATGGTTAAGGAACCATCGATGGTTAGGGTCCCCTAACCATCAACAATTAGGTTTCCTCCTTTTTTCCTTATTTTCCTCTTCCTTTCCAAACCACCCTTCTTTCCCTTTAATTTTTCCCCTTACCTTCTACCTAGAACTACATTTAGGCCTGAGGTTATTTTAGATCTGGGTGTCCAAGGATCTATGTAGGTAACATCCACTCACCTAGTGTAGTCAGAGTCTGATCGACCACCTCTCTAATCCAACCCTACCCCTCTTAACTCACCCCTTTCTTTTCACTAAGTTGGTTATTTTGACTAGATTCTTTCACATATATTGTGTCACTTGTGCATTGTCCTTTGACTGCTTTGACCAATTTTTCCAAGTTGATCATTCAAAATTTGCACCACCTTGTGTATGACCCATCCACTTGGGTTATTTTGTAGGAGCACTTCTTACCCTAGATACCTGAAACCTCCCCAACTTTTCCTAGATCACTTGAAAGGTCTAACCTTCTTAGCTATGCCCAAACATTGGGGACTAGTTACCCTCTCTTATTTATCTAGACCTTAACTTTATTTTTAAACACTGGCAAATTTAGTCATTGAATGCTATTGATATCACACTTCATTTTTTGTGAATGCATTCATGCCTTCATGACCAACTCAACCACCTTGTTTTACATATCCAATCATGATCTGATTTTACCTACACCTCAATCATTTCTCAGTTTGAGGGGGGATACTTCCTCCTATGACTCGAGGCAACTAGACCTAGACCTTGACCAGCCTCATGTTTTTATTCTATAGCTTGTCCATGATACAAAATAAAAAAGGGAAAAATGTAGACACCTAAAAACTACACATGATGGTGTTTAGTGTCACCCTACCCTCAAAATTATAACTAGGTTCATTAATGACTTTAACATTCCCAAACCCACTTTTTTATTCCCCCTTTAATTCACCCTTTTTAAGTTTTTTGTTTTTGACCCAAAAACTACCAATGGTTAGACCTAACCATTGATGGTTACCCCTAACCATCGATAGTTAAGTAACCCTTTTCAACTTAAAAAATTTAAAGTATGCCAAATCTTTGTGTGAATTTTGCAACTTCAAAAATGGCAACTTGTCTTTGAAATGAAGCTTTTAAAGCTTCAAAAATAGGTAACTTTACCCTTGATCAATTTATCAACTCTCTCTCATCCCATTTAGCAACTTATGCATATAAAAGGAGAAGAGTAATGGATCAAGGATCTTCTATTATCAATAATTAGGTATTCATGCTTTCTTACAGGTATCCAATGTCTATATCATCAAGAAAACATCATCATTTGAGATCTAAAACTCTACCAAAATCATATCAAAAGGCTAAAGCACTGTTACTCTAGCTACATCACTTCAGACTTCTTCTACTTGGTGATAGTGTCTGTGTTACTTGCAGGTTATTCTTCCCTATCCAAAGAAGAGCTCCCACATTCATCTAGATTCACATGCACATTCTACCAGGTATTCTTCTACACACCCTAATCATGAACTTTATTTTATCTACTTTCAAAACTAAGAAGTGGGAGAAATAAATTAAAACAAATTATAGTATATGAAAAACTTAAAGAATAATGGTAAACTATATGTTTTAATAATTTAGATACAATATATTTATACATAGCCCTTTCCCTTAGTGCATAGTCCCAAATACTATATCATACTGTAGGTTTATTTATTACATACTATAATGGCATATGATCCTGGTCACCATATAAATAAATATTTTATTAATCTGATTTATTATGAAAAATAGACTATATTAAAGGACCTACCAATTTTTTTTATTACTATGTTCATCATATAGTGATGCCATAACACTAAATTTGTTATTATAAATTCTAGATGTATACAATTAGAATATAAGGATTTCAAATGCACAAATAAACACAATGAGTATTTATTACATAACTATATAGAAATCAAGTACTTTTCCTACCTAGAATTTATTTTACTTGATTGCATCCTTTCCTTTCTCCTTTTCCTCTATATGCTCCCACTTTTCTCCTTTTGTTGCTTTCCTTTTATATTCCATGATCCCCCCATTAAGTAGGTGTATTTTCTTATTTTTAAAATATTTTTATTTTTTTTAAAGCATATTTCTTTTATTTACTTTATGGCTAGGTAAGTGCATGGATTTGGGGGATAATTTCATGGATATTTTAGGTAATGCAATTGCATTAATAAATAATGTGTTCACATTATTTAATTAATGTGACCGTATTATTTAAATAATGGATCAGTAATTACCGATCCATAATGAAATCATGTTAATATATAATGCAATCATGTTATTGTAAAAATAATAAAGCGTACACATTAGTGTTGTTTTATACATTAAAAAAATGTTTTGAAATCAAATTCAAATAACATGTATGTGTTATATAACGCATATGCATTGTTTTGTATAAAGACCAAAAACATCTCTAGAAGCATGTGAGGGTTACACATGAAGGCAACTTTGGTCAGAAGCTTATATTTAATACTCTAAATGTTAAGTATAAGATTACATTTATATTGTTACATTTATTTTTGTATACTTAGGGTCACTCAACATATGATAGAGTTGTTCTCACTACTGCACACCTTACAATGTGAAAAATAGTTTTTCAAAATCTAATCTAGTCAGTACATAAGCATTTTCAGGGTCTAGGTATTAAACCTAGGGATTTTAGTACATAAATTTTTCAATTGATATCCATTTTAGTAAACATGTAGTCATTTTTTAGGTTTTTGTGCTTTCTGGATTGATTCCTAGCATTTATAGGAGTCCTAAATTTGTCAAAACTTAAGTTTGAAAACTACTCACTTGAACTTGATCCAAAGTGTTGTGATTGGGGTAGTGTAGGTCATATTGATGACATACACACGTTAAATGACCACTTTGTGTTAATTTCACTTGTTCATAGTCCCTCCCTCATCCTTGATCACTTCCTACTCATCCTTTATTACCCCTAGTCACTCTCTCATCATTCTTCATTGTCCCGAATCACTCCCTAATTGACCTTCACTATCCCTAGTCATCTCTAATCACTCCATTATCATACATAATCACTCCTATATTTACCATCACTATCCCTCATCATCACTAATCACTCCCTCCCCATCCTTCATCATCCCTAATCACTCTTTCATCATCCCTCATCATACCCAATCACTTTCTCATCCCTATTCACTCCCTCCTCATCCCTAATCACTCCTTCATTGACCTTCATTATCACTCATAATCTCTAATAACTCAAGTTTATCATCCATAATAACTCTTTAATTTATTATCACCATTCTTCATCATCCCTAATCACTCTCTCCTCATCCCTCATAATCACTAGTCAATCTTTCTCCATCCCTCATAATCACTAATCTCTCTCTCATTTACCCTCACCATCTATCACCATCCCTCATCACTGAATCATTGACCCTCACCATCCTTCACCATCTCTAATCACTCCCTCATCATTTTACATAAGTATATACTCTAAATATATCTTTTATTCTAGTCATATGTTGTTTAATTCATTATAATATAGATTATCTCTTTTTTAGGACTTGTGTTGTCAATACCCATTTGTGATAATCAATTTTATTACTAAATGAATTAGATGATATTCCAAATTTATAGTCAATTAACATAAGTACCAACACAAAATAGAGTATACATTTTAGTTCATCACATTATATTTTTTGTGCAGATTACTAAATGAAACTTTTTTTGGTTCCACCTTTAGTAGTTTGGTTTAAAAAATAAAAACTTAACACAAATATCTTGTATAATTTTCTAATTTTGAGAATATTTAAATCAAATACAAAGTTATTTAGTGTTTCCCATTCTTATATGACTTGATTAATGGTTAGGTTTACACATGCACTCCTTGTGTGTGTAATGTGTCCCAAATATTTTATCTCTTGCATGAAAAATGAACATTTATTCATGTTATCATAAAAATATGTTTTTGCTAAATTGCAAACACTAGTTCAGCATGCTAGAGATGTCCATCCCATATTTTCTAAAGATTATGATGTCATCAAGGTAGATTTTTAAAATGACATAGGTAAAGTGCCTGAGGATGTCATTCAACATCTTGAAATGAATGAATTTGTTGCATGAGTTAATACAAAAGGCATAACCAACTAGTCAATCAATCCTTCCTTTGTTTTTAATACTATATTTTGAATGTCTATAGGTTTAACATGAATATGATGATACCCAAACTTAATATCAATTTTGGAAAAAAATTCTACACCATAGATATGGTAGAAAAATGGCTTAATATTTAAATGAGGATAATAGTTATCCACTTTAATCTTTTTAAGAATTTTTTAATTGATTCACAACTTTGGCACAAACACAATTGGGCTACTGCAAGGAAATGGTTTGGGCATGATGTATCCATTATCCATGATTTCATGGATCTACCACTTGATATATTCATTCTCTAGAAATGATATGTTGTAGAAAGAGGTTTGAGGTAGAGGTAGTTAAGGAATTGTTGTAGGCTAGAATTTCACCCTTGTGGGATAGTTTTTTTGGCTCTCTCACTCCTAACTACAATATTGGGACAACCTCAGGCTGTGGGTATCTTGTAATGAGGTTGAACCTATAGGATTTTTAATGAGGCTAGCTCCTCAGATGCTTCACTTTGGTTTGTTTCTCACACTAGAATCTACTACTGACTAAGGAAAAGGGAGAGAAAGATAACGTGAAATGGAAATCTAAGCTAAGGATGGTGATGCAACAAAATATGAAATGATCCACTTTCATCCTAGAAACCTTAACAAATATTAATGAACCTAACTAAAACACATATTAATATAATCCTATCTCAAGGCCACAAGCATAAGTATTTTGTGTAGAGGTTAAAGGAAAATCTTGCAATTTGAAGGATAGAAAGAAATAGGTCTATGCGAGATACTATAAACTTGTGACACTTCAAGAAAGGCACCAATGTCTAACACTTCACACAACCTACAAGGAACTAAAAAAATAAAAGCAAGATATGTAGAGAATTTATAGATGATGAAAAGGGATATACATTTGCAAGTTAAACTCCAATAATGTATACTTGAATTCAAACCAAAATCAAAAAGGTTTATCTTATTGCTTCAAGAGACTGTTTACAAGGTGATTTTGATAGAGTAACTCTATCACCAGTTGAGGGATCCCTTTTTTAAGGCTCAACATCCTATATATATATAGTAGAAAAGGATGAGAAAGAAGAGGGACTTTCATCCAAAAATGGAGAGGGGTATCATAAATGGCTGAAACCACCACTATCATTCTTGAGCTCCTTTGTGTTCAAATCATGAAACTACCTTGATCATGAGATGAAACACCTAAGATCACCACAAATCTCCTTGAGCCTTTCGTGCATTCAAGTCTCCTCTTGTTTTCCAAGACAAGGTCCCCATACTTATGCATTTGGTAGCATCATGATTGAACATGTGTTGGGTGGTTTTCTATCGAGGGTATGGATTGATACACTCTTCATTGAATGCAAACATTAAATCTCAATTTAAAACAAGACCCAAGCTCATGAAAACCAATCCAAAATATTGGCTTTCTTGGATTTTGGATGTTAGGGACTCGACTGGAAGCATAGTTTCACTTCTTCATTTAAGTCATCGACCTACTTTATGGTAGTAGGTGTGAATATCCCACTTGTGTATTTGAGGATATTTAATGATAGAGTCTAACCTTTATCTACATACTAGTTCCACTTTTGATATTTTGAATGCCAACAACTACTTATAGGGGCTAAAGTTGATGTCTATAGGTTCATCATGGGATATTTGAATCCTAAAAGCCATTCCTTCAAACTATTTATTTTGGCCATTATCTTTGGCATCATTTTGGGATCTTTTTCCTAGACTTTATTCTTTAAGGAATGTTTTTAGCATTTTGTTAAGGTGTCTTTTCCAAAGGGAAAGGAGCCTTTAGAAATTTGAAAGTGCCTTTTTAGAATTTTGAAAAAGCCCTTTAGATTTCTTGAAAAGCCTTTTTTGAAGGGAAAGAAACCTTTAGAACTTTTGAAAAGACCATTTCCTCATAATTTATTGATTCGACACTTCTTCCTGAAGGAAATTGCTTGCTTTGTCTCTAGCTTTAAGCAATTCTCTCAGGATTTTTGTTTTGGAAAAAAGTCTAAAGGAATTTTGGCTTAGGGAAATTTTTTTAGGATAATGTTCCTGAACGAATTGAGTTCTTAGAATGGCCCCTCACCTTTTTGAAATTATCCTTTCAAAACTCTTCTTAGGTCCACTTCTTGAAAGAAAAGTACCCTTTGGAAACCTTCAAGTGGGCTATTTTCAAAAGGAAATACCCTTCAAGAATTTTGAAAAGACCAATTCCTTTAAAACTTTTTCCCAAAAAACCAATTCCTTTAGAATTTTTAACTGGACCATTTCTCAAGAAAAGAACCTTTTGGGGAAATTGTTTGGGGCACTTTGATATAGAATTCCTTTGAGAATTTTTAAAAGGACCATTTTATTGAAGAGTTACCCTTTGATAAAATTATCCCAAATAATTTTCCTGAAATAAAAGGTCTTCACCTTTTGCTTTAGACATTTTATCCAAAAGAATTATCCCTTGGAAAACCTTATCTCAGACAACTTGTCTGAAAGAATTCAACACTTAGCCAAGAAGGGTCCTAAAAGAAAAGAAACACTTAGTCCTTACAAAGTCCAAAAGAATAAACAAGTAAAGACTTAGCTGAATAAAAGATTTTACACTTAGCTTCTAGCTTGCAAGCTTATACTTGAACACTGATGTTGGATCCTTGAAAACTTTCTTGGATCATCTTCTAAGCTTTTTATCCACTAATTCATCAAACCATACAAGATATTTAGTATGTGGGCTAAAAATGGCCAATATTTTTGCCAACTCGTAAGGAAACATGCCCGCTATGCTTGAGAAACTAGCTCATTTGTCTTGTCTAATCCATTAGGCACAGATTTACTTCTTTCTTTGACAAGGTTAACCATATTTGGAAACTCCCCTTAAAGTAATAATGACAAAAAGAACAAAAAAAACATTGTGCCAAAGGCACTTAGGGAAAGGAAAAACATAACTAAAAAGATGTGCACAAGACACTTATGAGAAACCATGAAAAAACTATACAAAAGTACAATATACACAATGGCTGAAAAATCTTCTAATAGCAAGGATTTAGATGAATCCCATTGACTGGGATGCGTAACACCTCTCCATCTAGCTAGGCTAGATGAAAATCATTATGTTGTTTTCATCCATGGATCAAATAAGGACCACTCCACAAGCTGTCAAATTTGGTATGGTTGCCTAGCTTGGCCTTATTTGAATCCCACTTGAGGAATAAATCCCCTTCCTTAAAGTTCCTTGTTATGGATCTCTTGTCAAAGGATTTATTGGCTTGAGCATGATGTGATTTTAGTGTTTTCATTACAAGGTCTCTCATTTCTTCAAGCTCCATGAGTTCTGCCAGTCTCACATGCATGGGCTCATCTCCCATCAACTCCAACTGATGGGCTAGTTCTAATGCATGAAGCTCAAGAGAAATGGGAAACTTGTCCTCACTTATATATACTAGGACATATGGATAATTTATAATGGAAGCTTTAGGAGTTACCCTGTTATCCCACAAGTTGTCTTTAATTTAGTGTGCCATGTCCTTTGATTCTCTTCCATAGTTATCTTGATGATTCTTAGAAATTTTTTATTTATGGTCTCAACCAATCCATTTCCTTGAGGATAATATTTAGAATAGGTTCTGAGGTAGATGCCCACCTTTAAATCCCATTCACTTATTTTTAGATCGAGGAATGCTAATGCATTATCAGAAATGATAGTGGATGGAACACCAAACCTGGTCACAATTTTCTCATAAAAGTCTAGGATTACACCTTCATTAACTTCTTTCAATGTAATGGATTCCACCCACTTGGTAAATTAGTCATTTACAATAAACACCCATCTATGCCTTACACTTGATGGGGGGTTGATCATTCCTATGAAATCTAGCCCCCATTGCATGAAGGGTTGCTCTACTTGAATTGGGTTGAGAGGAAGGGATACCAATCTTTGCTTACCCACAAAGAAAGCATACTTTTGACACTTTATTACCCATTCATACACATCCTTAAAGAGGGTGGGATAGTAATAACTAGCCCTCATTATCTTTGTTTTTGTAGTCCTTGGAGCAAAATGACCTCCTACAGGCCCATCATGGAATTGTTCTAAGAGCCTTGTCACTTGGTCATCATCTATTCACCTTAGGAGCACTCCATTGAGGTCATTTATAAATAAAACCCCATCAATCAATACATAATGTATGGACTAAAATCTAAAATAACTTCTTTTTACCATGTTCATACCTTGTGGGCACTCACCTATTATCAAGAAATGTGTCATATCCTGGAGCCAACTAGTGTGAGGTGGAGGTGCATCTATTTGTGAGTTATCTTGTGTTACTAAGATAACCTCTTTTTATTCATGAAGTTAAATAACCATATGCTCACACAAGCCTTTACCTCTTACTAGCTTAGTGACCTTTATCTCCACATCATACTCCATAACCTTGGTAATCCAACTAGCCCTCTTTTCATTCAAGTCTTTGTTAAGAAGGAATTATTTCACTCTAAGATGAGACACCATAAGATATATTTTTATATTAGAGATCATTGGATTGAAATTTTAAATGCTTCTTACCACTATAAGGAATTTTTTTAATACAAAAGTATACCTCACCTCATACCCTTCAAGCCCCTGTTTGAAAAATACTATTAGTTGCTCAGGTCCTTCACCATTATTTTACATCATCATAGTTGATATATTATCAATATTGGTAAAGGCATATAATATGAAATCTCTTGAGAAATCATGATTCATGAGTTTTAGTGCTTGGGCAATGGCTTGCTTGATAGATTCAAATACTAATTTACCTTCATTTGATTAAGTGATCACTTGGTCCTTCTTCAACATGACAATGATAGGTTTGACCAAGTTTTTAAAACTAGGTATAAACCTTCTCATTAAGTTTCTTTTCCCAGGGAAACTTTGGAGTCCCTTCTTATGCTTGGGTAAGGATAAGGTCAAGATGGCACTTATTCTATCAGAATCAATATTTAATCCTTATTTTGAGATAATGTGACACAATAACTTACCTTCATGCATAAAAAACACAAAATTCTTAGGATTAAAAGAGATCCCATACTCTCTGCATCTCTCAAAGATCAACCTCAAGTGGTCCATGTGTTTGTTGGCATCCTTGGTGAAAACTATGATGTCATCCAAGTAGACTAGCACCATTTGATTCAACAGCCCTTGGAAAGCCATGTCCATTTCTATTTAAAAAGTATCCCTAGAATTTGATAAGATAAAAAGTGTCTTTTGATAAGCATATGTGCCCATTTTTGTGGTGAAGGTAGTCTTGTACTGATCTTCTTTATTTACTAAAACTTGGTTGTAACTTAAACATCCATCCAAAAGAGAAAAACATTCTGAACCTACAACTATTTGAAGAAGCTAATTCATGGATGGTATAGGGTAATGGTCCTTTAAGAAGACCCTATTTAGATTGTTAAAGTAAACACACAACCTAATATCCCCACTCTTTTTCTTTACAGGCATCAAATTGGCTACTCATGATGAGTGTCTAATGGGAAAGATGATCTTAGATTCAATTAACTTGGTCAGCTCTCTCCTCATAAGCTCTTATATTTTGGGGTTAACAATCCTTTTTTTTCCTCATAGGATTATCATTAGCCTCCAATTCTATAGTATGCTAGGCTAACTTGGGATCAAAACCTTTCAAGTGACTATGCTTCCAAGAAAATATGTCTAAATATTCCTTACAAAATTCAATGAAAGCATGCCTTTCTTCCTTATTATTTACCTTCCTAATCTTGAGGAGTTTATCTTTGAAGATGAGGACTCTCTCATAATTATCCTCATAAGTTGACATCACTACCTTATATTTCCTCATATGGTCTCCCTCATGGAAAATACTTTCAAGGGTGACTAACCCTTTGGGAAGTTTGATAGACTGTAGTTGAAAAATTTGATCCTCATACTAATGTTGAAATTTACCTTAGTTCATTGAGGAAAAATCTACTTCCTACTGCAAGAAATAAGCAAATTTTTTGTAATTTTCAAAGACTTGATAGTGGGCTTCATTATCTGGTACTAATGGCCTCACCTCCACCTTGGCATGTGGCTGAGCCTTGGCCTCGTTTAGCTTACTTGGAATATCAAACTGGGCTTCCACAACTACCAACCTATCAGCATGCCAATTCTGGTTCCTTGACACAACTTGAATGTTAAAGGCTTTGAAATCTTCCATTAGGTACCATACTTTTTTTTTGTAGGACCTCATCAAAGGATTCTTCATAATGTTCAAGCCCATGACTTGGTTCACTATAATCTCAATGTCTTCATATGCTTGCAACTGCTTGATTCCCCTCTTACTAACCCAATGGAAGCTATGGATTAGGATTTCATATTCTATTTCATTGGAGGAACAACTAAAATAGAACCTATAAGAAGAGAAATACTTATCATCTAAAGGGGAAACCAGCATTGGCCCTACACCTATTCTATTTTTGCTCCTTGAACCATCAAAGAACAACTTCCACATACCATTGAGGTCTTATTTAGGTCCAATGAGGGAAGGCATGAGTTGATTTTATTCATGTAAAAAATAGACACCCATGTATCTTTCTTCAACACCTTTCAAAGAGTTGAGAAATTGATTATCCCCCTATAGCTCATCCAAGAATAAGTTTGGAATCTCCTTAGGATAAGTATTCAGTTCTTCACTAATTATAAATTCATCCTCATCAAGGATAGTATAATTGAGGTTTATGATATTTGGATGATGAGGTTTAATGTGAAATTGTTGTATGGGCTTAGCCTTGATTGATACTTTAGTCTCATACCTTCTTCTGAAAGCCATGTATGTCCAATCTACTATGAAATAGCCTCCTATTTTTGTTGTGAATTTTATAGATAAGCATAGATCAAAACAAGGATGCACCTCTAGAATCAACACATCTTGAGCCACTGAAACACTAGGATAAGCATGCAAGGTTAATTTGAGACCTTGGATAATACCAGATGGTTTAGTGGAAGATCCATCAAGCTGTAAAACTCCCTTAGATTGAGGTCCATACTTTAAACCAAGCTGATTTGATATTGACTTTAACATCACCAAAGTACTTGATCCACTATCTACCATGTAGTTATGTACCAAGGAGTCACTAATGATTAATTAAATGTAGAATAGAGGAGGTTTGACCACCTTACTTGATACTTCTCCCATAAGAACTTGGGTTGTATTGGTGAGGACCTCAATTTCTTTGCTTGGTTGTTTACCTATAGTTGTTGTAACACCAATCTTGGACAAACCTTCTTGAAGGATACCCACTTGACTGGGCATGGAAAGAGTGTCCCACATTAGTACACTCACATTTGAATTCTTCTTTTGCTCAAAAATGTTGATTGGTGGACCACCAACCTTTACCTATGATTTGGGGGCCACTACTCTTGTTTATTAAATTTGCAAGTTCAGTGGATCAAAATATGCCTCTTGATTATGATTTTTAGGAGGTGTCAGGACCTTTGGAGTGATAACATGCTCATTAATCTTAGGAAACAAAGAAGTAATGATAAGGGGTTATTTGATTTCTACCTGGTTGTCACTCACATTTATTCTTTTGAATCTTATATTAGCTACCATTAGAATGTATGCTTGGCTAGAACTAGCCTACTAATTGAGTGCATAGAACTCTTCCTACTCACTGATGACTAGTGTAGCATCTATTTAGTTTGGTACCTAATCAGATCCCTAGTCCTTTAGAGACTATCCTAGTTTTTTCATCATGGGGATTTCTATGTTTTGAGCCATTAAGGCTTGATTGTATCCATAAGCAATAACCTACTACCATTGGTCATTGAATGCTTGGTTAAAACCATTAGTTGGGACAATGGATTACCCAAAAGATTGATCCTAAGGTATGGTTCCTTCAGCCTCTTGAGCCATATTTTTTTGAATAGAAACCAAGGAGTTGGAAGAGCCTACAACATTTGGGTTATATCTACTCTACTTATTGTAGCTAGGGTGTCCTTATCCTTGCTCATGGTTTTAGTTATGGAAACTTCCCTTGAAGGGTGGTTTATTCCCTTGATGAGATTGATATTGAGGCTGATATGGAGCTTGATAAGGTTTATTGAACTGATCTTGCTACCTTTTAACATTTACCACATCATTTCCTAAGGATTGGAGCATGCTCTTAATTTTTAGGTAGTTTTTATGCTCTTGGGAATCACCTGATCCACTAGTGGAGGCCTTTTTCTACTTAGGTTAAGGTATAGACACAATTATTAGAGTTGGAAGAATAGTATCAAGTGGGGGAATAACCATAGGGGGTGATCTAAGTATAAGGAAAAGAGGCATTAGGAGTCTAGGAGAAAGCTTGCTAGCCTAAACTAGGCAATTTTTGGCTTTAATAGCCACATCATAAACATCTAGAAATATGTCCCCTCCCATGGATTGGATCATTACAACTATATCACTATTTAGAGCCTTCAATTAGTATAGGAACACAAAGTTAGGGGATGGTCTCACAGAGGCTAGAACTCTATCCCAAGATTTTTGGAATTTTGTGTTGAAGTCTTTTATGACATCATGGGGTGCTCTCTTGATTGTGGTAAGTTGTTTTTCTAGTGATAAATGGTCATTCTTATCTACAAATCTATTACACAAGGCCACTCCTAGCTGATTTCATGATTGAATAGAATTAGAAGCTAATCCTCTATACCAATCTAAATCTTTTCCCTTAAGGGGTACGACTAATAGTCTAATAGCTATATTTTCTATAATGATGTTATGGATATTGCAAAAGTTGGCTTTGTCATTGATGTGTTTAGTAGGGGTGATGGATTGGTCTCCTATAAAATATGGGATGATTTTGAGAGATGCTACTAGCATAAGATCATATTGTGGTAGATTTAAAGGACTTTGGCCACTGAAGCCTACAAAAAATCTTTGGAGAATGATGGTAAGAGTGGGAACTATTAAGAGGTTGCTTGTGAAGGTAGGCCTTGAGACTGGGTTAGAAAAAGGTTTCCTTACATATGGAAAAGTATTAGTGAACCTTAACCTTTTGGTTGAATTTAAGGGGAGTTCAACAAACTCAAAAGGAATACCTCTAGAAGTTAATCTTGTATTCACCTTTGGCATGAAAGATAGTTACTGTTCTATTACCAGATTGTTGAGTGTTCTTTAGAGTCACCAGATACTAAAAGATGAAAGCTATAACCACTAAAAATTAATGAAACTAGCATCAAACTTGACCAATCTTCCTTGAAAGTGGTCCCACCAGGCATACCAAAAACTATTGTAGGCTAGAATTACACCCTTTTAGGAGAGTTTTTTAGGCTCTCTCACTCCTAGCTACAATATTGGGACAACCTTAGGCTGTGGGTATCTTGTAATGAGATTGTATCTATAGTATTTTTAATGAGGTTAGCTCCTCAGATGCTTCACTTTGGTTTGTTTTCCATACTAAAATCTACTACTAAATAAGGAAAAAGGAGAGAAAGATGACATGAAAGGGAAACCTAAGCTAAGGATGGTGATGCATCAAAATATGAAATGATCCACTTTCAGCCTGGAAACCTTAACAACTACTAATGAACCTAACCAAGACACATATTAACCTAATCCTATCTCAAGGCCACAAGCATAAGTATTTTGTGTGGAGGTCGAAGGAAAACCCTACGATTTAAAGGATATAAAGAAATAGGTCTATGTGAGACACTATAAACTTGTGACACTTCAAGAAAGGCACCAATGTCTAACACTTCACATAAACTATAAGGAAATAAAATAATTAAGGAAAGATACATAAAGAATCTACAGAGAATGAAAAGGGACATACATCTACAAGGTAAACTCCAATAATGTATACTTAACTTCAAACTAGAATCAAAAGCTTTATCTTATTATTTTAAGAGAGTGTTTACAAGGTGATTTTGATAGAGTAACTCTATCACTAGTCAAGGTATCCATTTTTAAAGGCTCAACAGCCTATATATATATATATATATATAGAAAAAAAATATGAGAGAGAAGAGGGACTTGCATTAGATAATAGAGAAGGGTCTCATAAATGGTTGAAACCACCACTATCATTCTTGAGATCCTTTGTGTTCAAAGCATGCAACTACCTTGATCATGATATGAAGCACCTAAGATCAATACAAATCTCCTCGAGCCTTTCATGCATTCAAGTCTCCTCTTGTTTGCTAGGACAAGGTCCCCATACTTATGCCTTTGGCAGCATCATGATCAAACTTATTTTGGGTGGCTATCTATTAAGGGTATGGCTCGATATTCTCTTCATTAAATACAGACATCAAATATCACTTTAAAACTAGACCCAAGATCATGAAAACCAATCTAAAATATTACTTTTCCTAGATTTTAGATGTCAGACACTTAGTTAGAAGCATATTTTCACTTCTTCATTTAAATTGTCAACCCACTTTGTGGTAGTAGGTGTGAATATCCCACTCGTGTCTTTGAGGAGATTTAATGATGGAGTCTAACCTTTATCTACATAATGGTTCCACTTTTGATATCTTGAATGCCAAAAACTACTTGTAGGGGCTGAATTGATGTCTACAAGCCCATCATGGGATTTTTATGACTATTCTATTAGACTATTTATTTTGGCCATCCATTGTCTTTGGCATCATTTTGGGCTCTTCTTATCAACTTTATTCTTGAAGAAAATTTTTGGAACTTTGTTAAGGTATCTTTTCTGAAGAGAAAGGACCCTTCAAAAATTTGAAGGTGCCTTTTTGAAATTTTGAAAAAGCTCTTTAGATTTCTTGAAAAGCCTTTTCCTGAAGGGAAAGACAACTTCAAAACTTTTGAAAATACCATTTCCTCAAAAACATTTGATTCGACACTTATTACCAAAGGAAATTACTTGCTTTGTCTCTATCTTTGATCAATTTTATTAGGATTTTCATTTTAGATAAAATTTCAAAGGAATTTTGCCTTAGGGAAAATTATCCCAGACAATTTTCTTGAAGGAATTGCATTTTTAGAATGGTGTCTCACCTCTTTGAAATTATCCTTTGGAAAATTTGCTTAGGTCCACTTCCCAAAAGAAAAGTACCATTTAGAAAACTTGAAGTGGGCCATTTTCTTGAGAAAATATCCTTTGAGAATTTTGAAAAGACCAATTCCTTTAAATTTTTTAACTAGATCATTTCTCAAGAAAAGAACCTTTTGGGGAAATTATCTTGGGCACTTTGTTGTAGAATTCCTTCAGGAATTTTGAAAAGGACCATTTTATTGAAGAGTTACCCTTTAGAAAAAATTTCTCAAAAGAAAAGGTCTTCTCTTTTTTCTTCAGACATTTTGTCCAAAAGAATTATCCCTTCGAAAACCTTATCTTGGACAACTTATCTGAAATAATTCAACACTTAGCCAAAAAAGGTCCCAAAAGAAAATAAACACTTAGTCCCCATAAAGTACAAAAGAATGAACAAGTAAAGACTTAGATGAATAAAATATTTTACACTTAGCTTTTAGCTTACAGGGTTATCCTTGAACACTGCTGCTGGATCCTTGAAAACCTACTTGGATCCTCTTCTAAGCTTTTGATCCACCACTTCATCAAACCATGCAATAGGTTTAGTATGTGGGCTAAAAATGGATAATAGGGATCAAATCAATAGTATTATTTAGTGTACAATATGTAGGAACTTATATAGATGACTAAAAGATATCTTTGTATTCTCTAGTTTATGGTTCAATTATTTTGTCTTTTTTATTGTTCAAATATCACAATTTGGCCTAAAAACATTAAAACACATTAAATGGTTTGAGTATGTCATATATAAATGCCGATTTTGGCTAGAGTATCACTAAATGGGGTAATGCATTTTATGAGACAACTAACTTTGATTAGATCATTTTGAGTCAAAATGATGATTTCACACCTGGGTGCTCTAGATTGCTCTTTGTTATCAAATTTATTACATGAGACACATGCATTTATTATTTTGAGATGGAAACATCCTAAATGGGATAAAGGTTCCAATGCATCTATCATATCCTAATTCCAATCTAGTCAAATTTTGAGCCAATAATATGACATTTCGACTAATTTGATTATTTTATGCACCAATTGCCAAGATTTGTACCAAAATTGATAAATCATGTTTGAGGATAATTAATTTGAATCAAGAACTTAAGTTAATTTTATATGGAACTTGTTGAAAATTTATTTTTAGAAATTGATTATGAGTTTCTGCATCATCAAGTGACATCAATTTTGGGAACGCATCCCTAGGCCATAAATGCCACAAATATCTGATTAAGCCCTCCCATGCCTCTTTAATTCCTCTCTATACCAATTATTTATGAGGGCATTTATTGATTTTAGACTCCAAAATTGAATAGATTCTTAGCCACACATCTTCTTCTTGAGATGGATGGTTCATGTTCATTCTGATCATTTGTAAAAATATATAGATACAAAATAGCTTCATAATAACACTAATTGTATTAGGTTTTCTAATCATTTTTGAACGGTAACTTTACACTATCTAAGCTTAAAATTATGGTTTTGAGGCCTTCTATTTATAAATTTTCTCAAATGATCAGAATGAACCTAAACTACCCATCTCAAGATGAAGATATGTGGCTAAGAATACATTCAAGTTTGGAGTCTAAAATCAATAAATACCCTCATAAATATTTGGGATAGAGAGGCATTAAAGAGGCATGAGAGGAATTAATCAAATATTTGTGGCCTAAAGATGCCTTCCCAAAAAATGATGTCACTTGATGATGTAGAAACTCATAATCAATTTCCAAAAAAAATATTCTACAAGTTCCATGGAAAATTAACTTAAGCTCTTGATTCAAATTAATTATCCTTAAATATGATTTATCAATTTTGGTGAAAATCTTCGCAATTGGTGCAAAAATTAATCAAATTGGTCAAAATGTCATATTATTGGCTCAAAATTTGACTAGATTAGAATTAGGATGTGATGTTAAATGTGTTATAACCATTATCTCATTTAAGATGTTGTCAACACAAAATAACAAAGACATGTATCTCATGTAAGAAATCTGGTAGAAAAGAGCAATCCAAAGCACCCAAGTGTGAAATCATTATTTTAAATCAAAATGATCTAATCAAAGTTAGCTATCTCATAAAATCCATTGCCCCATTTAGTGATACTCTAGCCAAAATTGGCACTTATATATGACAGATTTGAACCACTTAATGTGTTTTAGTGTTTTTAATTCAAATTGTGATATTTTATAGAAATTGGTATAAATATTGGTTGGAGGTAATTGGTGGCTAGTTTTAGGTGTCTACAATATTGTTTAGTGTAAAATATGTATGAACTTATTTAGGTGACTAAAAGATATCCTTGTACTCATCTAGTTTATGGTTCAATTATTTTGTCTTTGTTAGTGTTGGATAAACCATACTCTATTGTGGTGACATAAAGATGTTATTACATTTACTTCTACCATTAAGAGTATACTTCTTACTAGAATTAAAAATATTATTGTACTTCCTGGCATTAATGACTGAAATCTTATGAACTAACTACAATATATGGTATTTTAGATCATAACAATCTATCACAATATTTCAAGGATTTACTTCATAGACTACATGTCAATGGTAAATATATGGTTGACCATATCTAAAACATCACACACCTCTAGTGGTGAGATGTCACAGAGGATTGCATCTTTAAAAATTTTGATTTTGTACACCAAGTGACACTACTAGGTGATCCATTTCTCAAGGCCTACACTAGACCATACACTAGTGTATGGTTATGGATGATGTATAAATTTCAAGTTCACTTTTTAAAAATATGTTTTAGGAGAAATTAAAATCTTCTGACTTCCATTGGAAATGGTGAAGTGTATTGACTCACCATTGATCTACATTTTTTAATGAAATAATTTTTTTAATTCATATAATTTATTATTAGGGGAAGTGGAGATATTTTTAGTCCCAACCATGTTATTGAGTTTATAATCTATTATTTACCTACCTTTTTATAGTTCTAGATAACTTGTACCCACTTCTCAAGATGTGCAAGTAGAGAGATCATAGTGTGACACTCTTCATTAGATTGAATATTGATGTTATAAATTAAGCACCACTTTCCAATCATGGACTACTTGTTTTAATCATTTGAAAATTATTTTCCACTCTCTGGTATGGTGACTCAATCAATAGACATACAAATAGAAAAAAACAATGTAATTATTTGGATCATAAAATGTCCTCATATGGAAATCAATTGATTGGTTTTAGGAAATAGCATAGCTTGGTAATCCTCATGTATTTACTACCCATTTTTGGTGCTATGGTGGATTTAATCGCTTCTCTTTTTCTGATAGATTTTCAATTGTGAATTATAGCATTTCTAATAGGTCCATATTTTTTCATAGGTGTTAAATATTTATGTTTCAAATTTGGATCCACATAATTTTTAATTATATTTTATGCTAGAACTCAAATCTCCACTTGTATCACCTAATATTGTTAAATCCCAACAAAATAACACCATCAAGGTATTTTATGGAGTGATTAAGGATGAGGATCGATGAGGAGGAATTGAATAGAGATGATGAGGGAGTCAATAAAGATGATGAGGAATGGTGAGGGTTAATGGGGGAGTGATTAGGGAGGTTGAAGGAGTGATTATGGATGGTGATTGATGGTGAGGATTAATGAGGGAGTTATTAGGGGTAATGAGGGATGAGGAATGAGTGATTAGAGATGATGAGGTATGATGAAGCAGTGATTAGGGATGATGAGGTGATGTAGGAGCATCACTACCCAATGTAAATAGTGATCTAGTTTACATGTTTTGAATCTTTAGAAGGTAGTTAAGTTCATAAGAAGTATGTAGGAGTCTTTCTAAGTTTCTAGTTTTGTGTCAATTTTTAATTAGAGTTGTATTGGAATTTCTTACCAAATCTTTCATTTGAATTTTTGAAATTTCATAAAGACTTCAATCTTATTTCAAGAAGTCCAACATTGAATTTAGTGTGGTTAGAATTTAATGATGAGTTTAGGATGTTAAAGAACATATACCTAAACTCATATATTATAAATATGTTAGTATTTTAGTTAGTTTTGGACACTCTCAACGTACAAAAGAAGTTAGAATTTAGTTAGGATGGTTATTTGGTAATAAGAGTCTTGTCCATGTCTTGTTTTATATTTAGAGTCAGAGTCAAGAGAGTTAGAGGGGGTAGGATTCAAAAGGATGACTATAAACAACCCCCAAAAAGTTAATAAACACAAGTTTTGTTTATTTTCAGACAAGAAAGCAAACATACCCTACATCTTCTTGAATATGTGCAAAGATAGTTGAGAGTGTGCATGATCAATGGTGAAATATGATTAGTAACTATTTATTTACGATCTTGGTGTGTGTGGTAAGTTTAAAATACCTTTTTTTGATGTTTATTATATCATTTATCATTTTATTTTCAAATATTTTGAATGTTTAAATTATAAATTGTATACCCTATACTTTTACAAATTGGGCCTTGAAATCTGAGTGAAGGTTAGATTCTTATGGAAAAAGAGATTATATTTGGTGGTATTTTGGAATGTATGATTAATTATTATCTTTACATAATAATTCCTTAAAAATATTTAAACATCATATGTTTTTATTCTACTAAGGACAATCTATGTTGAACAACACAACCCTATTTTTTGTGAATAAAAATTCTGAGTATACATTTGTATGAGAAGGTATATGCATGTATTAGAGTGAAAATTCAAATGTATATGTTTGTGAGTTTATTCTCATATAATCATGAAGTATTATATTCTTTCAAATAGATTTCATATATTTGGATGATCAAAAAGAAAATAAACACAGTCCTACAATCATCAAGAAACTTAACACAGTTAAAGTGGTATCTCATGGAAATTAGAAAATAGAGTGTTATAGATAGAATGAATTGATAGTTTAAAGTGTGTAAACATTGTGAAAATTAGTTTCAACCTTCATGCTATTTAGAACCCTTTTTGGAATGAATTAAAAAAATAACCTCTTGTTGAATTATTACAGACTTGTGACTAAGTACACAGTCTATTCAAATTCGGTTAATTCAATCTAATATAGATTTAAAAGATAAATGTTAAACTTGGAAAATGTGAATAAGGTAATATCAGACCTAATCCAATAGTCACAGTCATTGGAAATGCTTTTGGAAGATTGAAATCTCATTTTGACCTTTCCCAAGTTTGTAAAACTAGTCCAAACCTTATATTAGGGTTTCTATTTTCAAAGTGAGTTTTTAGGAGTTGTAACCATAAATAATTCATGGAATTTGGTAGAAATTTTGAGTTTAACATTAAAAAAGAGTTTTTTTTAAGTTGTGTAATTATGGATAAGTATGGGTGGGGGAGGATTGTGTGGTAGACAGGGTAGAGGGAAACCTAAAGACCTAATTTGAGAGTAGAAAGAGAAAATAAAAGTTATTAAATAGTTAAAATAAAGATTAAAACTTTATGAAGAGGTGGGTGATGATAGAGGGTATACATAAATGAGTTTTATTTGATGATTTGAGTTTGTACAGGATTGTACCAAGGAAATTATCCCAAAAAAGGTTACAAGAAGAGTCTATGATAGAGTAAGAGGTAATATATGATATGAAGATTGTGTTGAGAAGTTAAGTAGGGTTGAGAATAATTTAGAGAGGAATAAAAGGAGTGGAAATAATTTTTTTAGAGCCATATTAAATCCTAAGGCATTAGAGACAAGATTTGATCCAAGTTGTTATAAAGCATAAAGACTAATGAGGGGGATAGTCTCAAAGTAAGAGAGATTGAATGCATTGAGTAAGGAGAATAAAATGAAGAGTTTAGTGAGACCATATAGAATATTGTGGAGAATAAATGAAATGAATAAAATGCATATATTAAATTTGAAATGTATGCAGGGTCCATAGACATAGATCAAGCAAGAGAAGACAAAGTGAAAGATAGGTGGATATTGGCAGAGAGCTTGGACAAGCAAAGTGTGAAATGGGGCTCTACATCATGAGGGATGGTGAGGGGAAATGAGGGAGTAATTAGGGGTGATGAGGGAGATATTATAAATGATGAGGAATGGTGAGAGTTAATAAGTTAATAATTAGGGATGAAGATGGAGGAAGAGGGAGTAATTAGGGATGATGAAATGATGATTAGGGATGGTGAGAGCCAATGAGGGAGTGATTAAGGATGATGAGGGATGGTGAGAGCCAATGAGGGAGTGATTAGGGATGATGAGGGAGTGATTAAATATGATGAGGGATGGTGAGGGTCAATGAGGGAGTGATGAAGGATGATGAGGGATGAGGAGTGAGTGATGAGGGATGATAAGGGATAATGAGGATCAATGAGGGAGTAATCAGGGATCATGAGGGAGTGATTAGAGATCACTAGGGATAGTGAGGTTCAATGAGGGAGTGAATAGGGATAATGAAGAATAATGAAAGAGTGATTAGGAGTGATGAGGCATGAGTAAAAAGTAAATAGGGATGAGAGAGAGATGATGAATAAGTGAAATTAACACAAAGTGGTCATTTGATGTGTGTAGGTCATCAATGTGACCTATGTTACCCCAATCACACCACTTTGCATCAATTTAAAAGTGCGTGGTTTAAAAAATTCAATTTTAACAAACTTAAGACTCCTAAAAATTCTAAGAATTGATTTGAAAGGCATAAAAACCTAAGAAATGACTATATGTTTACCAAAAATGGATATCAATTGAAAAAATTATGTCATGAAATCCCAAGGTTTAATAATTAGACCCTAAAAATACCTAAGTACTGACTAGATTAGATTTTGAAAAACTATTTTCCACATTGTAAGGCATGTAGTTGTGAGACTAACTCTATCAAATGCTGAGTGACCCTAATTTTTTATATTTACTAAAGTAAATTTAAAGTATAAAAAAATAAATGTAATAATATAAATGTAAACTTATACTTACATTGTCTAATACATCATACAATGCGTACACATTTTATAATACATTAAATAATGCATACACATTATATAACATGTACACACTATATAATACATTATACAATATATACACATTGTATAATACATTATACAATGCATATGCATTGTATAATATGTTATACAATGTGGATGCATTATAAAACACATACACATTACATAACACTTATGTGATATTTGAATTTGAATTCAAACCCAAGCCTTTAGGCTCAAAAATGACTTGTATTTCTGAGCTAAAGGTTTGTGACTATGCATCTAAAGTCGAGACTAAGATTTTTGACAAAAGCCAACAAATTTCAACTTCAATCATGAAATATGCTATAAATTTCAACATAAAAATTCAAAAAATTATTACCATCATGATGAGCATTCTTTCCTCTTTCTAAATATATGATTTTTATAATTTGCTGGCTATTTTAAGGGTTTATACTATATTTATTTCTAACTAAACCTTTTTCAGGCCACTACATGTCACACCTATACATGCCTATTCATGTTTATGTAATTTATTTTTTATTGATCCAAGTGCAAAATAAATTAAATGGTAACAAATTAAGCCTAATTCTACACACATTCAAAGAAAAAAAACAATTTTCATTTTTTTTAGGTAGTTAGGGTGGGCCACATGACTGACTATCTATTTTTTGTCATTTTTTAGGATCTACTCAATTGCAAAATTAATAAAAAAATCATTGAAAAAATTAAAAAAATCTTAACACACTATAAGATCTTATCTAATATTCACTAAAGGATTTCAAACAACATTTAATGATTCTCAAAAAATTATGTGTTGCATGACCATCTATCTACTATGTTTTCTTAAAATAAATAGGATGTCTTCTTAAAAATTTAGATGTTTGACCTATTTAGACTTGAACATTTCTTTTTTAAATATTTTTTTGAAAACTAGACTCGAAATGCTATAATTCATGTTTTTATACCATTTTCAAATTTTGAGTGTAGCCATCTCAAATTATCTACAAAAGTTCAAATTTATAAAATTTTAGAAAAATCATGTCCACAGGTAGGCCCTTTTTTGTCCCCCAATTTTGTGCACTCACCTAGATTTTTTTATCTTTATTTTTATTTCATCTTTCTTTTTGTTTTACTAAATTTATACCTTTCCTATTTTTATTTATTTATTTATTTTTATTTTCCTTGTTTTTCCAAATAATTAGAATTTATTATATTTTATTCCTTTTATTCTAATTACAATAATTAGAATATATACTAAGTAAACTTAACATCTCTATATGTCATGATGGTTTTAAATATACATCTATTAATTAATAATCTGTATTTAGTCTAATTAAGTAAAACACATTTCAAACAATCTTTAATGGACATACACATAAGCCATGAAAGACAAATTCTATAGAACCATTAACTATGCTAAAAAACCATGGTTAAAATGACTATTTAAGAAAAATGGCATAAAACCATATTATGTTAACCACTCATTATGCATCTAACATGTGCTAGTTGTTGTGGTATGTGAAAGGTTCTCACCAAATCTCTAAATCCTTCAATGTCTCCATCTAAAAAAACCATCTCTAATGATTCTCTCCCTATGACACACTCTGAAGGATGGATTCTCCTATGTTAACCTCACAAAAAAACAAGTAGTTAGATTATAGTAGTCATGATATACATTCATCATACAATATAAATGAAATGATAAATCAATATGATCAAAAAGTAAATATATACTTACATCTAACTCATTGCAGTGTGATCATGTGTTACAAACCCCTCAAGTTTTAATTAGTTTTTTAAAAAATTAAATTAATATTCATTCTATAGATTAAAACAATATAACATAATTAAACTAAAATTAATAATAATAGTACTACTATACAAATACCTTATACAATACTTATCTTGTATAACTCCAAGGAAAAGTAAATACAATATGACATAACTACGACTGATCCACTAATACAACAACTAATGTTTCAAATATAATAATTATATATTACAATTATATTTCCTTCAGGGATATAGCCTAATACATTAAATAGATACCAATATCTTTAGAACTCGAGTCAAACCAACTCGTGTATCATTGATAATATCAAATATTGGCTTCAGTTAAGTACTGTAGTGGGAAGGGAGAGCATCATCCAAGTACTTTTCCACTCCAACCATAAATCAACAATCCCTTGCAAAATTCCTTATTAGGGAATAATCCTCCTTTCATAGATAAGTAGACTAAATAGTTTGATAATCTAGTAAGATTTGCTAGTACATCATGTGCTTGTAATATTTACTACTACATGACGTGTATCATAAAGAAAATATATTTCAAACATGATATCACAAAACATGCAAATCAAACATATAAAATGACAATGTACATATAACATTACTTTATCTAAATTTTTTAAATAACATATGATCATCTAGATCAATCAATTTCATCACACACAACATGATCAAACTATCTATTGGTAGTGTTACTTAGGATAGTGAAATCCATCTCACTACCTATTAAGATCATATATATATATATATATATATATATATATATATATATATATATATATATATATATATATATATATATATTCATGAACCTATAATCGTGCTAGTAAAACATACATAACCATATATAACAAAACACAGTTTTCATGCATTCATACCATCTGGGTATGTTTTAATCATGGATCATAATTCCTCTTTTAATATAGGCAATGTATTTTTTTCACAGATAATCATTCTTGGACCTAAACATAACTATATTTATATTGGTACTCACCAATGTGAAAACAAGTAGTCTAAATCAATAGTTTGCTTTTGCTTAGTTAACAACTATCATAAGCACTTAAATTATGTTCTTGGTTATAGAATTTTTGTATAATTCTAATGTAACTTGTTATATTTCCAAGCTAGATTTATCTATGATATACCTATATAATCAATTGCTCTTTGAATGACATAAATACCCAATTTAGCAAATGGTAAACCTTCTTTACATTGTTTTTATCATGTAATTTCATACCCAATATAATCAAGGATTTTCATCTTAGTTTGGAAATAATTTTTAAGTATATCTAACATATAAATAATCCATAAACCATATTCTATAAATATTATTTTTGTTTCTTGATTTTGGAAACATATATATATAACTTAAACATTTCCTAAGTCTTGGATAAGACTCTATAAGTAGTCCAATCAAAGTTAAAATGCACCATGGAATATATTAAGCTCAACTTATTAAAAAAATGAAAAGCGCTATCCAAATGAATGCTACCATAAAATAAATGAAACTCAACCAATAAAAAAATATAAAGCTTTGGCATAAAATTGTAACTCTAACCACCAGATTAGAATTCCTCTTAGTGGGTATGTAACGTAGGACAAGAAGAGAATACTCAGGTCCAAAAATAATAATGGGACACTGCCCAATAGGGTAAAACATAGGTCTGATTGATTAATACTTAGGCTTTAAGAAATGAGACATTGTCTCACATAACTTTAAAATGCAACCTCTATTTATAATCATTCTTCAATAAATTAAAACACAAGTATTGATAATTTAAAATACAGTCAACACAAAATTATAACGTAGGCCTTTAATTTAGATTGGGTAAATTAAAATGTAACCTTACACAAATTTCAATGCAACTATAATTTCAACACTGCTATACTAAATATAAGTTAGCTCTAAATTATATAGTGTAGATTTATTAAAATAAGGATGTAGGGTTATAAATTATGATGTAAGGTTCTATCTGGTGTAACATAGCTTGTTGAGTAAATACCCAAGTTATAAATCAAATGAGATGTTGTATTAATTATATAAATTTTGTCTTTACTTGATATTAAACATTGACCATAAAGCTGGGATGAAATATTTAAAAAGGGGTATGCAGACTAATTATTAAGATGCTAGTATCTATAGGTAAATATAGGTCAAATAATTACTACGTAAGTTTAACACTACCAATATAAAAATAAGACAACCATTTAATTATTCACTACGTAGGGTTCTATCTTCCTATGCCATCTAATATATAATGGGATGTAGGGTATAAATATTGAAATATCATTAAAATATAAAAAAATTTGCCAAACAAGAATTTTTAATTTGATATATACCATTATGAATAAGAAATAATGTAGGATGTATAAAATACCACATAAGAAAAATAATTACAAAACCTACCTTAATACTTGTTGAAGATTCCTTTTTCTAATTCTCCTACTTCCTATGTGTTTCTCTCTCCCTCTATTTCTCTTCTCTCTCTCTCTCTCTCTCTCTCTCTCTCTCTCTCTCTCTCTCTCTCTCTCTCTCTCTCTCTCTCTCTCTCTCTCTCTCTCTCTCTCTCTCTCTCTCTCTCTCTCTCTCTCTTTGTGTATTTATCTTCCAAATTTTTTTAAATTTATAAAACTCACTCTCTATCTATTTTTGTGCCCTATCCTTGCATTAAAACTCTCTATTCTTGATTTATCCCATCCATGATAATTTACTCTCTTCCAAATTTAATAGTTGTTGTTCACTTCCCTTAATCCATAGTCTCTCAAAATAAACTTAAGTTGACAATAATTAATTATTTCTATTTTTCTAATTTTCAAGTAATTTCTTATATGTATATTCAAGATTAACTTAAATTGCATTAACTCAACTTTAAAATATTAAGATAATTATATTTACATGAAAATAATTATTACTAGACTAATTATCTATTTAAATAATAACTATTTAAGTTATTAATTACCTTTTATTGTAAGATAACCATAGCTATAATATTAATACCTTTATAGTAATTAATATTTATTTTATGTATTTAAATTCAGAAATCAAGTCAATTAGAATAAATAAATCTAATGTATACTAAAACTATTTCTACACACACAAATATATTTATAAACAATATTTCTAAATTATGTACTAACATTTTTACACAAATCATTTAAACTCTAAAGTGCATGTGTGTATGATCACTAGCAATTTCCTATGATATTCTCTTAATCATCCCATCTAGCCCATTCTCCCTCTTCAAGCTCTGAGGGTAGGACCTATCCTATATCCACCTCACAAAAAATAGGTAGTTAGTTTGAGTCATCATAAATGTCATTGATGATATTAAAACTAACTAATACATATCTACAATATACAAAATATAAATACAATTGTCACAACATGTATTTTAATCAATAATATTACTATCCTATTTCAGTATATGTCATAAAGCTCAAATCAAAGAAATAATAATTAGATATTAACCATACTAATCAATGGATTAAAGGTTTATTTATCATAAGGTGAAATTGAGATGAAACATCTTTCCCCCCTAAAATTGGTCATCATCCTGATGACACTTATTCAAACAATAGTTTTGAATATCAAAAGAGTTTTATAGTATTTAAAAACATAGTATCAAGTATATATCATGAAAATAAATGTATAAATAGTGTGAAAAACTCATCATAGTCTTCCTAAGTAAGACTATCTTAAAATTATTAGTCCCATAAGACCTTACATTGAGATACCTCTTTGTTTCACAAATAAAGTTTGTAAGTGTCAATTACTCTGATTGATTCTACCATGACCACCCTGAGATCCAAAACCTGCAAAGCATTCCAATATAAAACATCTAAAATATCAGTATATACTTCTTAAGATAAGATACATAGAAAAAATTATGTAATAGAGCTAGGGATGGTGGCAATGCAAGCCTATACATAATAGGATTGACCACTTTTAACACTTTGAAGGGTCCCACAAATCTTAGTGATAGTTTTTGTTTACTTCCCAAATCTAATCAATCTCTTTTATAGATTAACTCACAAGAACACTTTGTCACCAGTAGATAATCTCTTATCTATTATCTTTAGATTAATATAACTCTTTTGTATATATTATCCTCAACTAATATCTATCTGATTAACTTAACTTGATCTTCTATTTTAGAAAGCATCTCTGACTCGAAGACTACCCTATCATCTAACCTATCCTAACTGATTGGTGTCTTGCACCTCCTTTTGTACAATACCTCAAAAGGGGCCATCTTTAATGATGACTAATATGAGTTATTGTATGCAAACTCAACCAATGGAAGATAATCTTCCCATTTGTATTTTTGATCCATGCAATACGTACATAGAAGATCCTCTAAAATTTGATTCACTCATTTAGTCTGACCATGAGTCTCTAGATGGTATGTAGTACTAAAATTTAATTATGTACTCAAAGCTAAGTTTAGAGTTACCTAAAACCTATAAGTCATCTTTATATTTTGGTCCAAAATAATCTTATCTAAGAACTCATGCAACCTATACACTTCCTTTATGAACCTCTTCATAAGGGTAGGTGTACCATCTATCAAATTACCTAGTATGAAGTGAGCCACCTTGGTAAGTTTATCCAAAAATTCCAAGATAATATTTTACCTACTTTATGAGATCAATAAACCTTAGACAAAATCCATACTGATCACCTTCCACTTCCACTCTAGTATATCATGCGGATATATCAATCTAGTTAGGTGCACATGTTCATCTTTACCTCATTGACATTCCAGACAACATGCCATAAAATCTACCACATATTTCTTGATTCCCTTCTAGAAATACAAAGATATAAGCTCTACCATGAGCTTTATTACTCTCAAATATGGGTAATTATGAAACTCTTTCAACATTGTGCTCCATAGATTATCTCAATTTAGAACATACATTGTCCTATAGAAATGTAGAAGACTGTCACTCTCAAAATTAAATCCTTTATACCAAATATTTTTATCATTATTAGATAATACTTTTTTGACTTGCTCATAGTAATCATCTCTTAGTGAGAACTTAACCACTTGATCTATGAAGGTACTCCTGATAGTAGCTACAACTTTTATGTACCTTCTATAATTCAAAGCATCAACTACTCTATTATCTTTACCTTTGTTGTAATTAATATCAAAGTAATATTAAAAAATAAACTCTAACCAAAATCTCTAAAAAGCATTTAGATTTGGTTGGGTGAAGATATATTTAAGTTTGAAGTTATTAGTCTTGAGCTCAAATAGTTTTTACAACAAATAATGTCATAAAACTTATATAACATGAATAATTGATGCAAGTTCAAGATAATGAGGGGAATAATTCACCTCATGAGTTTTTAGCTTCCTTAATTCAAAAGCCACTATTACACTATCCTGCATAAGGATTCTACCTAAACCCTCTCCTAATGCATCTGTGATCACTAAAAATTGATCATTGGGATCAAGAACTCTCAACATTGGTGCTAGCATAAGCCTTCTTTTCAACTCTTGAAAAGCTACTTCACATTTCTCTAACCAAATAATATTTTAGTTCTTTTATTACAAGGAGGTAATTGGATTGGCTATCTTGGAAAATTTTAGAATGAAATGCCTATAATATCCTACTAAGCCCATGAATTTTTTTTACTTCATACACATTTTTAGGTGTTGGACACTACATAATGGCCCTTATATTAGATTGATCTATAGAAATAACATCTACAAAAACAATATTCCCTAGATATTATACTCTCTCCTAAAATAATGCACACTTAGACAACTTTCCATACATCTTGTGCTTTTACAACCATTGTAGAACTAATTCCAGATGTTATAGGTGCTCCTCTTCATTCTTAGAATATATAAGAATGTCATCCAAAAAGACCAAGATAAAGTGATCTAAATAGTCTCTAAATATGTTGTTCATGATATTCATGAATGTTATTGGTGTGTTGGTCAACCCAAAAGGTAACACCATGAACTCATAATGCCCATAGTGAGTTTAGAAAGCTATTTTTGAAATATATTCATCTTGAATCCTCAACTGATGGTATCCTGCTCTAAGATCTATCTTATAAAAGACCATTTATCCATGAATTTGATTAAAAATTATAAATATATGAGGTAGCGAATATGTTTTTGATAGTTTCCTTGTTCAACATTCTATAATCAATGTAGAGTCAAAGGGTACCATCTTTCTCCTTTACAAAAATAACTATTGCACCCCATAGTGACACATTAGGACCAATTAACCCTTTTGACAATAGTTCCTATAGTTTAGCCTTCAATTCAACCAACTTAGTGGTTGTCATCCTAAATGGTACCTTATACTATGGTTCAAATCTAGATATGATGTTGATAAGAAATTAAACTCACATTTAGGAGGTAAACCTGGTAAATCTTTTGGAAACACATCATGAAAATCTCTAAGAAATGGATAATATTTGAGAAGTGGTTCCATAAGTTCCTCTATTTAATTTATCTTGATGATAAATGCTTGGAACCTTTTTTATTGATCCCTCTTAAGTTGCATTGCAAAAATTTGTCTGAGCCATAACTCTCTTTTTTCCCCTAAATCTATGTTTGATTTCCAAGATCATCTAGACACTCAACTTTTTGTAAATAGTAGTCAACTTTGGCCTTGTGTTTAGAAAGTTAGTTGACTCCTAGGATCATTCCATATGATCCTAGTGGTACTACATATAAATTCACTACAATTGAAAATTCATGTAACTCAATTACTGCTCCAACTAGACACTTATCAACCATGACTTTTGAGTCATTCCCATATTATACCAGCCATACATTTGTCATTTATCTAGCTTTTCTAGGAAATTTGATAAGCATTCTAGGAGATATAAAACATTTAATAGCCCTAAAACATTGAATAGCCCCTATATCTATGAAAATATAAATTGGATGTTCAAATAAAATACTTGATAGCTTTATGGATGATGCTTGAAATTTATCTTATCGGTTATCAATTGCTTCATGAATATGTTGTTGAAAATTGCCCTATTGAGTATTAGGACCTTTGTTCTTTTACTTGTCCTAAGTAAATTCATGAGCATAATGATTTTCTCCATAATTGAAATAATCTCCTGGTGGTTTTTCCCTATCAATTTGAGTGTTTCCCTAAAAACTACCTTTGGAGCCATTACCTGGTTTCCTATTTTTGGTTTTATTGTTGAATATGGTATTCTAGTTACTGGACTGCCCCTTAGAGTATCCTCTCCTCTAATTCCAATTCATTTTGAAAGGTGGCTTTGAATTCCCAAACCTTTTATTAAATTTTTCCATGGATTATGTAAGAAAATTTAGCTTTTTCTCTTATTTAATTGCCTTCTCAAAAACTTGGTCCATGGTGGGAGGTCCATGAACATCTACCTCACCACCAATATAGGGTTTTAATCATATTATAAAATTATTGATTCTAAACCTATCATCATCTTGATATAGAGGTACGTACTTCATATGTTTGGTAAACTACTCCAAGTAATCATTCATTAAAAACTCTCCTTACTTCATATTTTAAAAATTTATAAGCTTCTGATCAAAGTAAAGCTAAGAAAACCACCATGACCTAAACATCACAAATTGCTCTTAAGTTGTGGTGCTTGAATTAAGGTTCATCTCCATCTTATTAATATCCCACCATGTAGTTTCATCACTAGCTAATTGGTAATCTCCCCATACTATTTTGGTGACTTCAAAGTAGTTTCAAATCTCTAAATACTTCTCCATCTCTATCAACCATGTCTTAGCTCCATCATCTAGACTAATTCCATTGAACTTAGGTGGATTCACCTTTTTCATGTCCATTGGAAATTCTATAGCTACTTGATCTCTCATATTCTGAGGGTTTTCTTTCTCAATGGGGTGCTCAAAAGTTACTTCCTAACATTCTTACTCACCTTGACCATGAACATATTATTCCAAGGCCGTGATTCAATCCCTAGTATCATTCATGGCTATAAAAATCTGATCCAACTTTGTTGAATGCTCGATAGCAATAAAGTTAGGATCAATGGAAGGAAGGTTATCATTGACATACAAAGAACCCTCACAAGATGATCTCATTTGCACCATTCTTCTTTCTCACTAAAAAGAATAATAAAAAAATGTTAGTAGAATCATTCAATTCTAGAGTTTGAATCTAAGCTCTGATACCACATGTTACAAACCCCTCAAGTTATACTTATTTTTTTTAAATAATTAACTTAAAATTCATTCCATAAAATAAAATAATATAACATATCTAAACTAAAACTAAAACTAATAACAATAGTATTACTATACAAATATTGCATACAATATTTATCTTATACAACTGCAAGGAAAAGTAAATACAATATGACACAGCTACGACTGGTTCATTGATACACCAACTATTGTTTCAAATATAATAATTATATATTAAAATTACATTTCCTTAAATCATATAGATTAATACAATAAATAGATACCAAGCTCTCTAGAGCTCGAACTGAACCAACTTTTGTATCGTTAATAATATCAAATGTCATCTCTAGGTAAGTATTGTAGTGGGGAGGGAGAGCATCATCCGATCACTTTTCCACTCCAAACATAGACCAATAATCCCCCACATAATTATCGATCAAGGAATGACCATCCCTTTAGGGATAAGTAGATATAACGGTGTAAGAATCTAGTGAAACATGCGAGTACCCCATGTGCTTGTAAGATTTACTACTACATGACGTGTATCATAAAAAAAAAATGTTTCAAACATGATACCACACATGTAAATAAAACATATGAAATGACAATGTATATCTAAAATTACTTTGGCCAAAGTTTTTAAATAACATATGATCATCTAGATTGGTCAATTTCGTCACACACCACTTGATCAGACTATCTATTGGTGGTGCTACCTAGGATAGTGGAATCTATCTCACTACCTATTAGAATCATTAATATGGTTTCTAAAATAAACATATATAACATAGTATATATTTCCAAGATTCATATAATTATTTTTCTATACTAAGACTAGAATAATCTTGAACATTCATTTTATTTCATCAAATATGTCATGAACCTACAATCGTGCTAGTATAACATACATAACCATATATAAAAAACATAGTTTTCAAGCATTCATACCATCTAAGTATGCTTTAATAATATATCATACTTCCTCTTTTAATATAGATAATGTACTAGTTTTTCATATATAATCATTCTTGGGCCTAAAAATAACTATATTTATATTGGTTCTCACCGATGTGAAAACAAGCAGTCTAAATCAATAGTTTGCTTTTGCTTAGTTAACAACTATCATAAGCACTTAAATTATGTTCCTCGTTATAAAATTTTCATATAATTCTAATGTAACTAGTCATATTTCCAATCTAGGTTCATCTATGATATACCTATATAATCAATCATTCTTTGTATGACATAAATACCCAATTTAGAAAATGACAAACCCTCTTTACATTATTTTTATCATGTAATTCCATACCCAATATAATCAATGATTTCCATCTTATTAGTTTGAAAATAATTCTTAAGTATATCTAACATAAAAATAATCTATATTATATATATGTATGTATGTATATAATAATAATCATACACACACACACACACACACACACACACACACACACACACACACACACACACACACACACACACACACACACACACACACACACACACACACATATATAGTGAGATGATGTGTATGTATAATTATGATTATATACATACATATATAATATCATATTTCAAAGCTAGGTTTATCTATGATATACCTATACAATCAATTATTCTTTGTATGACATAAATACCCGATTTAGCAAATGGCAAACCCTCTTTACATTATTTTTATCATGTAATTCCATACCCAATATAATCAATGATTTCCATCTTATTAGTTTGAAAACAATTCTTAAGTATATCTAACATAGAAATAATCTATAAACCATATTCTATAAATATTATTTTTCTTTCTTGATTTTGGAAACATATATATATATATATATATATATATATATATATATATATATATATATATATATATATATATATAAACATAAACTACATATTAAAATTGTGAGATGATGTGTATGTATAACTATGATTATATACACACCTACATATAATATATATATATATATACGTATTAAAATTGTGAGATGATGTGTATGTATAATTATGATAACATACATACATACATACATACATACATACATACATACATACATATATATATATATATATATATATATATATATATATATATATATATATATATATATATATATACATACACATCATCTCAAAATTTTAATACGTAGTGTGTGTGTGTATATATATATATATATATATATATATATATATATATATATATATATATATATATATATATATAACTCACTTAAACATTTCCTAAGTCTTGGATAAAACACTATAAGTAGTCCAATCAAAGTTAAAATGCACCATGGAATATATTATGCTCAACTTACTAGAAAGATGAAAAGTGCTAGCCAAATGAATGCTACCCTAGAAAGAATGGTATATAACCCAACAAGTTAAATATTATAATGGTATAAATTTAAATGTAAGCTTGAAAAATGCTACCATAAAATAAATGAAACTCAGTCAATAAAAAATATAAATCACTGGCATAAAATTATAAATCTAACCACTAGATTGGAATGTTGCTTAGTGGGTATGTAACGCTGGACAAGAAGAGAATACTCAGGTCTAAAAATAATAATGGGACGCTACCCAACAGGGTAAAACAAAGGTATGATTGATTAATACTCAAGATTTAGGAAATGAGATGTTGTCTCACATAAGTTTAAAATGCAACCTTTATTTATACTCAATCTTCAATGAATTAAAACATAGGTACTGATAATTTAAAATGCATTCAAGACAAAATTATAATGTAGGCCTCTAAGTTAGATCGAGTAAATTAAAATGTAATCCTATACAAAATTATAATGTAGGCCTCGAAGTTAGATCAGGTATATTTATTAAAATAAGGATGTAAGGTTATAAATTATGATGTAAGGCTCTATCTGGTATAACATATCCTATTGAGTAAATACGCAGGATATAACTCAAACGAGAAGTTGTATTAATTATATAAATACCATCTTTACTTGATATGAAATGTTGATCATAAATTTGGGATGAAATCTCTACAAAGGGGTACACAGACTAATTATTATGTTGGTATCTATAAGTAAATGTAGGTCAAATAATTACTATGTAGGTTTAATGCTACTGATATAAAAATAAGATGCAACCATTTAATTATTTGCTATGTAGAGTTATATCTTCCTACACCACCCAATATATAGTGAGACACATGGTATAAAGATTAAAATATCATTAAAATATGGAAAACACTACTAAACAAGAATTTTTAATTTGATATATAAAATTATGAACAAAAAAGAATACAGGCGGTATAAAATACCACATAGAAAAGATAATTATATAACCCACCTTAATACTTGTTGAATATTCCCTTTTCGAATTCTCCTACTCTCTCTCTCTCTCTCTCTCTCTCTCTCTCTCTCTCTCTCTCTCTCTCTCTCTCTTTATGTATTTATCTTCTAAAATTCTTCTTTTATTTATAAAACTCACTCTCTATCTCTTTTTGTACCCTACCCTTGCATGAAAAATCTCTATTCTTTATTTATCCCATGCATGATAATTTAATCTCTTCCAAATTTATTAACTATTGTTCACTTCCCTTAATCTATAGTCTCTCAAAATAAACTTAAGTTGAAAATAATTAATTATTTATATTTTTATAATTTTTAAGTAATTTCCTACATGTGTATTCAAGATTAACTTAAATTTCATTAACTCAACTTTAGAATATTAAGATAATTATATTTCCATGCAAATAATCATTACTACGATAATTATCTATTTAACTAATAACTATTTAAGAGTATAATTATCTATTTAACTAATAGATATTTAAGTTATTAATTGCATTCTATTGTAAGATAATCATATCTACAATATTAATACCTTTATAGAAATTAATATTTATTTTCTGGATTTAAATTCAAAAAATCAAGTTAATTAGAATAAATAAATCTAATGCATACTAAAACTAATTCCACACACACAAATATAATCAAAAACAATATTTCTAAATTATGCACTAACATTTTTATACAAATCATTTAAAATCTAATGTATGTGTGTGTAGGGTCACTCATAATTTCTTTTGATATTCTCCCAATTGTCTCATCTAGCCCATCCTTTTTGATGATGCTCTCCCTTTTCAAGCTTTGAGGGTAGGAATTATCTTACATCCAAATCGTAATAAGTAGGTAGTTAGTTCAAGTCATCATAAATGCCACCAATAATAAAAAAAATAACTAATACATATTCATAATGTATAGAATATAACATAAAGTTGTCACAACATGTATTTTAATCAATAATATTATTATCCTATTTTAGTAAATGTCTTAAATCTCACATCAAAACAATAAAAATCATATATTAACCATACTAATCAATGTATTAAAGGTTTATTTGTCATAAGGTGAAATCAATATGTAACATCATCTAACCTAAGCAATATCCTATTGTTTCATAATAACATATATATCTCAAAGCTTAGTCAAATATTACCATATCCGATGTACCAACCATAAATATCCATGGATAGTCAAATAGTATACTTAGTGAGGATTAGAGATATAACATCCTTCCCTCCTAAATATATTCATCATCCTCGATGACTCTTATTCAAACATAAGTTTTGAATTAAAATAATATTTTACAAAACAATAACATGGTATACAATATCAAATTAAGAAAATAAATGGAAATTACTTGTATCACCATAGTTCCTTCAAGTTGTATTATTCTTAGAGTATTGGTCCCATAAGACCCTACTCTGAGACATCTCTCAAATTTTTAAACATGGTTTATGAGTATTACTCACTTTGATTGATTTATCATGACCACCTCGAGGTCTAGAACTATCAAGATAAACCTATATACTATATGACTAACCACTTTTGCTACCTTGAAGGGTCCCATACATCTTAGTGAAAGTTTCATTGACTTTTTAGAAACACATGAGATCATCATAAATCTAAAAACAAATGGCCAGGGAGAGTTATAAAAAATCTTCTAACCCCTCTACACATCTCTCTAACCTAAGAAACATTTTTCTCATTCTAGAGAAAAATAATTAGGGAACCTGGTAAGAATGGTGTGTATAAGTTAATATTATTTCTATTCCACATAGCTCTTGATAAGTATAACATGTCAATACTATCACTACTCCATGGAGATCTTGACAAGTATGATGATGAATAGGAACCGAAAATACTACATTTCCAATGTATATAAATTTAAAGAATAATCATTCCATTATATACCTATGTATGGCCATATGACTAAATTTAATAAGTATATCTATCAAATCTTAAATTTGACAAGTCCATCTATCAGATACAAATTAGTGACTACCGAGTCAAGTCCATCTGTCAGATACTCCTATCACTTATTGCTCATATTCCTAATTTACCACTCTTCCCTTAGGTCTCCATGACCTAGTGATCTCCAGAATGTGTACAAGGTTCAATGAAACAAAAATCCATCTAATAGATCATAGAAACAATATTACATGATAAATAATTTCAGATGTATCAACATACAGATAAAATAAATCATATAATCAATCCATAATTGTATTAAGTTACCACTAGCTAAACATAACTAGTATCATATTTCATAGCTTAACCTATAGTGTTTTTTTCATAGTTAAGATTAAATAATGTTAAAATTAACATAACATACATAGGCCAAGGATCACACTGTCATTTCAACCTTATAAGGGAACAAGCAAGACAATATCAATATCTCCCTACTTGTTTGGCTATAATGTAATAAATTGAAAGTTTATCTCAACTCTTAGATTGATAAGATGTAATGCACATCCTATACTCTACTCACTTTCAGTGAAAGGTATAAAAATAACTCTTCAAACAACTCACTATAAGATAAAAGGAAATAATAGCAATCTAATCCAAGGTGAATAATAACATAATAACTATAAACAACTTATAATTTTTAATCTAGAACTTAATATTTAATTCAAAGTTTGCTACTTCACGTGGTCTAAAATTGTAAGTTAGATAAAGTAGTGACTCTAAAGATCACAAGTGAAAATTAGAGAACTATCATCTCAAAAAAAAAGAAAAAAAAACTCCTACATACCCTCATGAGGTAAAACAAAAACATTGCAACTCAATGTTGCCAAATCACTACCTACTTACCAAATCTATAAGTATAGTATCACAATCTATTTCCATAAGTGAGAGGAAAATAAAATACTAACCACAAAGATTTATCAATCCATCTTATATTACAACTTCTCTCTCGACAATAATTAGAAGACATTTATTCTATGAACTCCAAGGAATATGGTCAAATAACATTTCAAAAACAAGTTCCCATTTAAGAGAACACTAAATCAACATCATGCAAATAAGATTCCTCTTAGTAGATTATAATGATGTCAAAGGATAAATGAGATAATAACAACTCACCTCTAAGCTAACTAATAAATATGACACTCTTTCCTTGACCACATAACTGAAGGGTCCCAATCCTTAAACAAACTTCTAGCACATAGGAATTGTTAGCCAAGGCAACAACACTCCGCTACAAGAAAACTCCCACCACACTAGGTGGTACTAACTAAAAATGGTATTATAATATTTTCCATTTCTAGGACTAAATCACATATATTTAAGTAGGAAGCATCTTGTGCTTATTAAAGACAAATGGTGAAGGTAACTTGATTACCAAGAAGGATGTAATCATACTTGAGGTGTTTAATCTAGGTGATCAAACTATAGTATAAATATCTTGTTCATAACTCATTAACTATGGTATGTACTCACTTATCCACCTCATACACAACCATTACCATTTGGATACTTGATAATTCAACCCCTAAATAACTCAAAATATTATGAGTGCTCTTAAGGGTACACACTCAATGTTCCCCATGTTGGTTCCTAGTTGTACACCTTGTACACTTGACCTTGCACACTTGAGAGAAAATGACAAGCAATGATGAAAAAACTCACTAGTATGTAGTTGTAGCCAGGGAAGGGTTTGGCATCAAGATTAGACCAAATGTATAAAATGATTGAGAGGTACCTATAGAGGGTATGATCAGCTCCCTGTTACTTTTAGCTCTACCTGAACTAAAGTGTGAGGACCTAAGGGGTAGCTTGATCACATGGAGAGATCTTACAATTCAACCTCCATGGGGATTTTCAACATAAGGAAGACACAAATATGACTAGGGCACAACCAAAATCATTCACTTCACTTGGGAAGGGTTGTCACATAAAATGAACAAATACACTATGTCATATACAAGCTACTAAAGACAGATTTGAAAGTGATTGTAACCTTCATTCTGAATAATTTTCAACAACAAAGGGGTTGAATAAAATATTACAATGCTAGGCTTAAAATCATAAAATGTAGACACAAGTTAAGTATACAATATTTATGAATCTATAGGCAAATAACACTTAAGATATGCAAAGGATGTATTACTTGCAAGGTAGGATAGGGTAGGATGAATTAGATGATTATATAAAAGGGGAGGGTAGTGTGTTGGTTGCTTTCATTTAGTAGGTATTCTTTCAACATTCATGACATCACGTATTAAAAAAAATATAAAACTTAAATGCAAGTTGATGGAACTACCATGTGTAATTTGTACTTATTAGTGCCAATGAAATAAAAATACCCAAATGATCCTTGAAATCCTAGAACATACACTGAAATTATAATCTCATGAGCTTTTTTTTATCAAATCCATGAACCTAGGGTGCCCTAATAGTTATTCAACAACATATCTTGAAATAATTTAGAAAGAGTTTATAATCTAAATATATGCTTAAAATGACAACCAATATTGACCATAAACCTAAATGTCTAATCAACAACATTTGTAAAACATACTACTACACTTCATCAATAGAAATACGCATATAACCATAAGTATTTTTATTAACTTCACAATAAAATATTACACACATCAGTGTTTCAAAATGTTTCCATGGGGACAAGCATGGTGGATTTGCTCCATGTTAGACAAGAGAGGCATATAAACATGCTCTCAAATCTTATTAATGGTTGTATAGATGCAACCACCTTAGAAAGAGAGGTAAAATACACACAATAATGATCCCAAAATATGGAAGAGCCTATAATAAGGAAGAAAAAAACCAAAAACAACCCCCTTGAATAGAAGATAAGCCTTCTATTTATACATTTTAAATCTGGGATTGTAGGTTAAAATTTTCAAAACTGCAAAACAAACTTTCAAGTCTACCAAGATGATTTTAGCTAGAAAATATTCCCTTGCCACACCTAAAATCTTCATCCATTTATAATAAAAATCATAACTCTAAGTTCCTCTAAAAGGAATGATGAATATTTAAATCACATCCTTTGATTTCATGGTAGGATATGCCTTTCACATGAGCTGGAAGGAGAAAATTTTAATGGTAAAGGGCCGAACAAACTTTGTCATTATGTGCAACTAGCTGGGGATGATCTCGATAGCTTTCCTACATAGCTAGAAACTTTTGGATAGATTCCCTTCCTCACATACACACCAAGGAAATCCCATTACCTTGTGATGATTACAATTGGAAACCTCTAGCTGTGATGAAAATAGAAAAGATCCATGATCATTTGGAAAATATGCTTTAGGGTGGCCCAAAGATCTTCTTTTGTGCTTTGAATCATTTCCCACCCATGAAAGAACTATCAATTTTATATTTTAAACCAAATTTTTATACATTCTAACATATATCATTCCATATAAAATCAACTGAGAAATCATGGGGATTAAAAGTGATTAATCAAATCAATCAACTCTAATCTAGACACTTGTCATTTTTTAGCACAATCTAGAAGTTGGATCAAATACGTACCCTTGATCTTATTTTCATGAATCAAATGTAGATGATAGATCCATATCTAGCTCATTGTGGTTGTGACACATGTCACTATCATGTTCATCCTAACCCCTTTAAGAATTTTACTCTCATTCATTTCATCGATATATTAGATGCATGATCGGCTGTGAACCATTGATTTGCTTGGTTACTCACCGAAGGCTTGACACTTGTCCTTCTTGCATCTCCTCGGAGGATCTTGGACTATTTAGACTCTTTATTTATCATCAAATCTTTCTTGGGAAAGCAAATGCATTCCATCAAATCATGATCTGAGGGGTGGAACATTATTGGATACTATCTATGCTTGGCCCTAAGGGCTTATTATATACCTTGCAAACAATATTTAATGCTTTGAGAACCATCATGCTACATGGAATCACCTCGCTAGATCTCCGGCCCTATTAAACTATCAACTATTTGCTTATATCATTAGATCTTTAGAACATGCTTGAACTTTTAATCATGCATCATGAGCTTGACACTTGTCACACCTACACTAATCCTAGGTTCCTTTAACTTATTCAACTTTGATCACACATCTTCAAATAATCCCTACTTGAGTAAATGCACACCATTGGATTTACCTTTGTTTGAACTCAAATAGCTACTTCACAGGACCTAAATTTGATGCTCATGTGATTGTCTCAAAATATTTGAACCCCAATGACTACTCACCATGCCTTAAAATTGATGTTTGTGCACATGTCAAAAATATGTCAGTGAGACCATCATACCTATTCAATTCAAGAAAATTTATTTGGAGATTTTATCCTCAGCATTCCTATTTTTGGGCTTTTTGCTCATCGAGACTTTTTTTAAAGCAGTTTCCCTCACAACAATCTCTCCAAAGCATTGAGCACCTTTGATATTTTTTACATGTATAGAATATCTGTCAGAATTAATTCCTTTGAGACTTTTGCTATGGGTAATTTCCCTAATAGAAATGATCCTTTGGGCCTTTTGATGAACACTTTTATTGAAATAATTGGACGTTACATTTTTCCTAAAACATTGCAATTTTATCAGGGTTTTTGTGTGAAAAAATGCCCATAAGAATTGGGCTTTTAGACTTTTTGTAGTGAACAAAATTTTTGATAGAAATAAGCCTTCAAGATTTTTGTTGCAGAAAAAATGTTTAAAATAAATAGGTCTTTGGGATTTTTGTGAACACTTTGGTTGAAACATTGAATTTTTTTTAGTGAACACTTTGCCTGACAGAAATAAGTCTTTGGGATTTTTGTTAAAGATAAAAAAACCCAAAGACCTATTTCTGTCAAGCAAAGTATTAGTGAAAAAAATCCAAAAAAGTCTAAGGGCTTTATACACACACTAGTAAAGACCAAATTAACACTTAGCTGATTTAACATGAAACTTAACCTTTCATAAACACTTGAAAATAGGACTTAGGCTAAGAACTTAGGCATTTATACTTTACAAGGGCCCAATTGCTTCAATGTAATTTTTGGCACTAATACCCCACACACATTTCATGAATTTCACATACAAGATTCACCAAAAGATATAGAAGGATATACTAAGTATCAAAACTCTAATCACAGTGTAACACGGTTCTGTACCAAGGCACCACAAATCCAAAATACTAGTGCAATACTTCATGTTACTTGATTCAAACTATTAAACAAAAAGACATGAAAATGATAATGGACTCATTAGGTCATAGATTTCAATCCACAACTCTGATAGCACATGTAACAAACCCATTGGGGTCAACTAAAAATATGTGAATTTAAACAACTATATTATTAACAAAAACTAAGAAATAAGTGACTATAATATAATATTTCAAGAAATAATATACAACTCTACATAATATTATATACAATGACTATTATCCACATAAGATCTAAACCCAAATAATCTATACAAGAAAAACTACTCACTCACCTAACGATTTAAACTCAAGCAATAATTTAGCTGATATGCTAACATATATATAGTGTACAATGATATTAACAATCATTTAGTATGCAATTATATAGTATACTACAATAATTTAGTATATAACCAAGCATTTTATAATATAAGATGACTCTTACAAGATATCACAGATTTTTATTTATTCCAGCATAATCGAGGATATGATAATTATTATAATCATTTAGTATACATTGATATTAACTCCAAAGTCATAAAATGTTGTTTTATTATGATATTAATTCACTACATACTTCATTTCTCATCAAAAAAAATTCTTTTAAATTGCTTGATTTCATAATAAATAAAATCGTTGCATGTATTGGTAGGTCATTGCACCTAGTTGTTATTTTCATATATGAATTTAATTGTTGTTTTCATACTTTTTGGATTTCATAATAAAGAATTTTTTTTTACTTGCTTATTTTCATGAGTATTAATAAAATTAGCTCAAGTAATAGAACACAAGCAAATTTATTTAGTAATCCATAGGTATATTTATGTAACTAATTTGATTAGCTAATTTTTAGTAATTATAGTATATGAAAAACTTAAAGAATAATGGTAAATTGTATATTTTAGTACCTTAGATCTATTATATTTCTATGTAACCCTTTCCCTTAGTGCATAGTCCCAAATACCATAACATACTAGTAGGTTTGTTTAGTACATACTATAATGATATATGATTTAGGTTACCATGAAAATACATATTATAATAATTTAATTTATTATTAAAAATAAAATCCATTAAATGTCCTCCTAGTTTCTGTTTATTACAATGTTCATCATACAATGACACCATAACACTAAATTTGCTATTATAAATTCTAGATGTATATAATCAGAATACAAGGATTTCAAATGCACAGATAAACACACATGAGTATTTATTGCATAACTATACATAAATCATGTAATTTTACTAACTATAATTTATTATACTTGATTACGTCATTTCCTTTCTCTTTTTCCCATTAAGAAGGCATAGTCTCTGCTTTTTAAAAGATTTGTCTTTTTTTTAAAGCATATTTCTTTTACTTACTTTATGGATTTTTCTTTTTTCTTTTTTATTTTTAATTTCCTCTTTCTTTTTATTTTAATAAATTTAGAACTTTCCTATTTTTATTTATTTATTTTATTTTCTTTTTATTTTCCTTATTTTTCCACGTAATTGGAATTTATTATATTTTATTCCTTTTATTCTAATTATAATAACTAGAATATTTAATAAGTAAATTAACATCTCTATATGTCTTGATAGTTTTAAATATACATCTATTAATCAATAATCCATATTTAGTCTAATTAAGCAAATCATATTTCTAACAGTCTTTAATGGACATATTCACAAGCCATGAAAGACAAATTCCACAAAACCATTAACTATGTTAGTAAACCATGATTAAAATGACTATTTAATGTAATTGACATCAAAACATATTATGCTAACCACTCATTATACATCTAACATGTGATAGTTATTATGGTATGTGTAGGATTCTTGCTATATCTCTAAACTCCTCTGACATCTCCATCTACATCAGCCTCTTCGATGATGCTCTTCCTCTGGTACATTCCAAGTGGTGGGTTCTCCTACATCAATCTCATAACAAAATAGGTAGTTGGACCATGGCAGCCATGATATACATTCATCATACAATATTATTAAAATGACAGATCAACATGATCATAAAGTAAACATATACTTATAGCTAGCTCAAAGCAGTGTGATCATGTAACTTAAGCAATATCTTACTATCCCATAACAACATATATCTCAAAGATTAGTCAAATATTACCAAATTAGATGTGTCAACCATAAATATCTATAGATAGTTAAATATTTTACTTAGAAAGGATTCAAGATGTAACAAGGGAGTAAGGGAGTTAAATCCAAACTTATGAAGGTACTCATTAGGTTTGGAGCCTTGAATCTCTGTAATAGATTTAGTATCTATATTATTTAAGTTAAATTTATTCCGAACCAAATGTCAAGGAAACTAAGAGTAGCTTGATTTATATAATAGATGCCCAATATTTTTGACACATTTTTCAAACAACCTTAAACTCTTGATCTAAGGGATCAAGGCAAAGGAAACATTATGAAAATTCAATGTGGGAGGCCACCAAATGGAATGAGAATTTAGAAAGAGACCATTCCTAAACACCCCCCCTCCACCCAAATAAGATGGAGTTTGATTTTCTCCCAAGCTTTGAAAATGCTCTAAATAACAAAAGTACCATTAATTTTAATAGGTATAGGGGTTATGAGAAGAGTATGTAACCCAAGACCTTATCATGCTCTTCTACCATAAAGAAGCCCCTGAGAGATATATTGATGAATCAAGATCTTCCATGCTTCATCACCTTCCAAAACTTTTATATCCCATTTAATGTTGATAGTAAGACCTTGAATCCTAATCTCCATGAGTCCTAGACCACTTGCTTCTTTAGACCAATAAAAAATATCCCATAAAAATCTATGAAAGTCCTTATAACTTTTAGAATTATCCCATAGGAAATTTGTTAGAATATTTTCCAACCTACCATAGGCAATATTAGAGGGATCCCAACAAGAATAATAATCAACATGAGTATCTACCAATACCTTGGATAGAATCTAAAACTTTTTGGCTATATACAAGTGTTTTGTGATGCAAAAAGAAATTTTCTTCTCAACTCTTTGAACCACAAGTCAACTGGAGAGGCTCAAAAAATAAAAAGAATTCCAAGAAACTTAAATTAAACACTTGTGAGAAGCCACTACTATTTATATTATATCATAATACTAATAATCTCAATCCAAACCGAGTGTTTAAAATTTCAATATGAAGTCATCTATTTGGAGTCATCATATAAGATAAAAAATGAAGTAGTTGTTTACTTGATAGAATAGTTGGAGGCAAAAAAAAGCATTTGAGAAAATCCAACAAGAGCTTATCCAACATCAAATAACATGAAAAATAGTTCTTAGTGATGCGATAAGACCTCAAATGAAAACAAGAACAAGTTCAGTGTCTTTCAAAATCATAATGGATTCTTCAAGATGAGATTTTTTAGAAAGAACAAGTCTACATTAAAAAATTCTAAAAAATCAAAGAGGCTTTAGAGGAAGAAATTTCATGCCTTTGTACAGAGGAATAGGTGGAAAATTAGCATCAAAATAAACTGAGGAGGTTTTAATAAATAATTAAGAGAACTCAAGCTACCTATGAACCCTCATAAGTTAAGGCATAAGAATACCAACATCAATTTAAAGCATTATATTAAGAGATACTGGTAGCCAAACATGATTTTATTTGCATGTCATTACACTCATGAGCATATAAATTACTTTGGACATGGGGAATTTATATGTGTCACATCTATCTATTGGCCCAATTTACTGATTTGTAGTCTGTCAAGGAGGACATGGGATTGGGGGCCTTCTTGCCCTATGATTTCCACCATGGCCATCTCTGAATTTACGTTAGATTTCTTGGGTTTCCTTCAATCTCACTTTAAATAGTTTGCTTTACTAAAATTATTTGTAAGTTCCATTCCTCATATTTTATCTTCCCATGATATAGATAATAATATTAATATCATGTGGGTTTTGAAGATAATTATATGTAATTATATCAATGCATTCTTCATTAATTAATTAAACTCTTTTATAATCAGGCTTCATCTATAAGAGCTTCTCTATTTACACTTATTTATTTATTGAAATGAATATTTTATTATCTTATCGAAGTTAGGTATAGCATTTATCTCAACTAATATTTTTTTCTCTCCAATAATAATATGACTTATGACTATGAGCATATATTTATTGGTACAAATAATTCTATTTTACTTTTTAAAAAATTAAGGTGATTTTATTATTTAAAAATAAATTCCTAATTATTTCAACAATTTTTTTATTTGTAGAAAATAACTATTTTATAACAATTAATAAGAATGAAGTATTAAAAAATATTTTTAGTTTAACTCATATATATTGGGTTTTTGATGAGAAGTTATGGGTGTAGTGTTTATGATGGTGATTGACATAATAACAATGAAGATAGATGTTTGTGTAACTAGAATTTTCATCAATGTTGCTTAATAAAAAATAAAAAATGGTTTTGATAGATCATGGGTTGAATAAGGTGGATATTTATTTTAAAAACAATTGAAGCCTCAAAATCAATGGCCATTGCAAGGAGTCTCAATATGATGCAGTTGAAAGGGGCAATTCTAAGCATGACAGAAGATGATGCCTTTGAAGGTCCACTTTTGGCTGTGATGCTTCAAATACTAGGTAACATGGCACCTATTACCAACAATGGAGATAAAATAGGGGATGAAAAATTCCTTTATCTAATTAATAAAATTAACATTGGTGGAAAAAAAACTAGAAATGGGGATCTATGGGGTTTAGCAAGGGTTTGATTATAAGACCTACTTTCCTAGATCATATGATAGCTAAGGTAGCACTAGAAAGATATTTTATTGCTACAGTTTCATGCAAGTCTCCTAAAATAAGGGTGATGATGAGGCCGAAAGCATATATTGTGGGGGGACTTATGAGTAGCTAGTTAGGGATAGATAAAGAGGTTAATCACATGCTACCATCATATGTATAGGCCCTTTCAAGCAAAGGATAGATTCAACCTTTATCCACTACTAAATACATCCCTACTATTACTTTTGAAAAGGAGGAACTCAAAGTGATATATAAGATGTAAGATTAGATCTCTTCTGATGGAATACTCTGTCGATTCAACATTCTATGGCCAAGTCTCTTTGATCTTCATGATAGGTTAAGGAGACATTGGTAGGCTCTAATACAAGGTAAGATTGAAATTAGTACCTATGCTAGAGGAATCTTCTTTGTGATTTTTTAATCTATTAAAGATAAATATGATGTATTTAAGAAATTCTATTGGGCTTGGGAGGAGTGCCACATGCTTCAAATCAAGCCCTGGTATCTAGATTTCAACCCTCACATAGAAAATTTTAACTCAAAACCAATCCAGATTCATCTACCAAATCTTCCTCTAAAATTTTGGGACCAAAAAGTTTTCAAATCCATTGTAAATTATGTAAGGAAATTTTTATATAAATACCCCTTAATTTTAGGAATGGGTCACTCAATTTATGCCTAAATTTTGGTGAATCTAGATATCTCTAAGGATTTACCTCCCCAAGTGGAGATGAAATTAAAGGATAGAGCATGGTTTCAACCTCTAGAGTATGCACGGTTACCCTCTAGATGCCATATGTGTTTTTAAACTCGGTATATGGTGATTAATTTTTTGAGCATTAAACATAAAAAATAAAAACTTGGTTGAAGGATGTTGGCTTAGAACATACTACAGTTGAAGTGGATACTAGGAATGAGGACCCATAGGTGGTTCCTAAAATGCCTATGGAAAAGGAGGATCCAAAGGATAACACTACTAGTGTTTCATAAAATGTCAATATTAGGCCTATAGAAATTTTATCTCTAGGAGGAAAGGTAGTGGCCAAGGAAATGAAGGCTCAGGATCCATTAAACATTCTTTCAATTGATTCATTGGAATTAAACATCTCCATTTTCTTTGATGAAGGGGCAAGGGAGATTGGATGGTAGTTAGTAACAATAAAAGGAGTTATGGTAAGAAGGATATGGAACCATCTAGTATGATCCTTAGATCCAAAAAAGATAGTATCATGAGAGGATCTTTTTTTGTTCTACTTTTTTATTGTTTTGTTGTTGGTTATTTGAGTTGCATATGTCTTTGATCATTCTAACTCTTTAGGCCACATATATTTGTGTTATTATTTTGTGATCTATTAGTAGAGGAGTTTCATTATGCTTTGTATAATATATCTTTTTATACATTTTAAAATGGGAGGGTCCCTTTCAAAACCCCAAATTTAACAATAAAATTATATTATTAGTAAAATAGGGGTTTTGAAAGGGACCTCCCCTTTTACAATGGAGAAAAAGATAGATCATACAAATCATAATGAAACTCCTCTATCCATGATATATATGTATGTATGTATATGCATATGCATATGTATATGTATTCATATACGTATATGTGTATGTATATGTCTATCTATATCTATATCTATATCTACATCTACACACACACTTATTTAGCTATTTTGGGAATATTGGTGTATTATTCTTAATTTAGTTAAAGGTCTGGAATAGGAAATCAATAAATAAATATGCAATAATTAATATACTAATTTGTAATAATTTTATTTTAATTTAAACCTTTATAAAAATATTAATAAGGGAGAGAAAATAAGACTTATCTAGAAACTAGTTAAGATGGTGGTTGTAGGGTTTAAAATTCACTATGAAGGATTGGGACACTATCGTAAATTAGGATTTAACCTTCATTTATTGATTATATAGGAGTGCCAAAATAGGAAACCCTAGGGTTTATCACTATAAATCTTCTTCTACCACTATTGGTCAAGAGACCTGATCTTTTTGGGTTTTATTCCTTGTGTTCATGTGAGCTTGCCTATGAAATTTTAACTATTGGATGTCCATGGAACTCCTTATAGAGCTGATTTAGTCTTCAAACCCTAGACTCCATTGTGATTTAAATTTTTTTGGGAAATAGGGGTATTAGTGTGTGTAATATGTACTGAATGTTTATCCACACCTTATATAAGCATGTTATCTACATACCAATACTCTGAAAAGGGATCAATCCATATGTAGTTCTCTCACTTGATGTGATTTGTGAAATAGTGTGTATGAAGATGTAAGATGCTAAAATTGGGTGTGATTGAGGTGTCTAGGAACTGGTGTAAGGATTTTAATGAGATTTTAGTAGTATTGGCTAGCTATATGCAGAGAATAGGAAAGATTTTCTAAGTAGTCTTGCTTGTATTCTTGCTTGCTTTGTAATAATTGCCAACACTTTCCAAATGAACTTTAAATGGGATTTTATAGGGATATATTGGTCATGGGTTGAATGTGATCACATTAGGCTTATAATAAGAGGGATAAGAATTAGAAATAACTAATTGTTGGAGGCAAAAATGCACTTGGATAGAAGCACCAAAAGATGACACTTGAGGGCCTACCACTATAGTCCAAGTTGGGCACTATAGTCCTAAGCTAACGAGACCTATGAGTATAGATTTGTCATGGAAAGAGTATTATCCCTGAGTTTAGATCAGATTTGAAAGGCTACAAATGACTTGGAATCAATGAAAAAATCCTTTGAGAGTCATGAGAGAAAGCAAGAGGGACCTATGGGTTGGGTGTCATTAACCACACTCAAGTTACCAATTTTCACATTTAATGTGACTAAACTTACCCCCGCTTTATTCTATTGATGTATCAAAGTGAAATACTAGGATAAAGGAAAAATAGAAAGTGCACCTAAACTTACCTATAAGGGTGAAGCCCATGAAGTTGTGAGATGTTGGGTGTGCATATAGAGAGCATGTTGTGAAGTGTAAATCTATAATAGAAAATAAAGAGTAATCAATTCTTACTAGATATGTTATATCTAAAATAATAATGTATAAAGTTGGGTAAGAGAGAGAGGAAGAGAAAGGAATTAATACACCTCACTAAGTACATGAACCAATATAAAACCTATTGTGGTACTAAGTAATGTTGGATGTGTTGGGTATGTGTTAAATGATGCCAAACCAAGAGTAATATCACAAATGGAGTTGGGTGCTAAATTCCTTGAGAGTGGCTCAAGAATGAAAAGGCTATCCCTTTAAATCCATCATCTCCCACTAAGTGAAGATATGTGATCATGTATCTACCAATCAATGTTTGGATTGTGTGTCTAATCGCTCTGAATAGGTGGCTCAAGAATATAAAGGCTAGCTAGACCTTTGGATCCATTGTTACCCCATGAAGTGAAGTTATTAACTGATATTGGTATGAAATGTGTGTCATATGAGATGAATTCTAAATTTTATGAATTCCCTATAATCTGAAAATGTGGTGTGGATAGCTAATGTGTGCTAGAAACTAGGCCACTCTTGGCCAACTCAGAAAAGATGGAGATTAGGCCTGTATGAAAAGCACTTTGAAACTAGGCTATAGTCTTATATGGAAGCCACTCAAGAATGTGAAGGTTAGGCTTATATGCAATCCACTCTGAAATGATACCAACCATCTATATATGGAATAAAGTACATAACTATTAAGAATGTGTGGGTAATATACTAAACTTGGAAAGAAAATAAAACAAATGTGTCATGCACATTGCCCCCAATCATTGGTGTATGAAACATGGATTTTGATCTAGAAGTTATACCAATTACCATATCTAAAATTAGAAGTGAGAGACATCATGTCATGCATGATGCCCCCTATATCTGAATTCTTTGAGCAAAAGTGCACTAAAAATTATTGATTCTAAATTGGTCTAATTATATCTAAACCTACTTTTTTATTTGATTTTAGAGAGTCTAGTTTTTATATTGTTTAGACAAGATCACCAAAAATGGACACTAGAGGTCCTATTTTTGTAGTCCCATCTTGGTGTTATTGTCTTGGGCTAAATTTGATGACTATTCTAAAATTATCACTATCTGCTTGGTCTATTCTACCTTGTTAGAAGTCTATTTGTTGTTCTAGGTGTTCTAGATGTTGTTTTTTGACTATTAGGAGCTCTGATCTCTATGAAAAAACCCCTATTTATTTCCTCCTCTTATAAGGGTAATAATGAATACCATGTAATGACTAACCTCAATAGAAATAGCCCTGCAAGTGTGTTATGCTACAAAATACATGATATAACAATGATAATTGATAATATATCTCAAGATATAACATGGTTTGTAATGAGATATTGTTAGATCAATAGGGGTATGCCTAGATAGATATAATAATTTAATAACATGTAAAATGTACTAAATTGGAACTTAAAGTCTTGTTAGTTATTAGTTGGAAAGGAGAGATGGAGCATGATGTCCATCATGGCATCCAAGAAAGAAAGATAATGTATGATGTGGATCATGGCATTACAAATAATTAAAAGTTAATCAAGCAACAAGTACACAAAGTAATAAATAATAAGAATACAAGAGTGGCCAAGGGGACAAGAAAATAAGGGACATGGGCACATGTCACTCAAATTGGAAAGTAAGGATATAAGGCATGTTCAAATGCCACATACACATATAATTAAAACAAGCAAGGTTGGTGTGAAAGCCATAATCATAAAGAAGATTGCAGGAAAAGGACATTGGAAAATGTCTTAAGACACACACAAGAATAAAAGAAAAGGACATTGTAAAATTTCCTAAGGGACATACAAGAGAGAAAACAAGAACTAAGAAATGCAATCACATCTAGCTATGCAAAGTAAGAAAGTTAAGCATTTAAATACTAGAAATACAATCACATCTAACTAATCAAAGAAAGAATTGAAAGAATGAAAGATACGTGGTACAAGACTAGGTATATGATAAGAAACACAAAAGTGCTATATACTAATGAAATATTGATAGATTAATCTATGTAAGTAATGTACATCAGCATCATAACTAGAGTGTGTTGTGTAGGAATGACATAATTTGAATGGTGTAGTTATGTAGAAGATGCCCCTAGTGGGTATGTATATCAATGTGTGTCTCGAATGTAGAAGCAAGATGCTCCCTCAATGGGTAAAATGAAGTAATCAAGGATTTAGATGTCACTACACACACTTAAAGAAGATCAAGTGAAGCATGGTAATGTAGATGAATTGACAAACAATAGCATAGCACAACAAATGTAAGTCTAGCATAGTAGTAGATAAGTAAAGCATGGATGATGAATACAATTGAAATGTTTTTGTGTTTTTTTATATTTTAATGTTTTTGTATTTTTGATATGTTTTGAATGTTTTAAATGTTTTTGGTATTTTTGAAATAAGCTATGTATAATCAATCATGAAAATACTATGTAAAATAAATACTGAGAAACTATGTACAAGTAACTAAGGAGAAATGATACTAACTGATTAGTCTCATGGGAGACTCCCTATCATGGTGTCTTGTATCAAGGAGAGGAATCGTTGGTGATCATGAAGCACGATGGAATGGCTGAGACTGTGACTCTAAAAGTTGTATATGTTGTAAATGCTTTAAAATCTGTGAAGTAGAAAATAAGTGTGGGGTCCCCCTATAACTCTGAGAAGTGGATGCAACTGTAGGTCTCTTAGGGATCCATCTGATAGTAGGAGATTCTCTCTAAACATGTGCTCTATGTGTAGAGACATGAGATCTCAATGATACTACCTTGGGTGTGAACACTATAGCTAAAAGATGTCTAGAATTTTGAATATATGGTTGCTTCAAAAGGGACCTTTGTGGAATTGTATGAATTCTCTATGTTGGCGATGGAGGCCTCAACTGTATCTAAATATAAACTAGAGGAAGAACTATAATTGGTGGAAAAACTAAAACTAGTGGTTGAATTGAAACTAGTGACTTCAAAGGAAAATATGGCTTTGAAATGGGGAGTGGTAACTCATATAGAACTCCACCAACTATAACAACCTGATTAGCATGAATGAATTTCATGCATCTATGAAATATAGAAGGTATTATTTGAAGTTTTTGAATCTATGGTCAACCAAGTAACATGTCAAAAAACCTTGCATTGGGAACAATAGTAAATGGTGTAGCCACATGTGTTGGACCAACCTATAGAGGAAGTACAATATCACCCAATGAACTCTATATGTACCCACTGAATCCCCTAATAAATGTATCCATTGAGGTAATATCCTGATCTAAATATCCCAAATGTTATAATAATGTATTATCCATGAGAACACTATGAATAAGATGATTATGAATGTAAGATCTGATAAAGAGTGCATGATAATATGAATCATCCTTGACTATCTCTTACTTTGAGAAGGAGATGGAAGGTCTAGCTAGAACTTTGTAATTGTATACACCAATCATGTTGCTCAAAGGATGTAACTCAATTGAAGATGCCTTATGTTTATTTGGTGGGGGATGTGCATGATATGCATGGTAAAAATTTGATGTATCCCTTATCTCTTATTTAGAATGATATGGAAAAGGATCTGAAAAGATTTTCAAAGCTTTATCCTATGTTTGCTTTGCCTGAGGAAGCTGAAATAAAGTGCCAAGATCAATAGTATTTTCATCTATCAAATCTTGTATCATGTATATTAAATTGATGCATCTATTTATTGTATGGCTTGGTGCTTGGTGAAACTCACAAAATGCATGTTGATAATATCCCCATGGAAGAGAATTTTTTGGATCAACTTCTCGAATAGGAAGGAAAGATAAAATATTACATTCCAATAATTGTTGTAAAACTCTAGCTGAAAAAACTAGTAGATTGGTAAAAGTTAATCAAGGAGGTGCTAGTAAAACCACTTACTAAGGGGGGTTTGAAGCCATATTGACTATATGTTAATTTTCACTCTTTCTATCATTGACATTAACTTTGTATGGGACTTTTTTATTTATCTTGTTTATTGTTTCTGATATAATTATGTACTTGAGTTTGTCCATTGAAATTAATTTGACTTCCCTTTCCTTTAGCATATGACACAATTTAGTGAAGGAAGAGAACCTTTTGAACATTATTGACTCATGTAAAGCTGGTAGAGGACTCTATTTGAAGAGATATTTTAATTCTTGATCAACCATTGGGCTAGTCATCTTAGCCAAGATAGCCTTATATCAAAGAACATAATTTGTGAGGTGTTCATTTGATATTTGTTTCTATTATGTAGCTTAGGCATATGAAACCTTATCACCAATGTTAATGTTGAAATGAGCTAGGAACATGTTAGCTAAAGGATTGAATGCATTGATTGACTAATTCAGTAGACTATAGAACCATTGTAAAGCATAATCTTTTAGACTTCATGAAAATAGCTTGGTAAGTAGCCAATCATTTGGCAATTAGAACAAGAATGTTCTGTGAAAAGTCTCAAATGTGTCTCTGAATCACCCTTGCCATCATATAGAGTAAGCTTGGGTTGAAAAAAACCTTATGGCAAGGGTGTGAAAGCAATGTGACGTGTCAATGGTGTATGTAGTAGGGCAAAAGAATCTAAAGCATGTGTAGGTCTAGAGGCACCTTGCTTAAGATGTATCACCT